>CM070757.1:17237690-17805447 GCA_036346245.1 Bonia amplexicaulis
TCTCTTTTTCTTTCGATCAATGTGAGAAAATTTTAGAATTTTTTAGAATTATTGTAGGATTTTCTTATGTCAAAATCGAAGAAGATGCCTGAAATATTACCAGTTATTTTATTTATATTGATACCAAAAATCAATCAAATTTTGACCAGGTAAGGAAAAGCTCCTTTTACCTCTATTATTCGTGCAAAGGCATCCCTTAGCAGCCAATCAACTTAGACTTGATTCTTAAGTATAATACTGTTATTAAACTGGGCAGGTAAAAGGTTCCCAAGTGGATGCAGGTAAAAGCTGATTTGACCTCAGTCTCCTTACAAAAAATTCACAGGTTCCATCACAAGAACTAAACTATTCCATTCACAATCCAAAAAATAATATTGAAATGCCACATCCAAGGCTCTAAAGCAGCACAATCAGCGGAACAAGGCACCCGAGACTGCTCCCAGATCAGGAAAAGAAGAAAACATCTTTTCCCATGAGACCTTGCCCAAATCCTCCCCAACTCCCTGCCATGGTTCCAACCGAAACCTCCCATGAACCCATCATTTCGCCATGCCAAATAAGGAACCAAACGATCCCAGAAGAACCAACAGAACAAGCTACGGATTTGCCTCGGAATCAGCAAGAACCAATCAACACGGAAAATTAACCAAGAAACGGGGTTCGGGGCAAGCACGGACCTCCGCGGAGGGCGAGAGACTCCTCGGCGCAGCGAAGCCCGCCGGGCGAGCTGGATCGCGCGGGGTTTGATTGCGCTCAGCGGGAATGTGCGCGCAATGGGGGACGGGACGAGAGGGAGAAGAATGCGTTTCTTGAGGTTCTTGAACTCTGCTTTTTTGGTGGTTCGAAGTCTTCGAGCGAGGAGGCCTGTTCGTATTTTATTTAGATGCTACGTCGAGTTTTCCGAGATATTTACGATGATGCCCTTGGACCATAATGCCCTTTGCTTTAGTAGCACTTGTCTCCCACGTAACATGCACCACAAGCACTGCCAGTTTTGCTAAATGGGATCAGGCAAATTTGGTAAAATCAGGACCTGTTCTTTTTTGCTGCAGTTTATGACTTTTGGTTGAAAATTTTAAATTTTAGCTATTTACGGTACAGATTTCTCAAGAGATTGATCTCATTGCGATTTTAAGACACGGATGTTAAGTTTTTAATGTATACTACGCTTAACTAAGTAGATCTCGGTCTTAAGAAAATACTCCGCTTAAATGTTAAAATTTCTTTAAAAATCAAAAGTTCGACCGACTTGTGGCCTGCCAAACACCCCTGATATACAAACTAAGGAGATGAATTCAAAGGTTTTGTTTGAAACATGCCTTGCATCAATCTATCGAATTCGAATGCCATGTGCACAATGGAAATAGCTAGATGTTTCGGATTTCTTTGTGTTTGTTTTAGTTCAAATGTGCACAAAAGATGGCTTCAGTTTTTTAGTGTACCTTTGACATTTGAGAGTACATATTCATATGTTACAAAATTGTTTGCTTGGTACGCGTCAACTAATTCGTGGACGAGATGCGGGCATGTGGCACACGTGCAAGGAGTGTGTCGTTTCCTCTTAACAGTGGATGCTATCACTAGCCCCGCCCACTTGAGCTCCACCTTCTAGTTTCTAACTTTTAATTTTTTATTTTTGTCTTTTTCTGAGGGTATGATTTTTAAGGTTTTTTCTTTTATTTTTTCTCTTTATCCTTTTTATTTTCTGTGATGATATAACTTTTTATTTTTAAAAAAATTTAATTACGCTGAAAAGCTACCAGCAGCTATAGTACATTTTCAACAGTTACAGTATAAAAAAGGCTATAAACCAGGACTTTTAAACATAAATAAACACCACCTAAATTTTATGAAGAACAATTTTTTGTACAAATAATTGTGGGCTTGTTCTTTTCAGTTTCTAAAAGCTATTTTCGGCTTTTCTATAGTAACTAGCTTTTAAACGAAATATCTTTTTAAGATAGGGTCTACTAGTTAATTGTAGCACCACCTATCGACTTTATTTATATTGAAAAACCACATGTGAGTTTCACATCTGTAATCTCTATGAATAATTCAAAAGTCAAATGATAAAAGCTATAAGATTCACCAAAAGCTCCCTATAAATGGTGTAATAAACACATGCTCTAATTTTCAAAAATACAAGGGGTGTTCGTATTGACTGCAGCTGGTAGCTTTTGGCTGAAAATAAATAGTAGTAGTTGCAAGAAGTGACTTTAAGGAGGACACAAGCGGTTGATAAAATAAAGGATAGATATATACACGAGACATGAGTGTGAGAAGTGAGGTGTATGATACGCTCGAGATCACATATCTTATCTCCGGAGCGAAACGAAGTGACAAGAGTGAAGAAACCGCTTGAAAAATCGGATATTCATATTAGTTTCTGGCTTAACAAAAACAATACAAACATCCCATATACTACTCTATAAAAAAATGGCATTTAAGTATGGCTCATTCAAGCTATAGAAAAAAAGGGTGCACACCCGACAGGATGATCCTGATCCCCCTACCTCATGCTATGCTTGTTTTTCCTTCTTGGACTGGACTGGTCTAGGGGCAAGGCAAAAAAGCCTCTTGCGTGGTCTTGTCGGCAAGCCACCAATTATACGAGGCAAGGAGGGGGGTCAAATGGGGAATGCGAGAATATTCCATTCCCGCCATGGGAATTATACCTCGCGTGCCGTGTGGAATTTCCCCTCGCGCCGCGTCACACGTGTCCGTGCCCATGAGGCGGCCACACAGCTGCTCACACGGCCTCGTGCTCAGAAATCACGCCCAACCGTTACCTCCCGTCACGCCCTTGGATCGCCTTTGCGCCTCAAGACCCGCCAGCCTTTGCAGACGGACGACGAGTGTTTTGACTCGCCCCACTCCAAGTTCCTTAAAGATTTCGCAGTAATTATGGGGTATTCTTTTTTTTTTTGCTGTGGCTTATATTTTTTAGTTGAAATTTTTTTGAATTTTAGCTATTTACGGTATAGATTACGGAGAGACCGATACTCACTTACGATTTTGGCTGATACAGATGTTGGACTTTTAACGTGTACTACATTTAACTTATAGACCCCGCCTTAAGAAAATACTCCATTTAAAAGTTAGGTACTATAGCAAAAGCTAAAAAGCCATCTGGCTTCTTGCCTGCCGAACAGACCATATATCCTTTGCATTTAATGTTGCAGGATACTCACCGTACACTTTAATTAAAAAATTGTAAAAAATAAAAAATTCTACATGTACTTTTAAATTTACTTTAGTTATACATAAAATTTCAAATTTATATTCATTGTATGCTAGCGGTAACAAAAAAGAGAAAATTTGACAACGATTAAGAGTTCAAATTTATCAAAATTTCTCTTTGTTGTTTCTCTTGACATAGAATGAATTTGAACTTATACATAGGTGGAGTAAAGTATGGAATACATATAGAATTTTTATCGGAATTTTTGTGACTTTTTTAATTGGGATGCGCGGTGAGTACATCATAAGCTTGAGTGCATAGGATATGGTGCCCACTAATTAGGCTCAACCCCAAATGGCTTCGACTTCTATTTTTTTTGTTTTTGGCTTTATCTAAAACACGTTAGCTTCTTTTTTTTTTGCTTTTTTGCTTTTGCTTTCCCCACTTTTTTCCTTTCCATTGTCCGTGGAGATATAATAGTGTTTTTTATTTTTTCTCGTTTTCTTCATTTTCCTTTAATTGAATAATTTAGAAAACTAACAATGGCTACAATACAATTTCAGTTTTAAACTAACAGTTGGTTGGAGCGCCCCTTAATATATAGAAAATAGTTCAGGTGACCCAACAAGTGAAATCCGAGAGTCAGTCAGTCTTGCGCACATGGGCGGAGCCAAGGGGGATGCCCGATATGCACGGGCACCCCAAAATTTTTGAAAACTATATTCTACCCCCATTTTGCTATATGTTTTAATTGAAGTTGAACTTCATTGCAGTTTGATAATGCTCGAAAGAATTAGATGAAAATTGTATTTTATACATTCTTTCAGGTTTTGTAGATAGCTCAGAACATTTTACTTACAAATTCTGAATCTATATAAGACGTTAATAGATCACATCAATATTCTCGTACAAAGTATAGATGAGTAAGCCATATCACATCCCATATTATGATTTTTTTGTACTATTATATATACTATAAATATTTGTAATGTATAAAATTCTGAAAAAAAGATAATTACTACGACTGTGTCAGGAGGCTACACGTAAAATTTTATAATTTGTGGAGCTCATTTGCTATATGTAACAACTCCTACAAATATCATAATCGTACGAATTTTGAGCAACATTCCAACACGTTCTAAGTAGTTTCTGGTTTAAATAAACCAAAACTAAAATAAATCATAAGCTAAAACTGTTTAGAGTGAGGCCATAGAGAATGTTTCCTGCGCTACGTGCTACTGGTGCTCTGCTCTTTGGAAAATGGTTCAAATAGTTATGAAAAAATCTAAAAAAATATGCGTAGATAGAGCGACAAGTTCTGCTAAAAAGGAAATCCAAAGTAAAAATGAAAAGATAAAAAAACTACTATTTACTCAAACTTGTCCTTTTCGTTTCTAAATATGCAGGTGGAATTTATATTTTTAAATTTTATGGAATGATAGATTACATCGTATCCTATCTATACAAATATTTTTAGAATTTTTCATGACTATTTGCACCGTTTTTCAAGGAGTGAAAACACCGATGTCACAAAGCTTGTGTGTGTGGGGGGACGGGATATGTATGTAGAGGAAAATAATTAAATATGATTTTAATTGATATAATTGAATTTGATATAATATGTACTATAATTTTTATGTAGATTCTATTTTTAAAAACACATCATTTATAAGCTAGTTACTATAATAATATAAGTCAAAGTCTAAACATAAGCGAAGAAGACACCCATACAAAACAAAATGGTGGAGATCGATTATACGTGGGTCCAGATTAGCTGGGACGTTGAGTGGCGTACTGAGTTGAAGCCGCACCATTGCGATCGATCCACTGTTTCCTGGCGCGGACGCTGGGCATACCTGGCGTGCTAGTGGGCATGAAACTGTGGCTGTAGCTTCCACGAAAGACTTGGATCAGTTTGTTTTAGTTTGTAAAATCTAATTTTTTATAGTAAATAATTTTTTATAGTACTTAGTTTTTAAATGAAATGTATTTTAAAGACGATGTCTACTAGTTAATTATAATAACCATTAAAATAACTTTATTTATATCGATAAAAATTATATATAAATATCTCTATATAAATTGTTATTATTTATCAGTATAAGTCAGAAAATATAAGTAAAAATTAATATAAACGCCTCTTAGCAAGCTACTTGGCTGGTCAGAGCAGGACAAATGCAAGCGTCCACTAAACAGGAAATTTGCTGCCGATCGATCCGTGAAGATAAATACGGTTACGTGCTGCATTGACGATCATATTGGAGCTCGAAAGCGAAGCGTGATCATAAGTACTCAATTAAACCGATATAGGCCGGTATATGTGACGTGTCCGTCTCGCGAAGCTACAGAATTCAAGCTACATCCAAACGTATGCATCCTGCTTTCCGACAGCAGTGCGATACTGACTTTAATAATAATAATAATGTGCTAGCGGCCATCGTCATTAGTTCGTTGTATACTCTCCGATCATAAATACATATTACTTTATAAGATATGTAAATTAAACTTTTAAAATTTTAGCTATATCAGCTTTTAAAAAAATTAGATTTTATATATGAAAATCATGTGTATAGATTTGTTTCGAAAACTACTTTCATAACATTATAGTTTTATTGGGTTTTACAAATATGTTATCATATAAATTAGTGATTAAAATTATGTTATATCTTAGACGAGATGTATGTACGATGGGAGGGAGCTGTGCACACCGACGGATTCCAGGAACGCGGTCTCTTTCGGCTTTGGGGTCGAAGAAAGCAGCGGAAGCGGCGCGAGGCGAGTGGTTTTGCGAGTGGCTGCAATTGGTTCGTTGGGTCGCCATCCGTCGCAAAGAAAAGGAGAGGAGAGCGCACACGCCTACGCGGCACTATTACCAGCCATGTACTACAGCCAATAGTCTGGTGAGAGCTGTAGTGCATTGAGACGAACTACAGCTACAGCTCTCACGTCGCCCGGCCGGCACACGACGAGAGGACAAGGTATGGGGCAGTTTTTTCCCTCCGAACCTGTTACATCATTTAATTTTTTTTTTTAAGATGAGATGTTAAACGATATTTTAAAAGTTTCAACATATTTTCATCTAAAATCGCAGAGATCTATAGTTAAACGAATTCAAAATTTATAAAACCCTCGTTATATATACATTTCAGCTAAAGTTCACTCGATTTTTTCTAAAAATAAATTAAATATAGAGTAATATAAATATTGATTAGACATAGAGATAGAGAAAAAACTTTTTTTATTACTTTCTCTTTTATATATATACAAAATAATTAATAGCTCTCTCTCTATATATATATAGCCTAGTGGTAGGATATCTATCACGAATCAAGATTTCAAATCTAGAACTAGGTTTTCCAACAGTTTCCGCTGCTTTGTGCGTGCGTGTGGCCCATCGTCAACTACCGGCAGCGCGCGGCCGTCCGCTGGGAAAGGAAAATACTTGGTTTCTCCACTGGGCCGCGACCACAAACCAAAAGATGCGCTGCTTTTGCTTTGCTCTGCAAACAGAAAGCAGCAGTTCCGTTGGACTGTTACAGGATTGGACGGACGGTCTGTGATCTTCTGTCGTCACGGCGTCACGCCTTTCCTTTCCATTTTCCTTTTGAGAGGATCTTTTCCTTTCGTTAGTTTCCGTGATTAGGACATATCCGACGATAGCTGTCTATATCATCTATATATAAAACTAAAATAATTTATATAATAGATTACCTATATAAATATATGTTATTGCCTCAAAAAAATAATAAATTATCTAAATAGTTATTTATACAATGATATACATAATAGAAAACTATATATAAGACCGTCTGTTAAATAGTAGACAATATATTTGTCTCTTTATTTTTCTCTCTTTTACACATCACACAAGATCATACGTGGCTTACACACAACTGTTGTACATGTCCTAAAGCCATGCTTTGTTGGAATTCTTTACTGTTCTAGCCCCTGTGTCCTTTTTTTTGGGCAGATATAGCACTTGGTGCCTGTTTTTGCGAGATTGACCCCCTTCCCGACCGCGGATCAACAGGCGGGCAACACATGGGACAACACATGGTGAATTTTCCTCGGAGTGGTCGATGGGGAGATCGATGCTACAAGAGCGATCGATGCTACGATGGCGATCGATGCTACAATAGAGCTCGATGGTTAAGTGGTCGATAGCTAAAGTGGTCGATGGTTGAAACTATAGAGTGGTCGAAGGTCGAAGTCTAAAGAATAGTCGAAGCGGTTGAAAGCTATATAGTGGTCGGGGCGGGCGGAAGTTATAAAGTGGTTAGGACGGTCGGAAGTTATGAAGTGGTCGGTAGTGCGGCAACGGTTGGAACGCGCCCTCCGACCGCAGAATTCGGTGGACCCAGCAGTTCGCACGCATAGGGCAAAAGCCCGCAGCCGCCAATCGCTTGTCCGCGCCTGTTCAGCCGTGGAATTGCCACACGTCGCCCGCCGGTGGTTCCACAGTCGGGAGGGGGTCAAAAGCACAAAAACACCACCCCAAGTGCCATATCTGTAAAAACAAAATGCCACAGGGGCCACAAGGGAAAAAATTTCTTTGTTGGGTTTGTTGATGTGTCTGAACCATCACTGATGTGTCTAAACTACCGAAGAAAGAGCGTCAAGTTGCCACAGATTCATCCAGTCTTATGACGTATCTCAGCTGAAGCCATTTGTTCTAGGTTCTACTCCTATGCATGCCGATCATCCGTCTGCATTGGATCTGGTTTTTTTTGGGTGTGGATTATGATTTTTGAATTCTGATTATTCGTGAGAGATAGTACGCATAGAAAAATAGTCACATGCGTTTTTGATCGGTATACTGAACTCGGTATAGTGTCTACTACAATCTATTGTAGATCCGTATTAAAAAAACACATTATTTAAAAACTAGTTACTATAGTAACAAAAGTCTAAGCCTTAAGCATAAGCTATCCCGAACGCACACCACGGTGCACCTTTTTTTCTGTATCAATTGACCTCACAGTTTTTTGACAAAAGTATTTAATTAGCAGTAATATTTATCCAAAAGTTTATAAAAATTTAAAAATTTTATAAATAGTTGACTCTACAGATTTTAAGACCCAGCTAAGCTGCAACCTGAGGACGAGGTACCGGGTCGCCGGTTGGCCAACAAGGAAGGGAACGCCGCCACGGTGCAAGTACTGGTGCGTTGGGCGCGCCGGTTTCCTGGTGCGGATACTCGAAAATGGATCAGACATGGCGCGTGTGCGTGCGTGAAATTGTCACTGTCGCTTCCGAGAGAGACTAACGAGCCAAGCTAGGCCGCCCATAGTTGGCTAGACGAGGCAAGGGCAATCAACCACACGTACCGGTCTCGGTCTTTTGAACGCGGCTGAAGACTTTTGTTTAGATCTTGACATAGTAGCCAACGTCAGATCCATACAGATAACGCATATAATTTTAAATTTGAAAAGTCATTTATATAACCAAAATAAATCACTCCGTTTATTTTGAATTTTGAAGTTGATGGATGTATAGTACGGCATCGTGATGCACCGACGATTTATTGGAGCTTGAAAGCCAAGTGTGACCACAAGTAGTAGCAATCAGTTAAGTACCCCGCGCGATATCATGTGGCCATTTCCAGAAGCTACACGACTCAAATTATGTACTATCCGCCCGTTAGTTCTGTTTCGAACTGGTTAGAAAAGTTAAAAAAACAATATAGATATTTGATTTCTCAAAATGATTTTTCCACTCATCTCACTTCGAGGATAAGACAGGAGGTCACGGTTCTATCGCCCACCACACTTCTCTCGCTCCTATCACGTAGATGTATCTCTTCCCTACTTTTTGCACCTCTCGCTCTCTCCTTATAAAAATCACTACTATTCATTTGCAGCTAAAAGTTATAAACCATAGCCAAATTTAGGGGAGATAGGCGCGGGATTCGGAGGATACAATGCGCCTAGGGAAGTGAATGGCACAATAGGGTTGGTGGCCTGGCTCGTGAATTTTGGGTTTGTTTTTTTGGGCTTCTAAAATTGGTTTTTAGCTTTTGCTACAGTACCTAACTTTTAAATGGAGTATTTTCTCAAGACGGGATCTACAAGTTAAGTATAGTACACGTTAAAAACTTAATATCTATATCAACTAAAATTGCAAGCGAGTATCTCTCTCCGCAATCTCTATCGCAAAGAGCCAAAATTCAAAAACTTCAACCAAAAGCCATAAGCCGCAGCCAAAAAGAACATGCCCTTTGCAAAGGGAGGAGCGGAAGAACGAAGTACGTATCACCAACTCTTTTTTTGAAGTAGTAGAGATTCACAAGCTAAAGAGCAATTGGACTTTCAAGTGAACAAAAGACGATTTCGCTGGTGAACTGAGCTCAAATGAAAGCCTCCTTTCAATCTATTGTACTGATGATCCATTCAATGCTACAATTCTTTAGGGTAAACGCATTTAGATCCCTGCAATGAACCTCCTACAGTATTCAGAATTTATTCTTTATTACTTTTGACTACAATATTTGATATGATTATGAAGAGGTTTATAAAGGAATGCAGGAAATATGGAAACATTCAAGATGCTAAACCTGCATAATTCATTTGTCATGTATCTAGGAACTAACACAACGGCAATTACCTTTTTTCTATCATTACCTACACAAAACCCATGTACCACACTCTTTTTAGATTCCGTTACAGTGCACGAGTAGCTTACTAGTCCTCTCTAAAAAACGATGGGGATTAATACGCCGCGAGCCATAGTGCGATGCATATATGGCAATTTTCCATTTTCATACAAATTTTCTTAGAACATGTATATAGTACATGTTAGTTATCTATAAATCTACGTAGGATTTCAGGCGAATATGTATATTCCCGTACAGGTTCGTTTCTTTTGTGAGAGAAATATTTCCATACAAGTAATAAATAGGGGATAAATATATCAAAGAGGGGTTCCACTTGGGCGGCCCAATTACAAGTAGGAATTCAACCACGGGCCCAGTTCGATACGGCCCATTAGTTCACCCGAAATCAGGAGGACTGATCAGCCAATTAATTTAGTGGAAGAAATAAACGTGGTGATTTTGCTAGTGACAGTATCACACATCCACGCGCGCCAAAGTAAAGAAACAAACAATTATATATATATATATATATATATATATATATATATATATATATATATATATATATATATATATATATATATATATATATATAATAGGAAAATACCTTTTACACCGGTGTAATTACACCCACCTCTAATATACCACCTAAACAAACTTGAAATACTCCTTTATCACTTTAGGTACATTTGTATACTAATTATAAGATACTCCAATGTACGGAGTATCTCGTGTGTGTGTATATATATATATATATATATAGTATAAATAATGAGGGCTCTATGGTGCCCAGGCACCACTCCTAAGAACCATCTGATTGCTCTGAAATTCGTGCAAATCATGATAGATATTTCTAGAGATAACTTAAGATCCAACCCGTTAGAGAATCTTGATTTGGTAAGTGAGGTTGCTTTCATAAATCATTCATACGGTTGACAATAAATTCTTGAGGCAATTATTTGAACTAGGCAATTTGTTTCCTTTTTATGATGGTACGTTGGGATTTTCTTTTGATTTTTTTGTTAACAGGTAAATTGAATCTATTTTTGAGTATATACCTTTTTTAGATAATTTGTGAGTATATACTCATTTTAGAAATGTATGGTATATGATGGAGGAATTTATTGTATATGACGGAGCAGAACACCTTTTAAGCACAAATTTCTTCTAAAAAAATCCATATACCATAAGTGCATTTCTGATGTAATAGAGTATAAATGTATTGATTTTTCCTTATCAACTTTGTATCAACTAATGAACGTACCATTTTCTTTTCAAATCCTTAATTTGTGAGTATATACCTTCATCTTAATTAATTCATGTACCATTCAATAGCACGCTCACTAGCAATTGAAACGGCATGGGACACCAAGGAGTCCGGACAATTTCGGGGACCATTCAACGAGAATTTGTTGTTCGAATAATATGAAAATTTCACATAATTTTTTTCACCTCAACTCCTAGTATTATGTACAAATTTCACATAAGATTTTTCACCTTAACTCCTAGTATTATGTACAAATTTCACATAAGATTTTTACCTAAACCGCTTACATGAGGTAGAAATTCGCCCCCCTAATTCATTCCGCGCGGCTTATAGAAAATAATGTAAGACAATATACGCGTTTTTTCAATGCCGTTAGTCTCCTTCAACCATTTAAGATAGAATTTTTTGTTGTCCGATTGAGATGAAAAATTCATAAGATTCTCACCTTAATCGCTAACATCACGCGGCGATTCGCGCTCTAAATCATTCCGCTGCGTCTAAAATTATCGGAAATAATGGAAGTCAACATACACATTTTTCTATGCCGTTCGCCTCCATCAACTATTTAAGATAGTTTTTTGTTGTCCGATTGAGTTGAAAAAGTCACATAATATTCTCACCTTAGCTGCTAACATCACGTGCGAATTCGCCGCTCTAAATCATTCCGTGCGGCGTCTAAAAATTACTGGAAATAATGGAAGTCAACATACACGTTTTTTATGTCATTCGCCTCCATCAACCATTTAAGACAGTTTTTTGTTTTCCGAATGAGTTGAAAAATTCACATAAGATTCTCACCTTAACTTCTAACATCACATGTGAATTCGCCGCTCAAAATCATTTTGTACGGTGTATAAAAATTAGTGAAAGTTAAAACCATTTTTCTTATGCAGTAAGCCCACCACTTAAAAGTATTTTTTGAGTATAATACTCGTTATGATAACATGATTGATCATATATTCGTTTTGCATGCACCACAGACTTTTCAATTTTTGAGTTTAATACTCGTTTTGCATGCACCACAGACTTTTAAATTTATATGTACAATGAAAAAAATCATTACTTCAGCAGGAAATTTGTGTGCGAGATTGACAAATTAATGGTACATTAATTAGCAAACCATGATTGACGACATAATGAAATCGCTGGATATTTATGGCAATTACAATCAAGATGTCGTCGTTGAATACTAAGGTTAACAGAAAACATGATCTTGCTGCTCAAATCGGGATGCTACCGTTTCAATTGCTAATGGGTTTACCTGTTATTCTCATACCTACTATAAACTAACACATCTCAATGCGATCGGACGGTTGATAGGTTAGGTGCCGGACTCCTTGAGTCCCATTTCGCCTCCTATATATATATATATATATATATATATATATATATATATATATATATATATATATATAGGAAGCCTCTTTTCTACACCCGGTGTAGTTACACCCTATATCGTATCTCACAATGTAGGAGTATCTCGTAACGAAGGGTATGTACATGTAGTATACAAGTATTTAAGACCATCTAGGTGATATGAACAATTTTTCGAGTGGTATGTACATTTTTTAGACATACTCCTTTTATGTGTGTATATGAAGGTATTTACAAAATACGCTAAAAACTATGGTTTCTTTGTAAGTTTTTCTTGTGGTTCACATTGGAGTATCTTATAATTACTATACAAATGTACCTAAAGTGATAAAGGAGTATTTCAAGTTTGTTTAGGTGGTATATTAGAGGTGGGAGTAACTACACCCGGATGTAGAAAGATTTTTCTATATATATATATATATATATATATATATATATATATATATATATATACATATATATATATATATATATATATATAATAGAGGTATGCGTGTAGTATAAGTATTTAAGACTATCTTTATTCTTCTTCAACAACACAGTACAGTACGTGTGTAAGTACACATACGACACAGCCCGTGGCATTAACACAATCTCGATTACCAAATCGAACAGCAGTACAGCACCTATTGACTACTCCTATACTAGATTCGTGTGTAAGTACGGACTGAAAGACCTTGCGAGCTTGATGGATGGGTCATCTAGCTGCATGCTACTCCTCGTCGTCGTCAATCTCCACCTGCTGCACCTTCTTCTTCCTCCCTCCGGCGCCGGCGGCATCACCGGCTGCGCTGGGCTTCCGGCGGTATGCCTCCTCGTAGCGCCTGGCGGTGTCGACGCCGTGGTCGGCGAGGCCGCGGAGGTTGGGGACCTTGTAGTTCTGCGCCACGTACGCGCCGACGGCCGTGCCGACCAGGAACGGGAACAGCCGGCGCAGCAAGCAGCCCATAGCTAGTGACCAAGAACGGGCACACCGTCAACTTTCGGTACGTCGCAGGCCTTGTAGCTAGCTGGCTATTGCAATTAAAGACTTCGATTAGGTTTGAGTGTGTACTGCAGATGGTGCACACCCACCATGCATATATGTAGGCACCGACTCGTTCATATACATGTGTGCAGATGGCCTGGCCTTGGGCTAAGCTAGCATTTCTTGGACAAGGGTTCAAGAAAGAAAGGAAGTAGTGCCTGTTTGGCAGGCAAGAAGCTGGACGGTTTTTGGAATTTTCTACAGTACCTAACTTTGAAATATAGTATTTTCTCAAGACATGGTCTACAAGTTAAACGTAGGACACGTTAAAAGCCCAACATCCGTACCTCACCAAAATCGTAAATGAGTATCGGTCTCCGTAATCTATCATAAATGTACCAAAATTCAGAAATTTCAGCCAAAATTCATAAACCGCAGCCAAAAGAACAGATCCGTAGTGGGCATGCATGCATCTAGCTAGCGCCACTACTTGCGTAGATAGGATAGGAATCTAGCTAGCTTCTTGTTTGGTTGGCTCAGCTGATCGATCAGGGTGGCCGCGTCCTACTCACCACTCACACTCAACTTCTTCTCCAAGGGTCAAAGCCGATCGATCGGCCTCATCGGATCAACTTCTTCTGCAAGGGTCAAAGCTGACTGAATCAATCGCCGTGCGCCCGTGGAAAGGCAGCCAGCTGGGAGCACGTACGCACCCGTACGTGCTATGTGTTGTCCTCGTCGAGTAGTATTTGTTACCAAACCTACAATATTATGTTGGTGGGTAAATATCGAAACTATTTTAAAGATGTTTTGATTATAAATAGACAACTTTATATATAGAGATCAGATTTAGGATTTTATCATGCCCCGGACTATGAAGGATCATAGATCACTGTTACCTGAGTTAGAATGGAAAACTATACACTTAGCTTACTTGTACTTACCTGGACTTTGTATTGCTAAATATCATATGTCCCGGGCTAGAGCCTAGGTTGCCCGGGGTGTGGATCTACCCCTGCCGATGTACAAGGAGAGAGAGAGAGAGAGAGCAATCTAGAGATTAATAAAGATTTTGTTTCCCTGGTGTTTTTTTAATTATTCTATGTTGATTGGTCGTGTGGATTGCATTGAAGGTCACTATTTCTTGACAATATTTACTCGATCCGATCACAGATACACGTCATTTTAGGATATACGTAGGCAAAAGTTTGAAACTTTGACTATAAATATCTTTTTAAATATTTGGATTGAATATATGGAACTCATATATATATATATATATATATATATATATATATATATATATATATATATATATATATATATATATATATATATAATATATATATATATATATGTGTGTGTGTGTTAAAAATACTTTTATATTATTATAATTTTATTAGATTTTATAAATATATTATAATATAAATTATTAGTTAAAGTTGTATTTTAGAGGATCGTGTCGCTATCTAAAACGTCATGTACTTATGACAGGAGGAAGTAGCAGCTAATCAAGTTAATTTTTTGAAGGAAAATCAAGGGTACTACGTGGTATTGATGAATCGATCTCACCCTAGCTTCCCTTGCTGATCAAACTGTAGCAAAGTGTAGTTATTACTACGGCACATATCAATCGAGGTCAATAAAGGCAGGCAACGTACCATGTGCAACCCGGTCGGTTGAGGCACCTAATCAACGTGAAAAATTCCAAAAGTTGATGATATTTCCTTAAAATTTCAACTTCAAACTCAATGTGTCTTAGAAGAAACGAACAAAAGATAAGTTTATTGCGAATAGTAGCATTTATTTTTTCTTTTCTTTTTTGATTTGTCATATGTTAGAATTATCTCTTTTTTATTACTTTTAACATAGAATGAATTTAAACATCAATTTTTTAAAAAAAATTTCATGTCGATTTTATGTCTTTAACCGGCCGGGCTGCATCAGCTGCAACTGATATGTTGGCGTCACATCGAGAGGAGTGAGAAAAGAAAGGCAACCACTGCAACGACGTATTTACGCTAACATAGACGTAAAACATTCCATATATAACAATACCGACTTAATATTAATTCCCTTAAATTATTCATTCCCAGAATCACTCGATCGTATTGCAACACACAAACAAAAGCATATATACAACTACTACTGACCATGTCATGATCCCAACTCATTGCAAATGATACATATATATATAGAGGATGATGCGACCCTTAACGATCTGTACTAATTTGTTATCGATCTCTTGGCACGACAATATACAGTAGATATCTGAAGTGAAATAAATCAATTATTCCAGCTCCTCTTCCTTGGCAGCGGCTGCGGCGACGGCCTTCTTCTCTTTCTTGGCCATTTTGGGAAGTTTTATCTCCCTCTTGTTATCCTGCAGGTAGTTCTCCTCCGCCTCCCTCGACCTCGCCTCCGAATATCCATCGCCGGTGATGTCACCACGGTGGTGGTGGCAGCGATGCTTGCGGTGGGGGCAGTGGTGGCGGCGGAGGCTCGCCATAGCCGCGCCGAAGCCGGTGCCGGCCAAGAACGCGAACCCGTACTTGTAGAACGCCATATATTGTGTCAACTAAATGGAAAGCCTCTCGTGATCAATCTGGGAGCTAGCCTCTTGTTTCTGTGACTGACTGCGGCGAGTAAGAATCAAGGAAGCTACAGTATATATAAGATCGACTGCCTCTTGATTTGTGATCTTTTTTTAACATTTGGACAATATATGATTGATTATTTTGTGGTGTACCTTCAACAATGGCGTTTTCTTGGTCCCTTGTCCAAGGCACGCGACGACGACGGCGCCTAGCCGACGACAGATGCTGACCATTCTATGCTTGCAGGTTGCAGCGAGCGACCATCTTCTACAGCGAGTGAATTGACGTACGGGGAAATGAAATAGGGGTAAAAAAAAACAAACCTTATTATTCGGATGATATATAAACCATCCGTTGTTGCCTGGTTCGGACGGCTGTGGATCGTAGCTTTGTATCATGCGTTGATCACTAACTGTGAAAGCTCAGTGAGTGCGATGATAAAGGGTGATAACTACCAGTGTGCTCAGGCGATGAATCTTCAATTAACTGAGGAGAAAGGTAGATGATGTTCTGGGGCTCGCTATGATGCGGGTGGCTCGTGAGGAGTTTCGTCGGAGCGGCCAGGAGGAAAAGAAAAGAAAGAAGTCGGGAGGAGAAATAGACTAAGGGCCCAAGAATTTTTTTTTGAAGATGTTCCAACTTTGAATTCATGTCTTAAATTTGTAATGGGTTTTGAATTTGAAAACTTGGTTCAATTTTGGATTCCAATATTTGAATTTCAGAATTGTCGAGTTCCGAGAGATAATTTCTGGACTTCCGGTTTTGAATTTTTTTGGATATGACAGTTAGTTGGGGAGTTTTAATGTTAATGTAAATTCAATATTAAAATTTTAGTTTCGAGAATGATTCTTTGCTTAAAATTACATTCCAATTTTTGTTTGAGACAACTCCAGTCGTTTTGGTTCTTTTATCCAAGATTCGGCTTGATTGATTGATTTATTTATTTAGCACAAAACCAAACCAGAATTTTGAATGAACTCCAAAAAATTTAAATATGGCTGGAAATCGATAAAAGATTTTAGATTTTTCTCAATTACAATATTCCCATATTTTTGGAATGTTACACTAAATCTTTCAGTGGGATACATGATATTTTCCGTATGTCTCAGTTGAAAGAGTGGTTGCGTGTGCTAGAGAAGTCAGTGCTAGTGGAAGTAATAGATCTTCAAGAGAATCTCTCCTATATGGAGCACAGTGCTAGGATTTTGGAAGTGTCTAAATGTGTGACCTGGAGTAAAATAATTTGTTTGTAAGATTCAGTGGAGCAATCATACAAAGGAGGAAGCTAACTGGGAGCGTGAGGGGATCTCATAGCAGAGTTTTCGCACCTATTCCTTTAGTAAGCCTAAATCTTGAGGTTAGGATTCTATTTAGGACGAAGATTCGTAACATCCTAATTTTCAATATATTTTTGAAGCTTTTAAAATAGAATTAACCATTTGGTTTTTTCTTGAATTAATTAAAGCTCAATTTGAATTCTTAAAAATTAAAAGTTTTAATGTGAATAAAATAAACTTCAATTAATTAAAAAATATATTTTATTTGGATTCCTTGTGTTGTAAGTAATTTTTATGTATTTTTTATTTTTCTGAATTTATTTTCTGCTTTCTAGAGCTCAATTTGATTTAATCCCTTTTGGGAATCAGAAAAATCTTGGAAAACCCAAAAAACTTCCTTCTTTCGGCCCAATCTAGTTCTTTCCGCCTGGGCCGATTTCCTCCGCGCCTCAGCCTACTCCGCCAATTCCCCGTGCGTCGGCCTACCTTTTCCTCACCGAAGCCCATCTCCAGTCGTGCACATGTGTCGCCGGCAAGGCCTCGCCTCCCTTCTCTCTCGCTGACCGTCGTCCCCACATGTCAGTTGCGCCTCCGTCTTCAACCGGAGCCCTCTTCTTCGTCCGTGTCCGATCTCATTACGACTACGCTGCTGTGTCCATCCCGGCCTCCTTCGCCTATGCTATAAAAAGGCCATCGAGAGTTCGTTCTTGCTACCCCGAGCTGCCCTCCTCCATTTGCCCTAGCCGCCGCCCTTGGCTTCTCTTCTTTCGCCGGAATGGAGCCTCAGTTTTGCCGCCGCCATGGAAGCCTGGAGCGAGCTTCACTGATCCACCATTTTGCCGTGTCTTCGCCAGAGCTAGCCACGTCACCACATGTTCCCAAGAAAGATCAACCTCGCCATAGGAGGAATCGAAATGAGGAGCCTCATCGGAGTAGATCAATTGCGTTTTCGTCTACGCTGTCGCAAGCTTTCCTCACTGACATTCGTCACCGCCGGTGAGCTTCTGCCCTCACCATCCCCACCATCATGATCACCATCTCCTGTTCTACCCCATGCGCACTTCCGTTTAGCT
Source organism: Bonia amplexicaulis (assembly GCA_036346245.1). NCBI lineage: Eukaryota > Viridiplantae > Streptophyta > Magnoliopsida > Poales > Poaceae > Bonia > Bonia amplexicaulis. The sequence goes on from CM070757.1 coordinate 17,256,019, forward strand.
AGTGCATTCCCCTTCGCCATCGCCGCTGTGGCCGAGCCATCGTCGCCGTCTCCGATGCGCCACCGCTCGCCGCTGTCACCCCCAGAGCTCGTGACCACCGCAAGGAGTATGCGCAGTGGTGGAGCCAGAATTTGGTTATGCTCCGGACTCAGTGGTGGAATGATATAGTCTATCTAGATTAGACTATAAAAATATTACCCAGTCTACTGAATTTACTTAGCCTATACACTGTATATTTTTCCACACCTCGTGCTGAAGCTTACCGCCCCTGAGTATGCGATGCCCCCCTCGATCTGTTTTGACCCTTCGTGTGTCTCACTGTGCCCTCTAGTGTCATGTGCTTTGATCTCAGTGCCTTTTTGCCACCGATGGGCTACGTGGTCACCACCTCAGTGTCCACATCAGCGCCAACTCATCCTTTTTGCTTGCATGACATCCATGTGTCACTTGCGTGTCAAGCCACATCATGCCATGTCATCAGCCATGTGTATGCCACATCATTGCCACCTCACCTCTTTTGCCTACATGTCAAGCCATGTGTTGTCCCAATCATCTTGCCATGTTAGCCCTAACCCTAAACCGGTGCACCGAGTCCACCCTAAACTAGATTCATTCATAGACCCGGTCCATAGACCAAGGGGCCTAGTTGTCAGCCAATTAAATCATTTTTCTAGAATTAATTTTATTTTGGAAAATCTAAAAATCCATAGGACCCACCTGTCAGTGACCAAATCAATTTCCTTTAGAAAAATAATACAACAAAAATCCAAAATCCTTGCTGACATCATAAATCCAATTTTCCTTTAGGAAAATAAATCCAGATAAGCCAAATAGTGTACTTTTTTCCTTTTTCTTATAACTAATCCTTTCGAGATCCTAATACTAAGCCACAAATGTTTCCTTCTTGCCCTGTAGTTCTGTCGAGCAAGGAAGGAGGACATGTGGTGTTCATGACACATGATCGAAGATTCTCGATGGTTCTCTTCCCTCACTTGTGCATCCGACAACGAGTTGATCACATTTGGAGATGCTTCTACTGGAATCATGACAACAAAGAGTATAGTGCACCTAAAAAAATTCATGCTCAAGAACGTCACTTTGGTATGTAAGCTGAGGTATAATCTTTATCTATTTTCTAGCTTTTTAATCAAGGTCTAGAAGTGAGATTCAAGAGTGGAGAGTTGTGTGGGGTTAATAGGTTTTTCTCATTTGTGCTAAGTGGATAGTATCTATTAGGGTTAGATGGGGTTGGTTGCCTTGTCTATTTAACGGGTTGAGATAGAGACATGCTAGTTAACTATCCAACCATCCTAGTTTTATTTATTGAAGCCAAATATTGTAGGGTTAAGGTTTGAGAAGTGTGAGTGTTGTGGTGTGCTATCTTATCTTTTAGGTGAAGTGACTGTAAAACCTTCATTCTCAAGTAGCAATATATCAATATTGTTCATCTCTCATAGATCTCTCTTGTTTTAGTTGATTTACTCTTGATTTGGTTTATTTTGATCTTTCATCTCCCCTTCTTGATCTTGCTAGTTGCTAAGGAAGAGTAAGAGATGAAGATATATCCTGCAAAATCAATCCCATCCATCTAGGCATTAGGCTTGGTAAGTTCTTAAAGTTGCATGGTTTTTGCTTGATTTGGCCTCTTCGAGTGATTTCTTGATCAAATTATTTTTGCATTAATTTTTTTGGTGTTTTAGTTTGATGTGATATGTGAAAATACATTTAAAACCATCTTGGCTATTATTCACCCATGAACAAATCATATTTACCATTTTTTGTTTTTGACCGGTTTTAGTGCAATCTTCTTTTAAATGAGAAAATGTCATAAATTTGATAATGATTCTCTCGATGTTAGATCGTTAGTTGGAAGGTGCATGCTAAATTTCAAGTCATCTGGTTTTACGTATCAAAAGTTATATAGATTTTTGGTTTTGAAATAGTGTTATTTTACTATTCACTGGTATGATCGGTACTGTTCAATGGTACAACCAATTTTACTCTTTGTTTCTCGGATTTTTAGCTTCTTGATTTGTTGGCTTTTATGGTGTCTTTTCTTACTAAGTCTTCATAGCTCTGTAGCCATTGGAGTGAAAGATCGGCGAATATTTAGAAAAAATTTGAAGGCACCATTCCCCCTCTTTTACCGTACCGGTCCTACATCAGTCTTTATGGCTCCGGGTGAAATGATTGGATGTGTGTGGCTGCGCAGTCCATTGGAGAACCAGCAGCTCAGATGACTCCGAATACTTTCCATTATGCTGGTGTTAGTGCCAAGAATGTTACCCTTGGTGTTCCCAGGTTGAGAGAGATCACTAACGTTGCCAAGAAGATAAAGAATCCATCACTGTCTGTTTGCCTAAAGCCTGAGGTGAACAAGAAAAAGGAATGGCTAAGAATGTCCAATGCGCCACTGATATTGTATGATCCTGATCCTCTAGGAACCATCATTGAAGAGGATGTGGAATTTGTCAGGTCATATTATGAAATGACCGACGAGGATATCGACCGGGATAAGATTTCTCCTTGGCTGCTGCGTATTGGACTGAATCGTGAGATGATGGTTGATAAGAAGTTGAGAACGACCTGTCATACATATTCAATGATGATAATGCAGATAAACTCATTATTCGTTTCCGCATCATGAATTATACATGATGAATCTCTACTGAGAGTGACGTCTTCATCGAGAAGACTGAGAGTAACATGTTGACAGAGATGGCCCTTCGAGGCATTCCAGGTATTAACAAGGTCTTCATCAAATATGGGAAGGTCAATAAACATGGGATGCTTGATACAGAAGGCGTTAGTCTCTTGGCCGTCGTGCCATGACGGCGCTGATGCTACGAGGACAACAAGTAAGCCATTTGATTGAGGTTCTTGGAATTGATGCTGTCCGTCGAGCTCTCTTGGATGAGCTGCCGGTGGTCGTATCTTTTGATGGGTCCTATGTAAACTACAGGCATTTGGCCATCCTTTGTGGTACAATGACATACAGAGGTCACCTGATGGCTGTTACACAGGACCTCGTATGAGGTGTTCTTCTGAATTGACTCTGGATATCTTGCTTGATGCTGCTGTATATGCTGAATCTGACTACCTGAGAGGTGTCACTGAGAACATTATGCTTGGCCAGCTTGCTCCTATTGGTGCAGGAGACTGCGCATTACATCTGAATGACCAGATGTTGCAGGGGCCATTGAGCTTCAACCCCGAGCTATGTCGGAGGTCTGGACTTTGGCATGACACCAGCGCGTTCACCCATCTCTGGGACACTGTATCATGAAGGAATGATGTCACCAAGTGGCGGTTACAGTCCATCCTCAGGTGGCGGTTACAGTCCATCTTCTCCGGTATACAGCCCAGGGCCGGGATACAGCCCCACTTCTACATCATACAGCCCTGCATCACCAAGTGTTGCAAATAATGCACAGAGAAAATAGAGACAAGAAACACGGATTTTTACGTGAAAAACTCTCGCGGAAAAAATCATGGGTGCTCAAAGGCAAACCACTATAATGAGGAGAGTTTACAATGGAGCGCTTGCTCTTGAGCATATCTCTTCCTATGAACTACTAGGGTATATATATAAGGTGAGGAAAAGAGTCCCACACAGAGAGAAAACTGAATCAGAGTCGGTTGCTACAGATTGACACCACGTCTGATACAACCTACGCATGCACTTGTCATGTCACGTCTGACATGAGGTGATGAATTGTCCTACACGGACACGATACAAATTCGGATCAACTTTAACAATCTCCACCTTGAGCTGAATTCCCTCCAGTAGTCGAAGAATGTGATAAACTCCTCAAATTAAAATTAGCATAAACACCTTGTGCGCCGAAAGTCCATCGGACTAATCTTCAAGTAGAAACAGTGGAACAATCTTGTCGAAACGCTTCTTGCGAAGCAAAATTGAGCAAACCAATAGCAGGTCTGAACACACAGCTATTAACAAAGCAGACGAACAAATCTGGGTCTTCAACAATTCATAACCCTAGCAAAGTCTGAGTTTGTGCAACTGACCTCCTGAAATAAATGCTCAATCATCAATGGTATAAGCCAAAACATCACTGTGGTGCTGGATAGATAGCGAAGAACTCATACCATGGACTCTGATATGCTCCACCTAAAACACAAAACTCAACAAATAACGCTCATGGAAAGAGCAACTCTTCAATAAGAAAGACTGAAACAATCTTATTGCACGTGTAGTCATCACGTACGCAAACTGCCGACTTTAAAAGTAATTGAATTCCATGACATGGTTGAAACTGTTCTTATAAAACTGTATGGATGAAAGGAACTCTTGTGCCATCAATGGAGAATAAACTGCAGTAGACCCCTCATATCGAGCTGTGACAACTTGAAGACGTTGTAGTATCCCCGCAAAAATAGAACTCCTTACACTTAATTCCTTCGTCTCAAACTGAAATTGGAACAAAACCTTCATTTTAAACAGCAAAACTCCAGATAGTATTATGCTAGCTGCTATCAGAGTGTTATCAAGCGCTTGCTCTTGAGCACATCTCTACCTATGAACTACTGGGGTATATATATAGGGTGAGGGAAAAGAGTTCTACACGGAGAGGAAACCGAATCAGAGTCGGTTGATATATATTGACACCACGTCTGATATAACCTGCGCATGCACCTGCCATGCCACGTCTGACATAAGACAATAAAGTGTCCTACACGGATATGATACAAATTCGAATGACCTTTAACACCAAGCTACAACCCCACTTCTCCATCATATATAGAGTTGGCAATTCCCCCATGAGGTGGGAACCTGTGCGGAATTTCTCTAGGAGAGGCAGGAACGGGGGACAAACTCCCCCATAGGGTAACAAGGATGAGGCTACGTTATGGGTAGGGATGAAGGACAAACTTTCCTTATGAATCTACGAGGACATGCTAATATACTAAAATACATTATTTTTATTTATATGTTATAGATTTGAATATAAAATAAATATTTTTATATGTTTGGACTTGTGTGGCTACGAGAGACGGGAGAGCGTCTGTTCCCATCACTTACTGGAAACCAACCAACCAACCACCCATCAGCAGTTAGCCGGAGCACTCTCCAACCTGAATAATCTCCCGGCGCTTACACCACGCCCACTGGACCAGACGCCACCCCCGCCCCCGTGGTCCGACACGTCGGACACGGCGTCGGACACGTCATGCGAGCCGGCTACTGCCGTATTGACACGTCGGCGGCGACAAGCAAGGCGAAGCTGCAGGCTCGGAGCGACTAATCATCGCTGTCATCTCGGAGAGAGAAAAAGAAGAGGATTAATCATCGCTGTCATGAGGGTTTAGTGGATCAGGCGTCGTGCTGTCTGGGCATCTTTGGGTGGTGGTGCCGCGTGCATGGATGGATGGCCGCCCTGATTGACTTGCTGATTTGGAGCAGCATTTCTCTCTGCTCCACAGCTTAAAAATTCAGTCTTTCAAGTCACAAGCTGCCTTTGGAGAAAGAAAAAAAAACGGCTACTTTGGCAGAGGCAGATGTTTAGTAGCAATTGACAGGAAGTGTTTGAGACTTTGAGTTGATATGTACATCCTGTCGGGCGTGCTAATGCCTAGCGTTTTCTTGTATGTTGTGTAGTCTAATGTCCATTCGGAATTTCACATGAGTTTCACAAAAATTCCGTAGGAAACGATAAAATTCTCGCATGGCTCTTGTGAGATTTCTGTGTTCCAAATGTGGCCAATTAGACTTATTTCTTGCAGGATTCTGTAAAATTTTATACGGAGCGATACAATTCTCGCAGAGCGATATAATTCTCGCAGTGCTCCTATAACATGAACTTAATATGGATCGATGCCTAGTTCATCCTTGGAACCCTCCTGGTTTCACCACAGACCTGTCAATTATCACAATTTTTTTTATTAAATTGCATTATCTAGGTCTTGAACTCATGGCCACTACTATGTGAGTTCAATGCGCCAATCAGTCCACATAAAAGTTTTAGCCGTTAAGCAAAAGCGGGCAATCTATGAATACTTGAACATAGATAGTAGGATTACTTGTATATCTTTGATCCTTGTGCAGTTGTTCTATTCAGCCTTGGAGCATGGACAATATTCCCTTATTTTTCTTCTCTTTATTTGTTGCAAAAAGGCTAGCCATTCATCTGCAACCCACTGAAGGAGCCCTCATAATCTCCAAAGCACATAATATTGCATGCTTTGACCACCATCCCTATCATTATGTCTGTAACAATATGTGCAATTATTATTCCTGGAAGAAAAGAACCCAGTAACATGAATTTCCACCCCTCCACTATCTTCAAAAGTAGCTTTGCTTATCCCTATATTTTAGTCACTCTATTGTCGAGATCGTAGTGTGTCCATCTGCACCTGAACATCACAAGTGCTTCTCAAATTTATGGCTATAATTTGTGAATGGGAAGCTATACCAAACCTGATCACAATTAATCAATCATCAGTTAGTTTAATCAATTTGTGAATGGGAAGCTATACCAAACCTGATCACAATTAATCAATCATCAATTAGTTCATCTGAAATGCGATTGAGCATGAACAAATATTCCAGTTTCACAAGTTTGTGATGTCTACTATTATTTTCTGCGCTTGCTTTGTTTCTCGCTTCCATGGATGCGCAACCTGGCAGGAAGTCTTTCTCTACGTGATAACTTCCTTTCTTCTGGAGAGAGAGAGAGAGAGTCTATTGTTTTTCGGTGGTTCTTTTGACTTTTGATGTACTGCGTCTTGTCTTCTCGAAAATGGCACACTATTTTCCCTGCTGCTGCAGAAACGTGATGGCATGGGGAGTAGATGCCTCAGGAACGCTGCGAGACGAGCACAAAACGGAATCGTCGAGACGATTTTTTCAATGACTCGGTTCTCGCCTAGGCTCTGATATCACTTGTTAACTTTATTCCAGGAGAAAACACACATCGCAAATAAACAGAGAGAATACAGGAGAATTTCTGAATTTCTCTATTCTTTTATTTGCTCCCCTTTTTCTTGCTTTTTCTCCTTACTAAACTAGTTATAAGCCTTCTCAATATATGGGCTAATAATCTCCTACTAGTATACGTATTCAGACTTCAAGTTAGACACAATTTCAACTTGAATTACATACGGAGACGAACTCTACTACGTCTTGAACTCGAACTACCGATATGCTATCACTAAAAGCCTTCATCACTGAGAATTTCCAAGATCATGCCCTTGTCTCGTAGTGGCTGCTCTGTGGTAATCACACAATACGGGCCTCCATCACCTTTTCCAAGATGCCATGCCCTTGATGTGGTTCAAAGCATAAGCCTTTTAAGGAGTAAACAGATAGTCCAAGGGAAAAAGAGTCAAATGTGTAATGGTGTAGGGCTAGAATATATCTTACTGCAACAAAGTGAGTTTTGATGAAATGTGAAGCCTTGAAATGTACCTGTCATGTTGTGGTTTCTCTATGGAAGACTTCTGAGTTGTTGAAGTGTTTTGCTTTGTCAGCTATGGCAAGATGCAATAGAATATCCCTCAGCTGTCTAAATTCTAATTGTTAGGAAAAACTTTGTCAGACTTGATGTACATGTCAGATATACATGGAAATCCAAGAAACAAACTGTTGTTGCCCGTTCTAGTACTGAAGTTGAATTACGAGCTTTAGCAGCTACCACTGCAGAAGTTATATGGCTCCGTTAGTTACTTACGGATCTTGGTGTTGTCATCTTATAGCCAACTCCATTATATTTCGATAACACAAGCGCTATTCAAATAGCTTCAGACCCTGTGAAGCATGAGCTCACCAAACACATTTGTACCGATGCCTCCTTCACTCGGTCTCATTGTCAGGACTCTTTCTCTTTGCTATTTGCCCTTGAGCTACAGGTTGCTAATTTCTTCACCAAACCATCGATGTTTTCTCAGCTGTCTAAATTCTAATTGTTGGGAAAACCTTTGTCAGACTTGATGTACATGTCAGATATCATAAGATCCAATAGAATATCCCTCAGCTGTCTAAATTCTAATTGTTGGGAAAAACTTTGTCAGACATGATGTACATGTCAGATATCATAAGATCCAACATGACATTCCACGAATGCAGTATCTGAATTTGGACACAAATTCTGTACAGAACCTCTTTCTCTTGCGTGGATGGATGACTGAACAAAAACTGTAGATAATGTACAGCATCCAAGGCATTGTAAACCGGTTCTCTACCAAAAAGAAAAAGAGTGGAAAGCAAAAATTTTACAAAAAAGAATATCGAGAACTTGATTGGAACCACTCACTACTCAACTACATGTTAATGTATGGCTCCGTTCTTTTCGGGTGATGACCTATGGCTTCTCTCAAACAAACAAAAAGGATGGTTTCTTCGTCGTCTTTTCAAAGTGGCATATTGGTATTTGATTTATTTATATAAACGCTCACGTTAGAGTTAAAAACTATCAACTGCAGCCGAAAAGAACACACCTATATGTGTATATGAGAATAGGAATAAGCCCAGTTGGCCCATTGTACATATAGATATTGACCTCTTTGTTCTAGCTCAATGCAAATGTAAAAAAACCCCAAATCCACAAACAAACATGGTATCAAAGCTAGGTTTTGCTCACTGATCACCAACCAAATTTCCAAAACCAATAATTCAAACTCATTATTTATGCATTTTGGAATTTTTCATCTTTTCTTAAAATGGTTTCTCTTTTCAACATCTAAAAACGAATTTCTAAAATTTATTAAAACTTGACTAGAGCCTAGAAGAAATTTATTTGGACTCTAAATATCTTAAAGTTCCTCTCCAAACTGTTTCATGAATTTTGAAGTTGGTTTGCTAATTTTAAAATTTCAAACTTGAATTTTATAATTAAATCAATTGGAAAAAGCAAAATGAAAATTCACCTCTGACCGTGAGCCGAATTCCCTCCTCTCAGCCTAGCCCGTCGTTGTTTCAGCCCACTTGTATCCCGCTGCCATCCCAGCCGAGTTGCCTTCCCATTTTCCGCTTTCCCAGCACGAAAGCACGTTCCCGCTGTTTCTACCTTCTCTCTTGCCTCCTTCCTCTCTCTATCTTGTAGGTCCGAGACCCACCTGCCAGGTGTCATCTTCCATCTCCGCTTGCTAGTATAGTCACACGTTCAACCACGCCATGGGCATCATGACAAGAAGCCCTCGACAAACCCATGACCTCTGCTTCACGTTGGCATGCTTCGCCGCATCTCCATCGACCTCGTGCACACCTTCCCGAGCCATCACATCCCCTCCAAAGCCAACTCGACACCACGACCACCATGATTGACCTCTTGCAAGTTCTGCTCCACGCTGTGTCAATGTGGCGATGCTCGTCGAGCACCTTGAGCTCCCTTCCCCATGCGCCTTGTTGCATATCCTCTGCTTCCTTGAGCCGTCACGTTGGCAGCAGAAGATCGTGAGCGCCACGTTCATGTCACCGCCAAGGAGCATCACCGAGCAAATCCTCATGCTCGTCTATCCAAGCCCCATCAAAGCTTGCCATTCCTTTCACCATCACTCGCCGTCTCCATTTTTGCCCATTGGCAAAGCTTCTCCTCCACTAGTGCACCCAGAACACCCCCTAAGTCCTTGACTTCGATGCACACCCGCCGCCATGCTCTTCCATGACATCCTTCCTTCCCAGTGAGCCTTGGCCTTGCCATCCATGTCAAAGTGTGCATTATGTTCTCCTCTTCAAAAACCCCCCCAATAAATTTCTTGATGCCCACAGTGAATCGCGGAGACCGTGTCATTATCTTCAACTCTGGCCACAACCACCGCCACTAGCCATTTCTCTCCCCGGTGAGTTTTGACCGATTCCTTGCTCTCCGACCATGTCCAGCTAGTAAGGAAGCTAACCCACCCATGCTATTAGCCTATCCTTCGTTGTAGTGAGCTGTCAATGGAACCATTGTCTCGTCCCTATTCACCATCGACAAGCGCTCGTGGCACCGCTTGGTCATCGCCAACACCTTTGTTGTGCTTATGGTAAGACACTCATGCTCGAGCACTCTTTCCTTTAGCTCGGGTGAGTTGTTTTCACTGTTGTCACCATTGTCGTCCATGGTGCCACCAAGGTAGCATGGCATCGGTGCCACTGAGGACCATTGGTCCCTGTGTTGCCGCCCCTCATGTTGCAACACATCACATAACCCATCGCAGTACCCAGTCTTTACTTTCCTTTGCCCCTACGCCGATGCCATTACATGGCCAAGCTACCTCACCACTTTTAACCACCATGTCGCTGTCCTTGTCCACCTTTCCAGCCATCGCCACCACCAGTAGCTCCACCGTGACCCCGCCATTCCATCTTGCCATTTTTCGAGACCTTTTCGTCGCCTCCTCATCGATGAGCTCAACAATGAGCTCGGCCACCACCATCATTGACTTCCCCCGTTCTCTCTCTCTCTAACCAATGGGCCCCAAATGCGGTGAGATTACTTTAGCACAAATTAAACTTGTTTGAAACTAATGAGTCTATGACATGTGGGCCTAGTTAAGTTAAAATGGTGATTTTACAATTTGAATTGGTCTTAAGTAATGAGTCACTGGGACATGGACCCCACCTGTCAATCATTTCATAAATTAATAAAATTCTAACGAGTAGGCCCCACTTGTCAATCTAATGATGCAATAAACCTAGGATTTCCTTTAGAAAGAAAAATAAAATAAAAATCATGCACAATGTTTTCTTTTTTTTTCAGTTTTTTCAAACCAAACTAAATTCAAATGCTTATAAATTTTGCGTACGAACTCCAATTGAATGATTTCTATCTCTAAAACTTTCTAAAATCATGATCTCTCATAATTGATTTAAAAAATATTTGAGTTTTTCCTCTATTTGATTTTATTTGGTATTTGTTTGTGTTATTTGGCTTTATACAATAGATATCGACATGCCGAGAATGCTTCAAAATTGATCTAGCAAGACACAAGTGTTCAAAATTAAGGCAAGCACCCTTGTTTGACCATGCTGATCCCATAATTTAATGTTATGTACTTTTTTTGCTCAAACTATTTTTCATGTGCGTATTTTGGTAAAATCTCTTTATTTGTAAGGTTGATAGTTATACCGATTGTTACATCGATTCCACCTTGAAAGTTGCTATACCCATTGTTGTCATCTTAGTAATGATATCCATAACTTCTATGATTAATTGTGAAATTTTAGAATTAGTATAAGATATAGTTAATTAGCGATGCATAGTTTATCGGTATATTAGATGATGGGTTGGATACACCTTCAAAATATGGAGTTAGTTATATTGTTGGACCAATGTGGCCATCCTTGATATTTTTTCTTAAATTGCATTATCTAGGTCTTGAACTCATGGCCTCTACTATGTGAGTTCAATGTGCCAATCAGTCCACCTAAAAGTTTTAGCCGTTAAGCAAAAGCGGACAATCTATGAATACTTGAACATAGATAGTAGGATTACTTGTATATCTTTGATCCTTGTGCAGTTGTTCTATTCAGCCTTGGAGCATGGACAATATTCCCTTATTTTTCTTCTCTTTATTTGTTGCAAAAAGGCTAGCCATTCATCTGCAACCCACTGAAGGAGCCCTCATAATCTCCTAAGCACATAATATTGCATGCTTTGCTTATCTGTCCCTATCATTATTCCTGGAAGAAAAGAACCCAGTAACTTGAATTTCCACCCCTCCACTATCTTCAAAAGTAGCTTTGCTTATCCCTATATTTTAGTCATCTCAAATTTATGGCTATAATTTGTGAATGATAAGCTATACCAAACCTGATCACAATTAATAAATCATCAATTAGTTCATCTAAATGCGATTGAGCATGAACAAATATTCCAGTTTCACAAGTTTGTGATGTCTGCTATTATTTTATTCTATAATATTGTGTTTCTTTTCTTGGTCAAACAACATAACATCTACAACGAAAAGAAATTTTCTTTCTTCTTTTTGTGCATGTGCAAGCTCACAACTACCCTGTTTTTTTTAAAAAAGAAGACCAGTTAAACCATCGAAACACAATCGGATTATTAGCCGAAATAATCATCTAGAAACATCTGAAGCACTACTACACAAGCAAACAAAGAAAGATGAAAAAAAATAATTGAAGGGTAAACAGATTAGCCAGTACTGGGTAACTTATAATTACGTGATAGGAGAATTCCATCCAAAATTGTCTGTGACAAAGCATGAAAACATGATAGAATTGCAACACCGTTGTGAAGATATGTGTTAACTTTATTTCTGAAAAAAAAAACGCACACATCGCAAATAAACGGAGAGAATACAGGAGAATTTCTGAATTTCTCTATTCTTTTATTTGCTCCCCCTTTTTCTTCCTTTTTCTCCTTACTAAACTGGCTACAAGTCTCCTCAATATATAGGCTAATAATCTCCTATTAGCGTGCGTATTCGGACTTCAAGTTGGACATAACTTCAACTTGAATTACACACGAAGACCGACTTACTACGTCTTGGACTCGAAGTCAAGATTATTTCTACCGATATGCTATCACTAAAAGCATTCATCACTGAGAATTTCCAAGATCATGCCCCTGTCTCATAGTGGCTGCTCTGTGGTAATCACACAATACGGGCCTCCATCACCTTTTTCCAAGATATGGCGCCCTTGATGTGGTTCAAAGCATAAACCTTTTAAGGAGTAAACAGATAGTCCAAGGGAACAAGAGTCAAATGTGTAATGGTGTAGGGCTAGAATATATCTTACTGCAACAAAGTGAGTTTTGATGAAATGTGAAGCCTTGAAATGTACCTGTCATGTTATGGTTTCTCTATGGAAGACTTCTGAGTTGTTGAAGTGTTTTGCTTTGTCAGCTATGGCAAGATCCAATAGAATATCCCTCAGCTGTCTAAATTCTAATTGTTGAGAAATACTTTGTCAGACTTGATGTACATGTAGCATGTAGCCAAGATCCAATAGAAGTTCTTACAACCCGTCGTATGGATGGATAGCATGGTAGCCATGTACTGGTTTCTTGACATTGAAAAAGGGTTGCAATCAATCCTCGTAGGAACAGAAGAAGTTAAACATTGTTGAGGGCAGTCCAGACAGCAAATCTGCGCAAGAGGAGTGCTCCACTACATGCAGTTTGCTCAGTACCTGCATCCCTTTCCAGTGGCGGAGCCAGAAAAATTTTATTAGGTGTGCACACTACACATGCTGCACCTCCTTGGATGCGCCATCAACTGCGGTGCTGCACTTCCTCGGATGCATACTCTCACCACAACCGTTGGGCACCTCCTGACGCGCGCTCTTGCAGTCATCGACTCGTCGTGCCACATAAAATTTTTTAACTAACGTCCTATAATATATGCCATCAAACCTTCTAAAGTTTGGCTACTAATATGTTTAAAACTATATAGATTTGCCGCTAAAAAATACTTTTTATATTATAATTTTATTAGTATATAATAAGATAAAGTTATAAATAATAATGGTCAAAGTCATGCATGTGAATATTGTATTCACATGGTACTTTAACATTTCTATATAATTAGTTGAGTTTTCATCCCAATTAATTTGCTACTTTGCATATTTAGTTGTCAAAATAATTTAAAAATTTATAAGTAAAATATGTTGAGCTGTCTACAACTCATATAGCTTTAAAATTTATAAGTAAAATATGTTGAGCTGTCTACAAAACCTAAAAGAGGGTACATAATACAATTTGTATCTAATTCTCTAGAACATTATTAAATTGTAATGAAGTCCAAATTTAATTAGAACATATGGCAAGAAATGGTATATACATAGTTTTCAAAATTTTTGGGGGTGCCCGTGCATACCGGGCACCTCCCTTGGCTCCGCCCATGTCCCTTTCTCTCTCATCCATTATACACCCAAAGATACGAGCAACAACAGTGTCCTAAAAATGAGGTCTTCTCCTACAATGGTCTTGTTGCCAAATTCCAGTTGTGCTACTTAGATGTCTCCTTAATTGTCTCCAACCTTGAAAACTATGTTCTGCTAATTTGACCTCATTTTGCCTCCTTTTGGTGTTCTGTTGTGCAGCATTTGGCTGATCACCTTGTATTATAATTCAGTAGAACACAATAAATGTATGATGCTTTAATTTTTTATTGTTGCAGTTACTTGTATAAAATACATTTCATGGACCATCAAGAGAGACGTTAAAGCTTTTAAACTTACTAATTGATTATTCAAAACCATCCCTGGCCAGTTCTTGTTGGGCCTGTTGGTTTCAATTTTCAGTCATCCAGTTTTGACCAGTTTTTGATTGAAGGGTAATCTGACAAGTTACTTATAATTTGTTTTTCTATTCTGAGAGAATATTTTGAAACTTGGCATAAAATATGCTGTGAGTAGTTGCTTTGTCCTGAATTTGGTGAGGATTTCCCTCACTCTGTGTATTCTCCAGGAACGATTTAATCAGTTTATGACAACAGGCATAAATTCTAAAGTAGATATAGTTAAAATCAAGGACCTGGGAATAACACTAATGCTAGCATCTAAGGACACCGTTATAAGAACATGGAAAAGATCATTAGATAAGATCACATAAAGGGAAGGATGTCATGGCGCCAATTGTCATGATCCCTTTTAATATGAAACCAGGATGCTGTATAGTTCTGATATGCATGCTGTCTGGTGGAGGCGAGATGTGATAAATTTTGTTGTATTCTTTTGCATATCATATATGCATGCTATAGAGCATGTGATTAGATCCCCCACCCCCATTAAGCTTTGATACATCTCCACTTGACACATCAATTTTTCAGAAGTCACAGCATATCAAGACCGTACAGGAAAAATGAAATTATCAAGAAATGAGAGCCAATCAAGTCTCCATCGCTGGGTTTCTTGTTCTCTTAGCAGTTTGAATGTCAGGCACCAACCTGTTAGTCTATGGGTTGAAAATCTTCAGATGAAGCCTAATCTTGCACACATACTCATACTACAACAGCATGTGAGCAGTACAGATGCATAATTGCTACTTACTTCTATAGTGACACGATTGACTAACCGAGAACTTGGAACAGAATTGCAGATTGCAATAGTGTTTATGTTGTTCATCAAAGGAAGAAAAAAATAATGTGTGTTGAAGCCTTGAAGGTTTAACCTATTATAATCAGATAAAAGGAAAAGAAAGATACAAAAGGTAGATGACAAAGGTAATCATAAGATCTCTGGAAGATACAGTGTTCAGCATTCACAACACATTCTACCACTGCACTTTTAACAAGTGCTTGTACCTTTCATATAAGTCATGTGTCAAGAGGACCAGTTCAATAATGCAGCATACCAATTAACATTGCCTGGGATCTAGGATTCTTAACCGGTTATTATTGTACTGTTACACAGGCCTGCACCCTATCAAATGAAAAGAACAACTCTGGCAACATTATGAGCTAGCCAGCTACTATACTACCATTAACTGTCATCAGCTCACCTGTATATGCACAGCAAAGGCATGGACTGAGTTGCAGGTTTGAGCATGATGTCATGTCATTCAGATGGACACTTGTATGGTATGTATGCCTCTCAATTCTTATCCAGCTTTGCTTATCCAGCTTTGAAAAGGTTATCATTACGCACTAAGGTAAGGTCCTACTGGTAACTTCTGTTTAACAGGAAAAAAAAGGTCCAAAAGTCACCAGTACATGAGTTCAGTAATGCAGTCTGCAATAAGAACTGCCTTGCAGCCATGCCACAGAAATGGACAGCAACTTATCATATGCTTCCTCAAAAATATACTTATCCTATAAGGCCAACTGTTTGATAATCTTTAGCTTCCTTAACAGTTTAGACTAATTACTCCAAAAGCTTAATTTACTTATAACCTGAAGAGGTTAACTGCAAGCAATGATATCCATGCTTCAAGGTCACAGTGACACATGGAGGCCTTTCGGTGGACTCCAACATACACATCACCATCAAGGGAGTCAAAAGAAAAGCTCAATAATGCAGCAGGAAGTTAACATTACCCAGCAAGTATGTCATTTAAAATGTGGTTCACAAATCGTTCTTCGTCTTCAAGACACGGCAACACCAAAGAAGACACTGCAACACCAAAGAAGACACGGCAACACCAAAAGAACACGCAGGCACGCAAACTAGAATAGTTCAGTGCTAAGTTCCCATAATTGATGTTGGAGAGTTATTAATCCATCTTTCAAAAAAAGAATTATTAATTCAAATATCCCTATCATTCATCTAATGTATCTTTCATCAATAGCATATATATGAAAACTAGCCCTTCAAGTGGACATTACCATTGAGCCTGCCATGTAGAGTGCCTGTACTACTGGAATTGTTAATTGCAGAATCTTGCCAACGTGTTTGTTCTTGCAGCATTATCCTCATCCACACAGAAGGATTAGGATGGTATTTTGGTGAGATTTCAGGGTCGACTCCACCATTTGATCAGCTATCTAAGCTTATTAGATGGCAGGCTTCATGTGTAGTTGTGGGGGCAATAGAGCTCAATAATGGGGCTTAACTACGCATTTTTTTCAGAGCTGATCAAACAACATTAGAACAAGGAACAAACCATGTTGAATATATCAGCAACAAATGTACTTGTCTCAGCAATGTTCCACACCAGGAGTTAGGTTTGGCTTGCTTCACCTAAAACTGATGTAACAACAGTTCAGCAAATTGTGCCAGCAGATGGAAGGTTGGAACTCTCAGCTACCGAGGTACCGACTTTGTAGTCGATTGAACTTTTCATATAGTATAGCTGCTTGCAGTAGCTAATATTATTGGAATAATAAAATGTAGTTAATTTTTAGGAAAATATGGTTACCTGTTTTTATCAGTTGCTGCCCTTAAAAATGTCCTACTTTGGGTCATGACACTACTATGAGTACGCCCTTGCAACAATCTTTGTTTTTCAAAGGAAAACTCTTTAAAGAAAATATTTACTTTCTAAAGCCTGATGCTCTCCTCCTAAATGCATTATGTTATTTAAACCCCCCTGAAACCATACTCTATCTAGGTTCATGATCACTGGCACTATGAAAATTGGTATACTCTGCACATTTTTGCCGTCTTTTTCCCCCTACTTTCTCTGGGAAAGAAAAGAAAGAATATACCCTAAATCCTCATAAACTGCATGCCAATATTGGTCTTCTTTGTTATCGCATCGATTTGTCTGTTGTAGCGCTAGTCATAGATTGATATATGGGAGTTGCTAGCGCCCGACGTCCGATCCGGACGCTAGTTCCGTACGGTCGGTCACAATATTTTTTATCGTCTATGTAACATTTCTCGGCTATGTATGCAATAAAAAAATTAATAAGAATATCAATGTTGCACGTATGAAATTAAATTGGTACACACATGAAATGAAAATATTGTATTCAAAAAATCAGAAAGGGATAATTGATGATTTGCCCCGTCTTTTATTGGTATCAGCTCATGTGAAGGTACCCAGAGAGGCCAGTATAAGGATAGTATCGTGCGCGAGGCCGCAGTCATCACTGGCAACGGTGGGCATGCAGAGCGTGAGGTCGGCGATGAGGCCACGAAAGTGTTAGGAACTTCGACCACGACCGTTACGACCACGGCCACTATGACCACAGTCACTTCGACCATGTCCGTGGTCGTAGTAACAGTGGCCGTAGCGGCTGTGGTCGCAACGGTCGCGGTCAAAGTGATCGTGGTCGTAGTGGCCGTGGTCGTAGCAACCGTGGTCGAAGTGACAGTGATCGTAGCGGCCGTGGTCGAAGTGACCGTGGCCGTAGCGGCCGTGGTCGTACAGTCGGTCACAACATTTTTTTATCTATCTATGCAACATTTCTTGGTCATGTATGTAACAAAAAATTGATAAGAATATTACAACAAAAAAACCAAAAATGTTACAACAAAAAAAAACACATACCTCCCATGGCAGGCGGCGGCAAGACCTCGGGTGCAGCGGAGGTAGGCGGTGTGGATCTAGCGCCGATAGGAGAAGGCGACGGAGCTTGTGCAGCATTTACCAGGCTGCTATTGGCGGTCGAGGTCAGGATGCCACGGAGCTCGCGGAGGTTGCAACTGACTTTGCTGGACTCTCAGGTGGTAGTCGCACCACGAAGCTGGTGCCCCCGCGTGGGATTCGGGGCAGGCGGTGGGGGCGGGAGCGAGAGCTCGAATCGAGGCCCTGGTGTTGCGGGGGGTAGACAGAGCCGAGGAGGCGGGAGACACACTTGCGGATCCGCATGCACAGAGCGATTGGGTGGTGCATGGGCGTGGGGGGTGGATTTGGGGGATTGGGATAGGGGTGGGAGGCAGGAGGTGGGAGAGAAGGTGAGCAGGAATGGACAAAGATTGGTGTGGGGTTTGGAGAGGGGGTGTGTTCGAGTGGAGTGACCGAGTGAGGCATCCGATTGATTTATTTGGTCGGACGTAAAAGCCGTATCAATTCCCTTGATATATTAGCTAAAAATAACTAGGTACTAGTGGCTACCAACACAAGATATGATTATATTCTCCATAAAGCTAGGGCCCAAGAAACTTGCTTATATATGGATACATTATTATATGAATAAACAGAGTCGCAAAATAATAATGATAATGAGATAGCTATGTTTATATATTTTTGGCTAAGTTGGTGAAGATAGTCCTATTTAATTTAACTATGTTTATGCAATGCTAATTTTTAAGTGATAGGATATATATGACTTAAAAGGTAAAGCCAACAATTCCCTCTGGGTGAAGGTCATACATCTTGATGTTCTTAAATTTAAACTAGGCATGAATAGTACACTCAAATTAATTAATTTGGTAGATCCATCAACACTTAAAAGGCTCCCATTGCTCCTTGAATTTTTTATACAAATAATCTATTTTTTATTCAAAATAACAGAAATATACCCGCGGCGACATTCTTCACAGAAATAGGCTCCAGTCGCCCTACGGTTGGGCGACTGGAGCCTGTCGCCCTACGGGCAAGCGACAACAACGCTGTCTGCAAGCCATTGGGCGACTGGTTCTAGTCGCCTGACCATTGGGCGACTGGAACCAGTTGCCCAGCCACAGGGTGACTGCAGGTGGAGTCGCCCACCCATAGGGCAACTGCAAAGCTACCCTGTTAATTTTGTAGATTTTATGAATTTTGTAGATTATAACTGGAAGATAATCTGCTGGATTTGTAATAAAAATTTATGGTCGTTGTATGTTGTTGGAGCGTAAAAAAATTTGTGAAATTTTTTGTAAGAATGATTGAACTTAGAACGATCAGTAAGTACGATGGTAAGTGATATTGTGATGTTACCGAGAATTCGTTCACAGAGGAAAACTGGTATGTTAATATTGTTGGATGACTTGCTATGTGAATAATTGAATGCGAAAAGACGAGGAAATAAGCTTGTCTAAATTTAAATAGACTTCATAATACAGTTGTGAGTAATATGCCGCGTACTTTTTGGTTACATGCATAACATAGGGCATCTTGTGTGACTAACCCACCCAACTGCTCGTACGACCTACTGTGTAGACCGGGGCCATTTTCTTTCCTTGCCAGCTCGACGTTGAACTCCTCGGTGACCTCTTCTGCCTTGGTCGTCATTTCCCTCTTTTTCTCGCGCTCCATCTCGTAAGCCTCCCGCTTCCTACGCGTGCATGCCTCGAGATAAGTTTTCGTCTCGCGTTATATACGCAGGGTTTGCTCATTCTTGCAGTACTCCTCCTCCCAGATCTATGAGGACCTCGCAACATTCCACTCCTCAAAGTCAAGTGCCCACTGGTGCTCTTGGTGGATCTCAATATCGATCCATTTGCGGTAGCCACATAGGGGTTCCAGGGGCTGTAAATACAGGAGAGAGGTTGTTAGTGCGTACTCTGAAGGAGAAAAGGTAGGGGAAAATGGTGCACCTAGTCCTTACCGGCTGCCGATAGGTTGCGGTATCTAGACGACGGTCGGGGTAGTCACTGGAGTAATTTGTGCAACTCCAGTAACGCATACCTAGGCTGAGGTGGTGCTTAGACTTGAAGAACTTGCATGGGTCCCGGCACCAACAAAGGGGGGCTTCTCCCCCTCTGGTGGGTGTTGCGGCGAACGCTCGGTAGGAACGTTCGGGATGACCTTATAGCACGTTGGGCTTGTTCTGCCCGGCCAGCAGCATCCCTTACTTTCTCATCACGAGCGGTGGCTGACCATACTAGGTCGCGGTTCTCCTCTCATTGCTTCATTATCTTGTCCCATTACAGAAACAGTACATGAAATATACAATACATTTAGTTCGATATTCCGCACGTCAAAAGTGCATACTAACAAAATATAGTTTATAATAGAAATTTATTTCTACTCTCCAACAACTAATAGTATACACCATGCCGCTCTGCCTACTGATCAGCACATGCATTGCATCGTCTAGCTGTGTGCCCCTCCTGACCGCATTGCCCGCAACGTGCACCAGATGCTCTAGCTTGCGCTTCGTCCATATCATTTATAATACGTTGGCTCTATCGCCGATCCTTCACACCCTTCAGCATGTTAACATCTGGAATCCAGGTCCTCCCTGCAATATTCAAGGTGGCGAAGTTCCCTACAACCGTAAACCCCCTGAGCTCCCCACACCACGCATGTAGTATCCTCTCCTTTAAAAAGTACTCCGACATGAAGTTTGAAGGATCCATACCCACGGTCCTACATGTAGTGAGGACATGAGAGCATGGCTTGTATAACAGATTTAGCTTATTGCACGTGCATCTAGGTTCGTTTGCATGATCTCCAAGGCATACCTCGTGGGTAACAAAGGAACGAAACATGCCAAATCTGGCTCTATCATGGAGTAACACGTCAAAACGATGCTCCCTGTTGCCCATGACATGCACTGTGTGTAAGTGGCCCTTCTGTGCCTTCGCCTCCATGTATGTCGTAATTTTCGACGAGTACAATACCGGAGATTGGCCGCATGAAGTGCGGCATTCGCGTGCCTCTCCCTGAAGTAGGCGATTGTGCTGTGAAGAACACCTTCCACGATGGTGACAAGGGGCTGAGAACGAAGGCCCCTGAGAACCCAATTGTACACTTCTGTAAGGTTAGTCGTCATTATACCGTACCTTGCGCCATCCGTGTCATGCAACAGCGACCACTTCTCCAATGGTTCTCCCTTGATCCACTATGAGAAGCACTTGATGTTCTGTGAGCTCCTCCTTCTCGGACTTGATGTAGTTTGCATGTAGAAGATTCATGTGGAGGCGTGTGGTAGTTCATAATGCATTGAGACTAAAACTAGAGTATGTCAAATCAAGATTAAGGGGGAGATTATTTGAAACAATATTGACTTCGAGTTCAAGACGTAGTAGAGTCCGTCTTCGTGTGTAACTCAAGTTGAAGTTGTATCCAACTTAAAGTCCGAATACGTATGCTAGTAGGAGAGTATTAGCCTATATATTGAAAAAGCTCGTAACCAGTTTTGTAAGGAAAAAAAGGAGCAAATAAGAGAATAGATAAATTTAAAAAAATTGTATTTTTTTAAAGTTTATTTGCGATGTACGTGTTTTCTCCTGAAAAAAAAGTCAACAGTCTTGGTTGAACGCGTCCGTTCGGCTGTGCAGGGCGCTGAGATATCTACGCATGCATGTGTCTCCTAGGTCAACCTCCAAGTTGACTTCCGCTGCGAAGTGTCCAGTGCAAATTTGGTGCGTAGGCTCCACTATGGACTATAGACCATAAGTGCTGATACGCAAATGTATCAGTGCGTACGGTCGCTTATGGACAGTCGCTAGTACGATATTTAGCTGCCGTATCAGCACCAAAATAAGCACTATATATGCTACGTACGATATTAGGCTATTTATAAACTACTGCTTAAAGCTATTTATATCGAGATTATTGGACTGTTAATTCTGCCACCGGTGGGTAGTAATGGAACCTGTTTTGGCCTTTCGTAGAAGACCGGTAATGCTATTACATGATCGATCTTTGTTCTTGTCAACGTCATGCTCTTACGCGATTAACCCAGCAATAGTGGCACATTGACTTGCAGATAGCACATGTTGTCGGGCCTATTTTTTTACTTGAAGCTGATGGTTTTTTATTTTGCTACATGTTATTGGTCTATTTTTTTTCTCCAAAACTAACGACTTTTAGTTTTTGCTACAGTAACTAACTTTCAAATGAAGTATTTTTTCAAGACGGGGTCTACAAGTTAAACGATGTACACGTTAAAACCCAACATCTGTATCATTCAAAATCGTAAGTGAGTATTTTTCTCGTAATCTTTACCGTAAACAGCCAAAATTCAAAAACTTCAGCCAAAATCATAAATCGCACCTGTTGCCAAAATAGGCCCGACCTTTCTCTGAAATCTCACACGTGTCGTGTTGATGTAACATATCAAAGTGGATAGCAGCCCGATCGATTTGGGCATTGAGTGATCAGAAAGAATCTGAAAAAAGGATAAAGGACAAACAGTACTAGTCCCTGTCTATCTCTGGTTTCAGATTAGTTTTAAAAATGGTAATAGATATAATTAAACTTGAAGTTACAGATTTATCTTAGATCTCATACTATGTAAAACAATTTCTCAACAACGTGTTTTATGAAACTCAACATAATTTACCTTGTACTAAGTGATTTAATAAAAAAATTAAAACTAAGGTTTCTTTTGAATTTTTCTAATTTCTGCAATAATATTTGTACAATTTCTTTAGATGAGCTACAGGGTATAATTAAACGTGGACCCTGGTCACCCTACAGAGGGAGAAAAAGGAATGGTTGCTCATCGTTGCTTGGAGAGAAGCAACACTTCGTTTGTGATGTATGTCAGGATCAAAACGTAGTAGCTAGGGTTCCTTCAATTCCCTTGAGTACTATTCTAGAGCCTGTTTTTTTTTTTGCTGCGGCTTATGACTTTTGGTTGTGGTTTATGACTTTTGGGCTGTTTGTATGAGAGATTACAGAGTAACAGAAACTCACATGTGGTTTTTGCGAATATAAATGAAGTCAGTAAAGTATATACTACAATTAACTAGTAGATTCTATCTTGAAAAAAATACTCTGTTTATAAGCTAGTTATTGTAGAAAAACCGAAAAACAGCTTTTAGAAGCTGAAAAAAACATGACCTAACCAAGAGGAGTCGTCTCACTTCAGTACTTTGGGTAGAACACTTCCCAGAGCAGATGGGATTAGTTCGAATATAAATCTAACAGCTATGGGAGAAAATGACACGTACTGCTGCTCGTGTAGACGCTATACGCCGCAAGTAGATGATCGAAGTAGGAATATATAGCGAAAAAAAATGCTTAAATTTGCGAGGATGAGTCGTGCGTATCCGGACCTAAGCATATTTCTCCCAAGTTGATGATCGATATATATTGTTCTTCTTCCTTAGTTGAGGGTAACCAAGGAATCTGTCAACCTTTGAATCTGGTGTCCAGGGGACAACCTGCAAGCTACAGGCACTTTTGATGACCAAATCACTTTTTCAAGAACATTTTTAGGACCATTTCGATAATTGACCCACAAACTGCGGTATCCTATACTTTTTTTGTGTGTGGTATATATATATATATATATATATATATATATATATATATATATATATATATATATATATATATATATATATATATATATATATGGTGATTTGGTCATATCTAGTGCTAATGGCTATTTTAAAGTGCTACAAAAAAACATTTAAGTGGGATAGAGTTTCCACCCACCTTCATCCAAACCACACAATCCAGATCGGACGGTCTACATCGCCATTAGCACCTTAGCACTGAAATAGCCATTAGCACTAGATATGGTCGTCGATGCGTTCCTCCTCGTCAATCACATCCATCCATTCTCCCTGTCCGATCTCAATCGCCTCCTCCACACGCGCAGCTCCTCACAACTGCTCCCCACGACGTCACGACCAGAAAACATCATCTTATGCGCACTTGCCTCTCTCTCGCCCCGCATTCTCCCTGCCCTCCACTCCCTCCATCGCCGTCGCTCCACATCCACCGCCCTCACTGCGCCCTCCCATCTCCTCTGAGCGCCACCGCCTGCCCACCCCGCACTAGGAACCCATCGATTCCTCGCCCGCCACTACCTCCGCGGCACCGCTCCATGCATCCGCTCCGCCCTGCCCCGCCACTAGCGCCACCGGCCTGCCACTTCTTGCCCTGCCCATGGCACCTCCAGCCCGCCACTACATCCCTTTAGCCCTCCTATCCTTCCTCTTTTTGTACCGCCCATCACTCACCATCATCGATCCACTCACTCTCCCTAAATCAGGGGAGGAGGGGCTAAGCGATGTCGGCGGTGGTTGGATCTGCGTGAGGTGATTCCATGGTGACCGGATGAGGGCAAGACGGGTTGCACAACGCCCGGATTCGAGCTAGATGGGGTGCACGGCTATCAGATATGGACAGAGAAGGGAGGTAACTCCCCGGGTGGACGGCGACAAAGGCTGGGTCCGGTCGACAATAGCCTAATCTGAGTGAGGCAATAGCGATGTAGGAATGAGCACTGGTGATGTAGGCGTGACTTAGGCCCAGACTTCACACGAGGTGGACTTCTTCACCTCTTGTAATTGTGCTTGAATTGAGGCTAATTTTGGAGGACTTTTGCTCTGTTCTATGTAGTGGTGGACATGGTGGGGTTGACGCCATGGCTGGGCTGGGGTGGAGGCAACTGAGGGAGTAAGAACTGCTTGGGGAGAACCTCCTCCATCGCCGCACCTTCCCCTTCTTCAGCTTCTTCTCCTCCTCGTCCTCCTCTAAGCCGCAGCAGCCACAGATGGGGAGCGCGGCATTCCTTGGCACCGAGACAATGTTGGTGAAGTCGAGGCCATAGGGGTCTTCGTCGTCAAGCGACAGGTGAAGCCTTGGTGCCCAAGACGGCGTTGACAAAGTCGGGGATGTAGGCGTCCTCCTTGTTGTCCAGATTGTGGCACGACAGCGATAGGAATGAGCCCTTCATAGATACATGGAGATGAGGAGGTTGTTGCAGTTCCCATCGATGCTTCATGGTAGAGGAAAGGGAAGTCAGTGCTTCATGGCAAAGGAGGATCAAGGCGTCGTGCTCAGTAGCGGTGGAGGAGAGGCATTGGTGCCTTGACGCTCGGCACCTCGCGCTTGTCCTGTTAAGTAGCCAGTTGCCCGTGTTGTTGGCTCGTCGCTTGAAGGTAGATGAGGAAAGGCTCAAGGTGGAAGGCGAAGGATGGCGCACTCCGCCATGGTTTGTGGCCAGTGGGCGATGGTAGGCAGGGATGGGGAACCTGGGAGCCAAGAGGAAAGGCGGCGTGGTGGCCTAGTGCCCTAGTGGGCGTCGGTGGGACATAGGGAAAGGAAAGAAGGGGAAGAGGATTGGGGAATGGGTGGATAGGATAAGTGGATAAGCTTGAGAGAGACTTGGCTTGGGACCTTAAGGTGGGATGATTTCAAACATGGGCCGTGGGAACTGGGAAGGGAATATGCGGGCTATGAAAAATAATGAGACCAATTGAGCTACTTGAGCTCCGCTCATCAAGGCTCGCAAGCTTCAGATCAGGCTTGAGCTCAACTCATTTGGAGCTCGAGCAACTCACGAGCTTTAAGTTTTTTTATAGCCTAACCGCCGCTATCACCCTCAACCCCGCTGGCGTCCGTCTCCATCGGCGTCACGAGAGAAATGGTGTAGCCGGTTGCACAACACGGGGAAGAGTGGACGAGGAGGGAGATGGATTGGGCAGGTTTTGCGTCCCACGTCCAGTACAATACGTATAGAAATACGTGTAGCCGGTTGCAAAATACGGTAAAAAGATTGTGCACCCATCTCAAAGATCATTTCGGACCCTTGGATAGTGCATGGAGATCCTTGTAAATGTGGGGAAATCCTTCTGACGTGGCACAGCTCTGAAGCTAGCTCTCCGTTTGATCCCCGTTTGATCCTTATGCTGCATGGGATGTGAAGATGCCTTCTGATTAAGCCGCCGGTAGACGCAACCATGGTGGGTCTCTACGCTTTCTGGGCCACAAGGAGACGCCTATCATGGCTGCTCTTTTTGGGGCATCTCTGCCTGCCTTCTCTTGCTACCTAGATCACTTCGCTATCCAGTTGACCTGTGGAATACCTTGATAGGTTGAAGGCCTTCCCGATAGGACCATCGACGGACAGAAGAATCAGAGATAATTGAGACCAAATAAGTTATACAACGTAACAATATTTGATAGGAATCATGAGGATAAATTTTGCTGAAATCTAAGGAGGTAAAATGCAAGAGATGGAATCATGAGGTGGGGGGCACCTGCACGGCTGCACCCCCTCCCTCTGCCACTGTTCTATTTCATTTGATGTTTGAGTATATACAGTACAAGATACTTATATATGAAGCTTAAAAAAAATATAGCTATATCATCAACCATCTATATAAAAGTTATTTCCTCCAATGCAAGCATCTCTTCCGTAGGTGCTTAGATACTATATTATCTATTAATTAGATATAGTTATATACATAAGTATCTACTAAACACCGATGCTTATTTAAGCATCGATGCCTTAAGATAAGCACCTTATCTATCCTATGTGGTAAAAAAAATCAGTTTTTCATTGCTAAGCATCTCTCTAAATGTCTGCATTGGACATGCTCTTATATGTTTAGGCAATGAAGTTGTGCTCCACCCCTATTCTATTTCATTTTATGTTATATGTTTAGGCATACTTATTAAGATGGAAACATAGAGCGACCATACATGCCTCTATCAAATTTGTGTCTCTTACTATCACATTTTTTATTTCTTTCATTTTTTTCTGTTCTTTTAATGCATATTGTTGGTTAAATCATTTTATTAAGGAAATCCGAGCTCAACATAAGCAATTTTGCCAAAAAAAAAAAGAAGCAGATATATCAATATGGTTTCAGCGTCATGCGTGCTTGGTTGTGCCCAAATTGAGGTAACCAATCATTTCAAGCAGCCTATGGAGTACCGACAGCTACTACTATATGAAATTCCCAAGACGGAGCTAGCTAGCTATCTCATTCAGGTTGGAGAACACGTAATAAAAATGTAAACGAACACTCTCAAAGTGCCTGTTTTTTTTTTGCTGCGGTTTATGATTTTTGGCTACGGTTTATGATTTTTGGACTGTTTGTAAAAAGATTATAGTGTAACAGAAACTCACGTGCGATTTTTGCCAATATAAATAAAGTCAGTAAAATACGTACTAAAATTAACTAGTAGATTCTATCTTGAAAAAAATACTCCATTTAAAAGCTAGTTACTGTAGAAAAGTCAAAAACAACTTTTAGAAGCTGAAAAGAACAACACCTATAATATGCTATCACAAGCTGCACATTTGAAACACTTTATGCCAAATCCTTTGAGTTAAGTTAAAATAAAAGGCTCAGACATTTTTCAATAGAGTTTCACATCTCATTGGCATATCATACATTCTAACGTTGCTTTCTATCCCGTCTGATCACTTGCTCGGTTGGCCAAGCATGGCAGTGACCACCTCGCCCAGCCAGCTTTGAGCCTAGGCAACGTATTTTTGGTACTGTTTATATAAATAGTATCTCTCTAGTATTGTTTATATGAATATTGCCTTCTGAGCATATGTGCACATATTTATTTAGTGATCAAAACACGTGTCTGTGTTCCCAGAGATCTCGGATCTCCGTATTCTCAAGAGTGTGCATTGTACGCATCCACTGTGTGCATGAGTGTGAGTGTGGTGTTGAGTGCGTGTGTGCGTAAGTGTGTTATTATTGTACTAATGATCTTAAAAAAATTGCTTAGTATCAACTTAAAGTAGAGGTGTGTATACAGAACAATGGAAGTGATTGTACTAATCGAAGTTATTAATATGACAGATTCTTTTTTTCTCAACTTTAGTTGGGATATGACCTTTTTTAAATATATTACATACAGGGTTCAAAGATTAATCCTACAAAATGAAAAGGTATTTTTTTTTAGAGTTGATTGGAAATCAAATGAAAAGGCTTAAAGTGATGCGTGCTCTCATGCTACAACATTCGCAGATTTTTAGGAGCGAACCCTATGAAACGGAAGAATATTTTAGACAATGATTTTTTTACAGTTTTCTATATTCTCTCTATATTATTTAGGATCTGCTTGGCACTGCGGTGGATTATCCTAATCTGGACAACTTTCATGTACCTTTAATTTGTATTTGGCTACTTGTTTTTTTTATTAACCTACTTTGAAAAAGAAGATTGTTACGTTTCAAATAACAGAAGATAATGTAGATAGTTACCATAGATAAAACATAATTTATTAAACTTTGATTTGCAAAAAAGAGTATACTTACTAGATTTTTTTTTACAATTGCTTACCCGCCGCAGCTTTAATCTGGCCACACAGAACACCATGACACAACACAATACTGCGACGGTAAAATGACTCGTAACAATGTTAGTATATATACCAAAAGTTTGCCTCATCCCTCATATACCACTCATTTTCATCCCATATGTCAGTGACACAATCAGGAATTTTGCAAAATCCCGGTGGCATATAACAAATTAATCCTAGAAACAATGGAGGCAACGTAACAATGGGAAAAGGCCGTGTTCTTTTCAGTTTCTAAAAGCTGCTTTTCGGCTTTTCTATAATAACTAATTTTTAAATGGAGTATATTTTTAAGATAGGGTCTACTAGTTAATTATAGTACATACTGTACCGACTTCGTTTATATCAGCAAAAACCACAAGTGAATTTCTGTTACTCTGTAATCTCTCGCACAAACAGCCCAAAAACCACAAGCCGCAACTAAAAAGATCAGGCCCTTTAGGAGAATAGCGAATCTCCTAAGCTCTCACACAGGCCTACACAATAATTGAGAAGGGAGAATGTACTACATCTATATTGCTTTTGAGGGAGGCTTAAAAAACACATGTAAATATATCAATGTTGAACAAAAAAATATAGAACGGGAGAGAAATGCATGCATCTGTAAAGCCTTTTCTCGTAAAAACATCTTTAATTAACTTTACGGTTTCCACCGGTGATGTATAATTCTAGTGGTGTGAGTCAGTATATTCAATAAATATGTTATTTGGAATTAGAATTAAAATATCAGATACCAAATCTATCAAATGAAACTTCGGTTTCAGCATCAATAAATACCTTATTTCATTTCGATATCAGTAGTACCATATTTACCAAATTAACACAAAAAGGTAACAAAATTTAATTTCTAATTTGACATCCAATACTAAAATAGCAGCAAAGTGACTGACAAGTAAAATTAGCTAGGTATCAAAGTGAATGCATGCATCCTTCTATTCACTTCTTTTCTGGAAAGGAGGATTCACTTATACCTTTTTCGAGGGAACGAAGGAATTTTATGTCATTATTTGATAATTACAAGTATTGAAATCTTGGGGGGTACCAGTATTCGATCTTATCCGATAAATCCCATTTAGTACATTTGGGTTAGGTTGTCCACTTTTTACATCAAATCTTTTAACATCATAAAAAAATAATTTGTGGGTATCCGGCCTAATAAATATAATATATGCAGGACAAAATGACATTATTTATTCCCTTATCTTGGAGAAACTCCACATAATACGACAACTTTACCAGGATATGGTTGTTAGGTTAATTTTGATAAGTCAATTTTTTGCTCTTGTCGTACGCAGAAACACCTCATATTAATTGTATCCGACGCGAAGAACGGATGACAAAATCGCTAAGAGCTTGTCACACAATCCAGAATCTGTGACGTGATCAGTCATTCGATCTCCCACGGTCCCACCTGAGGTCACTCCTCCATCTTGACGTATATCGTTTGGTCACATACCAGTAGTGACACAAACAACTTGGCAGTTCTTTTTAGTTTCTTTTTGTTAAGGGTATTAGAGATAGAATAGAAATTGATATATTCCTTTGTAATATTTTTTTATACTCTATATATATTGTCTATTAGGCCTCTTCAATATACACATAATATTCATAACATTGTATCAGAACAAATATTAAGGTTAGGGTTTATTGTACCTGTCGTCGCTGCCACCTAGCCTTCGCTGACTTCGCATCTGATCCGCCGCACCCGGAGGAGCAATCGCCCCGGGCGGCCACTTCTTCCCGGCCGCCGGTGCCGTCTCGCACGCGGCTCCGGCCGCCTCCTCCACCTAGATCTCGCTAGATCCACGCCGGATCAGGCTCGACGCCGCCGCTGGTGCCGCGCTGCGTGCCGCCGCCGCCGCACCGATCGGACGCCGCCGACGACGACGACTCACCGCCGGATCTATCCGCTCCGCGCAGCCGCGCCGCCGCACTGTAGCTCACGCATCCCGCCGACTTCGCGTTATTGTCCCCTCGCCGCCGCCGTCATCCTCGGATCAAGGCGCCACCGACCGAGCTTCACCACGTCCTGCCGTCCTACACCGCCTCCTTGCTTTGGATCGGCCGATCTAGTCGCCCACACCGGACCGCCACCACGCCACGCTGGGTCGCCTGCGTCTCCGGCCGTCGCCGCCGTGCCGCCATGCCAACGATCTTGCCGCCGGATCTTCACCGCCCCGCCGGGGCCTTCTTCGTCCAACCGACCGCCTCGGGCCGGATCCGGTCCTTCCACCACGCCCGCCAGATCCCGCCCGCCGCCTTCAGGTGGTGCCGCCCTAAGCCCGCCAAGTCTATGAGGAGGGGGAGAGCGAGTCTGGCCGTCTCCACCGCCGGCAAGCTCGGATCTGGCCTCCCGGCATGCTCAAATCCGGCCTCCCGACCGCCGGATTCAGTGTCCTCTCTGTCGTCGCTGCCGCCCGAGACACCTCCACTCGAGTCGCCGTCGCCGCCCGGGCCATCTCCGCCCAGAGTCGCCGCCGCCATCTCGTCCAGAGAAGGGGAGAGATAGGAGCGAGGGAGCAGAGTGAGGGGAGAAGGGGCACACGCGAGTGAGAGATTGGGGAGGGGAGCGAGTCCAGAGTGAGGGAGGGGGTGAAGAGAGAGAGGGGATGAGTTTTGAGGGAGTGGGATATTTTGTTTTCTACTGCTGATTTCTTTTAGTTATTTTTCGTGAGTCTTTCGTTGTGTCCATCCAAGTTCGTAGTCTCTAATTTTTAGTTCGTCCAAGCCATGCGAGTCCACAAATTTATTATCAGTCATAGAAGTATAGGAATTTTTCTTTTGCATGGCAGCAGCCGCCGCTCTACTCTCTAAGCCGCGTGTAGATCGTAGAAGTTGTTATGATGCCGCCGCTTCTCTAGCCGCCGCCCCGAGCTTCTAAGGCCGACGTGCGTCTTTTGCACCTTGTGCACTACGCCGCAGCCGTCTTGGGCTTTGATCTGCGCCGTCATGCTTCTATCTATTCCTCTTCGGCTTAATTTGACAGTTTATTCAGGAACTGCACGCAATGACGACATTATCAAGACTCAGACGTCGGATGTTTCTTGGTTTAGTATTAACCCTTTTTCAAATGCAATGCTACTGCATACGCCTTGCATTTGAGGGGGGTGTTAAGGGTATTAGAGATAGAATAGGAAACAGTATATTCTCCTGTAATATCCCTTTGTACTCCCTATATATATTGCCCATTAGGCCTTTTCAATATACACACAATATTCATAACATTTTTTTCCGGATTCTTCGGAAGGCAAAATAAACGGAGCAGCTTTTTAAAGCCACCTCTGCTAATAACTTCTTGAGTCTAAAACCATGTGCGTCATCTGTGCTAATATGTGCATTGTCCATCACTGTCTCGAAAAGCATAGATAAAAATCATTAGCTGTAACCCAAAAGAATATGGCCCTTAAAATTGTGTGTAGCATCGTCTCCATCGTCCGTTATCACCGAAAACACAATTAAAAAGCAAAAAACCACCCGCTATAACTTGGAAGAACAGGGACTCAACCGGTGAGCTATCATATGATTTGATGATTTATCGCGGTGAGCTATCATATGATTTGATGATTTGTCGCGCACTGCTCTCATATACCTGCTCCAATTAATTGTATTGCGGCAGCCAAATGCCATCCTAATTCCCGTGCTATATATAAGCCAGTTTGCAGACGGTGCTGCGCTGTGGAATCTAGTTCGTTACGAAAATCTTGGACGATTTCAGTATAGGATAACTTAAAAACACGCTTTCAGCCAACTTAGATGCTACTCAGTTGGACTGAGAATGGTCGTGTATGACTAGAATTGTACTGCAATTGGTTAAAATTGCACTGTAACTGATGGTGACTTATTTGATATATGTAAATTTAAAAAATAAAAATAAAAACATGTTAACCCATTACAGACAATATAAACGAATACGAAAAAAAACCAGCAAAAAAGTTTAAAATAAAGTCAAAAGATTAGAAAAGGATGAAATTTATAACTAAATAAAAAATAAGACAAAAATTGAAAGCCGAAACTGAAACGCACTAGCCTTAAAAAGGAAGAAAAAACAGGAAGCAACCGAAGTACCACAGAAGAACCCGTATATTCAGCTTTTCTCCAGAGAAGTATATT
The DNA here is from genome assembly GCA_036346245.1 of Bonia amplexicaulis. Taxonomy (NCBI): domain Eukaryota; kingdom Viridiplantae; phylum Streptophyta; class Magnoliopsida; order Poales; family Poaceae; genus Bonia; species Bonia amplexicaulis. The sequence goes on from CM070757.1 coordinate 17,288,364, forward strand.
CCACGAGACACGAGTCACCCAGGTGATGGTCAATTTCAAGAGCTAATGCGGTAAGTTGTACCTCCGGCTAAGCAGGTGCCCTTATCCTGCTTTCATTCGAGCAAACTGCCCTTATCTGACCTAGATAGATAGTGGCATTGTTCTTTTTGTCTTTTTAAAAAAAATTGAAATAAATAAGAAGACTTTCAAAATCTATTTCTTTAAATGATTTGTGAGTCAAAAACTATATGTACCATCTACATCTCTATCGTCTACCGCTGAGTTGAAAAATATATCCAAAAATCGTCGGCCACAGAAAAAACCGGACTAGAGTTAATTAAACCTGTAATTGATCGATCTCCTCCTCGTGGCACAAACAGCCCCCGGTCATGTGGGCCCCACACCCCCGTGCTTCCTGCGGCGGTTATATATACCCGCCACCCCCGGGCTAAGGCTCGCCAGCGCCAGCACACGCAGATCCTCACCTCTCTCCTTCACGCCAGCGGCTAAGGAGGAGGAGGAAGAAGAAGAAGATGGTCGGCCTCCTCCCCGAGACCAATGCGCCGGCGGAGACCGACGTCCTCGCCGACGCGTGGGACTTCAGGGGCTGCCCCGCCGCCCGGGCCAGGACCGGCCGCTGGGGCGCCGCAGCCATGATCCTAGGTCCTCCTCCTCACTTCATCCATCTCATGCCCCTCTCTCTCTCTGTGTGTGTGTGTGTGTTAGATGCATGGGATTGTAGTTACTGAGCGAATGGGTGGGGAAATGCATGGCAATGTGCAGTGGCGGAGCTGAACGAGCGGCTGACCACGCTGGGGATCGCGGTGAACCTGGTGACGTACCTGACGGAGACGATGCACGTCGGCAACGCGGAGGCCGCCAACGTCGTCACCAACTTCATGGGCACCTCCTTCATGCTCTGCCTCCTCGGCGGCTTCGTCGCCGACTCCTTCCTCGGCCGCTACCTCACCATCGCCATCTTCACAGCCGTCCAGGCATCCGTAAGTCAGTTAATCCGCTTGCTTGCTTAGACGTCCGCGCGCGCCCCGCCGTACGTCCTGCGTGTGAGTTGATCTGGTTTGATTTTCCTTTTAACTGCAAGCCGCCTTTTCTAACAAGATCTCTCTCTCTCTCTCTCTCTCTCTCTCTGTTGGTTTTAACTTTTGAGGTTGGCTAGTTAATTAGTTACTAGTTCATTGAAAAGAAGAGAAAAATCCGGGCTTTTATTTTTACCCCTTCTTTTCTACCGTCGTGGACGGAGCAGTAAGAAATCGAGCTTTCAAGAAGATGCTGTTGTGAAAAGAACGGGCACCAAAACAACACTATTCAATCATCATCACCAGCTCATAATGCTTCCAAGATCGATGCATGCCGCAAAAACAATTTTTATCTTTCTTTTAAATAATGGTTTAGATGCGATTAAACCCAATTTTCACGAGGATTTTAGCTGTTCGTCAATTTTCACCGGTTCAAGCGGTACAAAGTACTATATACAGTGACCAAGAAATTGTTGACGAAACTTAATTTGGGGGCTTGCAGGGCGTGACGCTCCTGACCATCTCGACGGCGGCTCCGGGGCTGCGCCCGCCGTCGTGCGCGGCGGATGGCGGCCTGTCGCCGTCGTGCGTGCGCGCGTCGGGCGCGCAGCTGGGCGCGCTGTACCTGGCGCTGTACCTGACGGCGCTGGGCACCGGCGGGCTCAAGTCGAGCGTCTCCGGCTTCGGCTCCGACCAGTTCGACGAGACGGATCGCACCGAGAAGTCGCAGATGATGCGCTTCTTCAACTGGTTCTTCTTCTTCATCAGCCTCGGCTCGCTGATCGCCGTCACCGTCCTCGTCTACGTCCAGGACAACATCGGCCGCCCCTGGGGCTACGGAGCCTGCGCCGCAGCCATCGCCTCCGGCCTCGTCGTCTTCCTCGCCGGCACCCGCAGGTACCGCTTCAAGAGGCTGGCCGGGAGCCCGCTCACCCAGATCGCCGCCGTCGTCGTCGCCGCCTGGCGCAAGCGCCGCCTTGAGCTCCCCGCCGACCCCGCCATGCTCTACGACGTCGACGTCGGCAAGGTCGCCGCCGCCGAGGGGGGACCCACCAAGAAGAGCAAGCTCAAGGAGCGCCTCCCACACACCAAGCAGTTCCGGTAAGCTATTAATCAGCAAATCAATTAACAATGATACAACATGCTCTCCTCTCTTGCTTTGCTTGATTAGCGCTTGATTGCTTTGGTCTATATCTCTACTAACACTAGATTAGTGGGTGTTTTAGCCAGTAATTAACCCACTGTTATTGGAGGGTGTGGGGTCAAAGTTGCATGGGCCGAAGAAGTAGAGAGGCCAGGTAGGATATTGGATTCTTTGAGTCGTGGTTTATAGTTTAAAGTTTTGAATTTTGTTAGTTCGCGAGATGGAGCATGAAGAGATAATGTGTCCTTTAATCAATTTGTAAATTTTATTTTAAAAGAACACTCGTTTGAAAGATAATTACTAAAAAAACCATAAATATAAAAGAATATACCCAATATTGACCAGAGTTGACTGACCCCACTTTTAACCAGACGAGAGCCAGAGGCTTAGAGAGAGAAAATTAAGACTAGCTATTTATTTATTTATTTATTATATTTTTATTTTAAATTTGCAAGCTTAGGGTCCAATCCAAGGCAAGTTGGCCAGGCGTAGGATTCAGATTGCACTGTTTGTTCCCCTCCAATCTCTTTTATCCTTTCCTGTTTCTCCCAAGCTGCACTGACACATTGTGATGCTATACTACACATTAACAATGGATAGAGAGGTCCATCCATTGTGCCCAAGCCTACAAATTCGGTGGATGGGTCCATTTCTCTTAGGGGCTTCCCTTGATCCCAATTCAAATCACCCTTCCGCTAACGCGTTAGCCGAATCCTTGGTCTAATGAGTCGCTGACAGACACGCTAAATTCAGGTAATCTTTTTTTTACAGATACAAGACAGACACGTACACAACTTACACGCATATATATATATATATATATATATATATATATATATATATATATATATATATATATATATATATATTATGGGTACTGAAAATCGAAGTGAGCGTACGCACCGAGCGAACTCGTCTTATGTTTAGAGAAGAGGACGAGGATAGACTCCATACTGGGACGGAGCCACACCTCAAACATGATAGACTTAAGCTTAGGGTATGAAAAAATATTTAGTGTATAGTCTAGTTAAATATAGTCTAGTATAGGTAACATTTTTATAGTTCAATTCAGATAGTTTAAATTATTTTATCACTAAACTCGATATATAATCAAATCTTAGCTCCGTCACTGGCTCCATACATAATCAAATGCTAGGGGAGGCGACAAGTGGCGAGTTTGGCAGCTAGCCAACCTATAATTGCCGCTATTCTAACGCGAGGGGATGGGTCACGGGCTGTGCTTCCGCGTGCCCTAGCCCCTGCCTGTCCCCTTCTCCTCCATTGATCCTGATCTGACGTGCTCCCCCTTTCCTGTGGCTCCTGTCCTGTCCTCTTCTCTGCGCCGCACGCAGACAGCCTGAACTAACCCGCCAGAATAATTGCTAGCGCAGCGTATGATAAACACCTGCTGCAATTCTTCAGAGATGCGTGAATCTAGTACTCGACCTGCTGTTGTGCGACTGTGCGAGAGCCGTCTCTCACCTACTCATTATTTTCTCGAGTAGGGCGGTTTTCTCGTAGAAATTTCATAGAAAACCCGGAGTCCATCCGGTGAGAGTGGTTGTCTCCTTCCTAGTTTCTAGACGGAGGTGGTGTTTGAAGCGTCGTTTCCTACCTAGTTTGAGGGTCTGTTTTCCTCCTACCTACAATTTATGAGGAAAAAATAGTAAAAAAGAGCTTCAATGCGTGGATGCATTAGTACCAAAGCTTCTCAAGAAAAGAGAAGAAAAGAAGCTTTACCCTTTTTTCCCATCTGATCTCATAGGGAGTAAAACTATAAACAAATCGAGTTTGAGCGAGTTTACGTTATAGGCTTAAGCTCAGCAGAAGCTCGAGCCGAGCTTGAGTTAGGGTCCGAGCCTGCATTTGGACTCGAGCTCGAGCTCGGTTCTAGTAAACTCGATAACAGTCAAAATAATTCAAACATACCATGTTAGCGAGTTCGATTCCCGCTGTCGGAGCCCTTTTTTTTGTGTGGAGTGCAAAGGAAGGGTAAGATAGTAATTTTCAACAATAAGAAAAACTCGAGTTTGAGTTCGGCTCTAGTAAGTTCGGTAAGAGTTAATATGTACCATTATTTAAACTTGAATTGAGGCTCGTGAACTATTCGAGCTCGGCTCGATAAAGCTCGCAAGTTCGAGATCAAGCTCGAGTTCAACTATTCGAGTTCGAGATCAAGCTCGAGTTCAGCTCGAATTGAGTTGAACTCGTTAAAAGTTCGAACCGGGTTCGAATCAGTCTAAAATAAACCAAACTTAGTCCGTGAGGCTCGAGTTTTTTTTCCGGCCTTAATGGGGGAGTAACTAGAGATTGTCTTTTGCGTGGAAAATCGTGCTGTCTTTCTTGGTGGCTTGATTCTGACAAATGGCGATGCTTTCACTCGACAAGAGTACGAAATGACAGGCAAAACAGAAGGTATCCACGTTAACCTTTTTTTTACTTGTAAATGAAGTATTCAAACTCAACATCGATATGCACTGCACAAGTACCGAAATACACGTGTGCGCGCGCGCTGCAATTCCTTGCAAAAAACTCCACGGTGGGCCAGCACAAAGCACCGCAGGAGTATTGGAATACACGTGTGCGCGCGCGCGCGCTGAAATTCCTCGCGAAAAAAAAAACTCCACGGTGGGCCAGCGGAAAGCAAACCTGACATATTCCCTCAATTATTAGCAGACTGTTTTCGAACAGCGGCTCAGACGTGTGCACACCGAAAGGCCTCAAGAAAGCCAAAAGGTTTTTTTTTTATTTTTTGCATGATTAGGCAGTAGAAAAAGAAAAAGAAAAGCACAGGGGAAAAAAAAAAGAAGTCCTAGAATCCCCTAGCTAGCATGACCAGAGAGAAGAAGAAGAACCAGTGATGTATACGTATATGTCGGAAGCTTCCTTCTAGCCTGCTTAGCTACTAGCTAGTGATGGGGACAGGAAGATCTAAGCAGACCGCTCTTCCTCACATGCATCTGCCTCGCCTTCTTGGCGTGGCTCGCTCGGAGGAGCACTGCACATCTGTCCAATCTCCGCTGGAAAAGCAATGGAGATCGGATCAATGGGGGATCATCCCATGGACCACACGCGAAGGCCACCCCAAAAGCAGCGCGAGAAAAAGGACGGGAGAGGCATGTGAATTGTGAGCTGTGGAGAGTGGCCGCCCACTTTTGAGATGGTGAGGTTGATACTTGATGGGAAGGAGGAAAAGAGAGGAAATAGGTATAGTATATACTATAATTAACTAGTAGATTCTATGTTGAAAAGATATTTTGTTTAAAAATTAGTTATGGTAGAAAAACTAAAAATTTAAGCTAAAAGTTATAAAAGAACAGGTCTATAATTCTTTGAGATGGTGAGGTTGATACTTGATGGGAAGGAGGAAAGGAGGAAATGGGTATATTATATACTATAATTAATTAGTAGATTTTATCTTAAAAAAATATCTTATTTAAAAATTAGTTACTATAGAAAAATTAAAATTTAAGCTAAATGTTATAAAAGAACAGGTCCATAGTTCTTTGGGATGGTGAGGTCGATACTTGATGTGAAGGAGGAAAGGGGGAAGGGGAACGAGATCTACCCCTAGTTATTCGCATCGATCCGTTGATCGCCTTTTAGAGCGCTGCTACGCGTATGAACCAACGAACGGCCGTCTTGTTACGAGCTGTTGTTGTTATACTTTTAAGCCGCGCGAGACACCTGTCGCGTGGAGATTTGTGATCTTTAGTAAGAACACACGTTATCTCGGGTCGTTTTTGCCATGGCGGTCGGCCTCAGCACGGACGGAGCAGGTAGAGTTTTTTAGGGCTGTTTGCCATTGGCTGCGTTTTTTTTGAAGCTTATGATACAGTAATTAGTTTTTAAATGGTATATTTTTAAGGTGAGATTTATAAGACGATTATCAAATTTATTTATATCGGTTAAAATCACAGCCGAATATCTCTATCCGTGTTTTCTCTTACAAACAGTCAGAATTTAAAATTTTAAACCATGATCCACGTCCAGAAAAAACCAACTCATTATTTTCTTGGCAACCTCTCCCTGCCATGAATTCAGTCCCACGGTGGCGGTGCACATGATAGGTGGTTAGTTCTTTTTGTTGAATAATCACATGATGAGGTGCTCTGGTTAACACTTTGACATTCGACAACTTATCGAAAGGGTGGTGTCAACCTAAATTGGCTTTTAATCGCTTTGATCAGTGATTGTGATACTAATTTGTTTATATCTTTTGATAGTATTTGTTTGTGTCTCCATCTGGTGCAGAATCTTGTTCCTGTGACCACTGCTTTAGTTTGCACGCAGCTTTTTTTTTTTTTTGAGAAGTGCACACATCCTATTTGGTTTTTTCTAAGAAGTGAAAAGAACATTGCATGGTCTCTGTATCGACTAAAGTAGTCCAATGATAGCAACTTATACATATTTCCAAAAACCTACTTTAGTTTATGGTAACAAAAACATTGCTTTTCTAGAGTTTGTTCAGATTTTTCAGTTGTGCTTGTGTAAGTACAGCTTTAGTTTTTGAAGAAAAAAGGAGTAGTGAAAACATGGTTTATTGATGAGTTTTTTTTTTCAACGAATGAAAAAATTAGAATACCTAGGAGGGACTAGATATCTTTTCATTAAGAAGAAGATTGGGCACCCGAATTCGAGTTCCTTATTCATGGGGTTTATGAACTCTGAAGAGAAGGAACTTGTGAAATCTGAAACCTCTGAACTCTGAAGAAAGGTTTGCGATATTCAGACTGAAACTGAATGTTTGAAAGAAAAACTCGTTACAGAATTCAATCAACCTCCCCTTGCTTGTTAAATCTTAACAAACAATAACAGAGATTATTTGATTAATTCTCGAGTTGATTTATTTGTACTGTAGTTCTGTTCTGGTACAAGCAACCTCAATATTCTCTCATGACTTCCAGCATATGTCTGAATTTTTTTTTTTGAAGGTTGCATATGTCTGAACTTCATTGCTGTACTACTTAATTACTGCATATATTCTGTTGCAACGAAGACCTGAAAATTTTGCATGTAAACTCGTTAATAATTTGCTGCGCCATTGCAGCTTCTTGGACCACGCGGCGATCAACGAGGACCCCGCGGTGGAGCACAGCAAGTGGCAGCTGGCGACGCTCACTGACGTGGAGGAGGTGAAGACGGTGGTGCGCATGATGCCGATCTGGGCGACGACGATCATGTTCTGGACGGTGTACGCGCAGATGACCACCTTCTCGGTGTCGCAGGCGACCACCATGGACCGGCACCTCGGCCCGTCGTTTCAGATCCCGGCAGGCTCGCTCACCGTCTTCTTCGTCGGCTCCATCCTCCTCACGGTGCCCATCTACGACCGCCTCGTCGTGCCGGTGGCGCGCCGGCTCTGCGGCAACCCGCACGGGCTGACCCCGCTCCAGCGCATCGGCGTCGGCCTGGCGCTGTCCATCGTCGCCATGGCCGCCGCCGCGCTGACCGAGGTCAAGCGCCTCCGGGTGGCGCGGGAGGCCAACGTCCCCGAGGGCGCCGCCGTGCCCATGACCGTCTTATGGCTCATCCCACAGTTCCTATTCGTCGGCGCCGGCGAGGCGTTCACCTACATCGGCCAGCTCGACTTCTTCCTCCGCGAGTGCCCCAAGGGCATGAAGACCATGAGCACCGGCCTCTTCCTCAGCACGCTCTCGCTCGGCTTCTTCGTCAGCTCGGTGCTCGTCGCCGCCGTGGACAAGCTCACCGACCACCGGCAGCCCTGGCTCTCCGACGACCTCAACAAGGGCGAGCTCTACAACTTCTACTGGCTGCTCGCCGCGCTCTGCCTCGCCAACCTCCTCGTCTACCTCGTCGCTGCCAGGTGGTACAAGTACAAGGGCGGCCGCGCCGGCGCCAACGGCAGCGTCAACGGAGTCGAGATGGCCGACGCCGAGCCCTCCTTCCACTGATTGGCTGACGATCCATCCGTCCGTCCGCCCGCCGATCGAACGGTGTCGATTTCTTTGCATGTTTGTACCACCAGTACGGATCATAACGATCGTGTCATATATGTGTGTACGTATCAGCGAGCCCGTAAATGCCTACGTATACTAGTATAATGGCATATACAATGTAACCGTTCAGAGAGATACTTAGCAATGAAAAATTAACTTTTCTTACTGATAGATAAGTTGTTTATTTAAAAGTATCGATGTTTAAATAAGTACCAATGTTGAGTAGGTGCTTATGTATATAATTATATTTAATTAATAGATAATATGACATTTAAGTATCCACAGAAGAGATGTTTATATCAGAGGAAATAACTTTTTTCATGAGTAGGGGTAAGCGCTTCACTAATTTCCATACAAGTTTAATTTGTACTTTATATGCAACATGAACTTAGGATTAATTACTATGTTGATATATATGACTAGATCTCACTGGATTCTGATTGTAATTATACCAAAATGAAAGAGGTAATATACATTGATTTCGTACTTAGGAACAACCACAACTTCGCCCATGTGCAACAAGCAATTGACAGGTAAACTCATTTCCTCCATACATAACTCTATTGTAGTCTTCCCATCGTTTGCAATGGTTAAGACTAACTTTTTGGATTCACGTAGGTTGTTTAGCACTTACATTGCCCGAGTAGGGAGACACAAGAAATCCAACGCCACACTGCGACACATGATGCAATTTTCGGTACCCATTATAACACAATAATCCTATATCACATTTCGTAATAATGTCTCTAGAACTGACAATACCTACGTATGTAAGTCTATTTTTGCAGTGCCACCAATAGCTATAGAGCAACGTATGTGGATTCTACGCTTGCAGACATATGCAGGAAATCATGGACATTATGACAAAAGATTCAGATGTTTGTCAACTACTAATATTTATTTCACGATTATCAATATATATATATATACACGTGTGTGTGCGCGCGCGCTAATGATTTTACCACTCCTAGCGACAGGGCGTGAAATTCGACTCAAGTGCATTCGATCTTAACAAACTCACCGAAATTCAAGAAAAGCTATCCAAATTCTTAATGGCGAAGGTCATTCACCCGAATGAAAAGTTCAACCCCGGCATTGATGATTAGATGTTTAAATATTTGATTCAATTGTAATTCACTCAATTGTACTTAATCAAACAATTAATTTAATTGTACTTCATTTAGTTGTTTAATTCATTTGTGATATCTGTGTAATGATTATCGTGTGCTATATATAAGATCTGCTTACTTGTTTTCAAAGAGTATGACTAACATTTCCTGATGCTAGCCGAAAAACAAAATAATTTAGCTATTCAAATAGTTATTACAGACAATTATTAGTATTAGCTATCTGTGATATGTAAGATATCACAGACGGCAATGTTTAAGAACCGTCTGTGATATCTGACATATCATGGACGGTTTTTGGTAATATCACATACGGCTATTTTTAAGAACCGTCTGTGATATCTGACATATCACAGACAGATATTTTGAAAAATCATTTATGTTGTAACTTATCACAGATGGTGTGAGAGTCATTTGTGATAACCACATGTTATCACAGACACATAAATTTAGACGGTTCAGAAACCGTCTGTGATGATGATTTTGAACCACCTATGATGATGCTTTCTATGGTGATGACCTTCATATATGTAAAGCAGTTAAGGCCATCATTACGGTGACGAAGCATGATGCGTCGGTTGCCGTTCGTGGCTTGCAGCGTTTGTGCTCAGGCGAGACCCGTGGTTGCCTAAATGTAGGTCCTGTATTTTGGCTTTCTGCTGTCAGGGACTCCAGGTATTGTCGCATGGACAATGCATACTGTCGAGACCAAGCAAAATAGTTTTCCCTACTTGCTACTACTCATCATATGCAGGCGCTGTTCTTTTCAGCTTCTAAAAGATGATTTTGGCTTTTCTACAGTAACTAGCTTTTAAACAGGGTATTTTTTTAAGATATGATCTACTAGTTAATTATAGTATATACTTTATTGATTTCATTTATATTGGCAAAAATCGTATGTGAGTTTCTGTTACCTACAATGAAAGACGGGTCTTTATTTTTACCGATTGTTCATAGATAGATTGATAGATAATCATACCGTAAATTTGCATGCCAGTACCTTGAGATAGATCTGCCGTTTCCCTGAAAAGACGTTCCACTTTCCCAGCAAGCCACAAAATCCTGGCGTTTCCTCGCAAAAATAAATAAGTAAATAAAATCCTAGGGGCTGGATGGCAATCCAACGGACCACATCGCGTATCGGAGAAAGACACTCCGTACCAACATAACCTTCGTCCATGCAAGACGACGAAGAGAGAGAGAGAGAGAAGCGACGACATGTCCGGGAGCGACCGTGTGGATGGCCTCGCCGGCGGCGAGATGGTCCATGGAGAAGACGGCGGAGGCGGTTCCGGCGTGACGGAAGCGGGGAATGGCAGCAACAATGCAGCGGCAGAGAAGGCACAGTGCGACGTCGAAGGTGTTCTCGACGGCGGCAACAAGGACAACAGTCCGGAACCTTCGTTCCAACCTGAAGATTTCTGATGTTGTACAGCACAACAGTAGAAACAGGAACATGTGCGACGTTGCATTCGACCTAATTAAACTTTACCCTGGTATGACAAGTCGAAACATCTTTTCCTTGCTTACTAACTGCTTGGTTACATAGTACGAGTTCACATGATTAGATGTATGCATTACTGTACAAATTAGGAGTTCATGAAGCTAAATGATCTTTGATAGAATCAGCAATTGACCGACAGCCGAAGCAATTGGAAGTAGGAAACAGTCTGATAAATGCGAGATCAGAAAGAATAAAGATTATGGTGAATGTGACATAAGCTGCGGCTGTTAGACTTAAAAACAAGTCTACTCAATGTAAAAATCGCGATAAACCACCAGATCCACCACATAATGTACAAAAGCCAAAGCTTCTATCTAGGTGGACTGTTGTTACACGTTAGAACAAGCGTTCCTTTCAGGAGGCAAAACACAATGTTCTGTTGGGAACTACCACTTCTATCTCTTCTTGAGGATGTAGCCGACGACAATGCCGAGAAGACCCACGACAATCAAGAAGGTGACCGAGAAACCGCCGTTGCTTTTGCTGCTTTCTTTCCGTAGAAGCTCCTGATCAAGAGAGAGAGAGAAATTTATGAGTCTGATAAACAGTGATAAGTAACTTAGAACCCACATAATTCATAGAAGCATGCAGGCTATGATGCAAAATCATGCATGTTGTAAATTTCAGAATTTAGTATTTACCAATGAAATAGTGTTTGCAGTTGCACAACTGATAAGCTTGGAATTTATCACTGAGTGAATAGTACTTTTCATAAATGGGAAGTTGCCAGATATTCACCAGATTCGAGTTCCTTCAGATAAAAGTAGATATGGTTGATTGAGTATATTGAATTAAGACGCAATTTTTCCCCTCCATAACAGAGCCTTCAAAGTCTAATACTCCATACTAGGGAAAACGATTTCGGACGAAATTTGCCCAATTTCGGTTTTCTCGGCGGGGTCCGAAAAAATGATCAACTGGTGAATTTTGGTTCAAAATTTGGAGTTTAACTAAATTCCTTAACCAATAAAAGGTAAGAAGTACTTAGCTAGCCTAGTAGTAAGTGATGGTGGTTGGTGAGAACTAGGTCTTGAGTTCGAACCCCAAAACCAAAACTATTCTTTTTGTTTTTCCATTTCTACTAAAAAAATCAGTGGGGGACGAATTTTTTCGAGATCTTCTGAAATTTCCAGATTTCGGATTTATCGGTGGGGGATAATATTTTTCCGGAGAAGTTTTCCCTGCTCCATACACCATAAAAGCAGGAACTAGCATGCGGTTCAGCTAAGACCATTATCACTCACTGCTTTTCTCAGTGCTACCTCCAACAAAATTTAAGATTTCCCCCCTACAATGCCAAGTCCCAACAGTTGCAACAATGTAACTCTTAATTCCTCCTATTGGTAATTTGATTAAATCTCCAAACAGAAACATTTTATTTAGCTTGCGTAAAAGGCTAATGGAGTTGACAATGTTCTGTTTCTAGGAACAAGAAAGCAAGATGCCACATGCAGTAGATTTCCAATATTTTTTTCCCTTAAAGATAGTGATGATTAGATAATCAAGCATGAAACATGTAGATCATTTTTCGAATCCTACATCGACAACTGTGATGAAATATGCCCCCTCAAATAATCTTTGGGATGGGAATGGAAAAAACAAAGAAGTAATACCTCCAAGAATAATGTCCCATACTACAATATTGATTCAGGACTGTCGCAATGGCAGAAGTACTTACCAACTCTTGTTGTAACTTCTGATTTTGCTGAATAGCAGACATTTTCTCCTCAGTTAGCTTGGAGATCATGGACGTTGCCTACAAAGAATAATCACCAATCAGAGCATTCATCAAAACATAAAATTTCAAAAGCGAGTTATAATTTAGAGACAAACTAAAAACTAAATGTAGGTCCTGTATTTTGGCTTTCTGCTGTCAGGGACTCCAGGTATTGTCGCATGGACAATGCATACTGTCGAGACCAAACAAAATAGTTTTCCCTACTTGCTACTACTCATCATATGCAATGTATCATGGCTCAAAGTAACGAGGAAGTTTACAGCAAGTAGGTTAGTTCATGTAAAAACAGAAACCCTGAAGGCACCGAATTTAGAAAACTAGCATACAGAATGCATTGTGTTACCTGTTTAGATTCTAGACTAGAGCTATTTGCCTTTCCTCTCTTTCTGAAAGTATGGAGTTCACTGATAATAAGGCTAAGTTGGTTTTAGCTTTCAAATTGGATAGCGAATCTGGTATTACATATTCTCATATAATCAGAAATTTTGCTTTGATCAATTCATTCGGGTAAGGGAAAAAGTCTATTTGACCCCTAAACTATTGGGGTGCGTCTATTTTACACCCTAAACTGCAAAACCGTTTAAATAACCCCCAAAAGTAGTTTTGTAGGCAGTTTTGCCAACGTGGCTAGTGATGTGACTGATGACATGGCAATGACTCCAGGTTAAAAATTATTTTAAGTAGTGGGGGTCCACTTGTCATAGAGTCAAGTTTAATTTTCCTTTTTAAAATAATTTTGCTTGGCGGGGCCTACTTGTCATGGGGAGAGAGAGATGCTAGGGGTAGTCGTCTTCCTCCTCTCATTCTGGAGAGAGAATGCAGGAGCAACAGAGTGGCATCGTGCTAGGTAGGATAGAAGAGGAGAGGTGGCAAGGTCCTGGGAATGGGAAAATGGAGTGCTTGCGATGATGTGGAGCCTATGGTGGTGGTGGTTCGCGGAATGGGGCTGCGAGGAGGTGCCGGTGACGGGTGGCGACGGCGGCGGTGGTTCGGCCATGGTAGAGGTGGTACCACGGAGGTTGGGAGGGAGGAATAGATACGTCAAAACGTAGAACATGGTGAGGGGAAGCTCTGGTATAAGTTAATTGGATGGAGGCTCCCAGTAGACAACGAATGGCGACGGCGAAACCCGAACAAATGCGAGGGAAAAGAAACTTGATTGCCGGCCCTGTGAGAAAAAATAGTCAAATTAATTTGATATTTTAGATGAGAAAAGGGTGGAACACAATGTGACGCAAACAAACGTCGAGGCAGCTCACCGATTTGAGGGATCGAGCTTCGGTGGCCATGGGTGATGGTGGTTTAGTGGAGTGGAGCTCTCCTCAGGCGTCTTCCGTAGAAGAGGAGGCGAGCACAGGATAGAGGGGAGTGAGGCATTGGCGTGGGTGGAGTGGCATGCGTCACAAGGGTGTTGATTGAGCTGTAGAGGCAACTGAAATGGCGCTGGGTGCACAGGTGCTGAGCGAGCAGTAGAGGCGCACAAGCCCCGGAGTGGGCAAAGTGACTTGCGGCAGGCAGCCGGCTTTGAGGTCTCGCAGGTGGTGGCCAGCGTTGAGGAATGATGAGTCATTCAATGGCAGGGGCGCCGCAAGAGAAGAGAGAGTGAGAACAATAGAAGAAGAGAGGAGAGAGAGAGGAAGAAGACAGTGAGTAGCTATCCATGTGGACGCCAAGTCAACAAAGATGAACTTGTTCCTTCTTTTTAATTTCATCCGCTGAGTCATTGCCACTTCGCTAGCCATGTCATTCGCCACGATGGTAAAACTGCCTTCGAAACCACACTATGGGGTTATTTAGACGGTTTTGTACAGTTTAGGTTGCTATTCAGACAGTTTTGTACTTCAGGGGGTAAAGTAGACGCACCCCAATAGTTCAAGGGGTCAAATAGACTTTTTCCTTCAAGTAATGAGGTAACAAATATAAGTGATAGCAAACCTCATTTAAGAAGATAACATGTTAAAGCTGTGTTGTTTAAGACTAATTCAGAGGTCTCAAAAAAAAGAGAGACTAAATCAGAGGAAAGCACCACCTATATCATATGTTCTGATGGTAGTAATGATCTTAAGTTTTAACACAACAACGTCATAGTGGTTGTGGCCACCTCATGATAGCAGGGCTGCTCTGATAATATCATTGCTGCCAAAGGACAAAAAAAACTAGTTTTTTATTTCATGAAAGGATATTATCACTGACAAGTCACGCTGCCCAGCAGGCAGGATTCACAATCACTTGCAATTTGCAAGCTAGCATATGCTTCCCATGAATCATCAACTGCAGAGATTCATTCAGAATCTCTGGACCAATTTTGCCTATGATTCCATATCCAATCTTTCTTACCAATAAAATACTATAATATATTTAATTATTTATATAAATTGGTCAGCTACGGCAATGATTAAGACGCAGGGGCATCTCACGTAATTCCAACATTGTTTATGTGCAATGCACCAGTTGTTCTTGCAAGTTGCAACCTTTTTGACTTAAGAGCACTGACTGTTCAAAATAGAGAGGTAATAATAAAGGTTAGATAGAAGCTACCTCTGAGGACTTCTCCTTGGCTGGTTCAACAGATGATCTAGATACCTAAAGATTGCACATCGATTAGAAATAATTAATCATCAAAAGAAAACCCTCGGAAGTTTGATTACAAAACTAGAAAATAAAATAAAGAAATGAGCTGAACTAGCTCGATGACTTACAGATTGTGGCACTGTGGGATTATGGGTCCCGTTTTCTTGTGCAAATGACCGAGCAGAACACCCTTGTTCAGATTCTTCAGGGATCGGGCTGGCTGTAGTTGTTGGCACATAAATTACACACAGCTTGAATTCATCAACAACCATCCCTGGCTCCTTATTAAACTGTCATCATTAAACCACATATAGGTACAACATGATGATGGGCCAAAAACAAATGCATGCACCAAATTGACGGAAATAACACAAAATGAAGAGTGATAGAGCAGTCACCATTGCCGCATTAATATCTTGAGTTGTTGCACCATTCTCAGCTGCAACACTTTGAACTAGGAACTTGTCCTTGCACTGCATGTCAGGAGGTACCTCCCTCTGTGCTTGCATTGTCACTAACAGCAGAGAAAAAGTTAAGAAGACTTCTAAGTAGAAAACTGAGCTAAGTTAAGCAGACTTATCCTTGCACTAAGCTATTGATATGTAATGGATTGACAGCTACCTGTGACATCACAAGTCGACCCAGGTAATACAACGCCAATATTAGGGCGCACACAGTACTGCTTTGGGTTGGTTGTTTTGACCTGTGAGCCATAGATGAGGTAACAGTTTAACATCTATTAGAACAACGTATATGAACTGCTAGAAAAGCCTGAAGCATCTGGGATTGACATTTTACAACAGATTACCTTGAATGCTACATAATGGTCAGTCTTATTGGTGAGTTGCATGGAGCACGAGCTCTGCTTCATTAGTTCAACTGCATGTACAAAATAGCAATTCAGGTGCATTTCAAGAAAGAAGATAGTGTAAACCACCACGTATTCAATTCAAATATATAGTATCAAATATATAGTAAGCTAACCCACTCAAACCTTGAAGGCAAACAAACGCAATCTTTCAAACAGTAGGCTTTTCAACCATTTTTGCTTGTCAATAATGACAGCGTTAAGCTAACACATCGTAGGGCCCGTTCTTTTCCTCCAAAGCTGATGGCTTTTGGCTTTTGCTACAGTACCTAACTTTTAAACGGAGTGTTTTCTCAAGACGGGGTCTACAAGTTAAACGATGTACACGTTAAATGCCCAACATCTGTACCATCAAAAATCGCAAGTGAATATCTCTCTCTTCGTAATCTATACCATAAACAGCCAAAATTCAAAAATTTCAGCCAAATGCCATAAGCCGTTGCCAAACAGGTCAGCAGTTCAAGCTCAGCTAACAATGACCTATAATATCAAATCCTAAACACGATTTTCTACGCAATGCACATTGGAAGCATACTCTCCATACAGTCTCACAATCCATGCACATCAAGAAACACTTCGCAAAATCTAAGTCATTGAAATCCCAGCAAAAAGAACATATCCTAAGCTCGATTCTACCGACCACTCCACAAATCAAGCTGATCAGACTCATGAATCCAATCAACAAGGACCAAGGGCCTCATCCCCATCCCAACATCCCAGCTTTGACCAAGATCCATGACAAAGAACCGTCACAGTGTTCCCTGAAACGATCCTAACAATTCGATCTGGGCACAAGATCGGGACAACTTACAAGGGAATGCGAGCTCCGAAGGCTGGATCTCGAGGAAACTCGCGCTTCCGGCGCTCATGGTCGCTTCTCGCTCGCTCTCTTCCTGATCCCTCCTCCACAAATCAAGAACTCAAAACACCAATCCAACGAAAAAAAACTTTTTTTTGGCTTCCCGCCGATTCAATCGGGGAAGCCAAGAACAAGGGCGCCCACTAATCGACGTGAACAAGGAGGAGGAGGAGGGGCGAAAATCCGAACAAATCGTGGGGAAAATAGGAAATTTTGGTGTCCCTCTCGTTTCCTCCACCTGTCTTGGGCATAAAAAAGGGTTGGAAGAGAAGAGAAATTGCCTTCAAAAATGGAATAATTTTATCATTGAATGAATTGGTGCTCGTTGGGACCCGGCCCTGCGTACCAAGTGTCGATAATACCCTTGGTTTGTAGTGTTACGTACAACCAGTGGGGGTTTGCCTGGGAAGGTGAGGGCATATGTCGTACTAGCCTCGGAGGGCTGGCAGACGTCAGCCACCCACCGACGCACGAAAATAAAGGGATCGATGTACGAAAATAAAAAGCGATAATTTGTGAGGAGTTCTTCAAAAATCGGGGCAAAGTGAATTTTAAAAGGCGAGGGTTTTTCGAAACCGAGGGCCTTTTCAAAAATGAGGACCAGACGTAAAAATGGACCAGCGATTTTGAAGACGGGGCCATCCCGCAAAACGGAGGGCGTAAAAATTTCAAGGGTGTAAAATGTCCAGGACCTTCATGAGAAACCAAGGACCCAGACGCAATTTCTAAAATTCACCTTTACCTCCGCTGAGCTGTCGAGGCCCTGACGTAGCGCTTTAATGGGCGCGCGCAGCGCGCAGCTCGCCTTTGCCAAAAATAGGCGCATGCAGGGGAGTATTCCATTCATTACCATCTGCACCTTCTTTATAGCATGTATAATAGCGTAATGTCACTTGTATATAAACTTTATCACATAAGATATAAGATGATATGCAGAAATATAGAGAATTAAACCATCTATTATACAATAGTCGACTGTGTATCATAGAGAAACTATCTATAAAGATATGTTAAAAGACAACATATTGTATAAGCCATCTTTAGTGACATTTATAGATGACATGGAGAATATTATAGACAACAGTTGTCTACACTATTGTACATGTCCTTACCATATTTACCTACTAGTACAACGATTGCTTCTTTTCAACCACGGATATGATTTATGCCTATGGCTGATGGGTTTTTATTCTAACATGAGCACTTGCACGAATAAACTGAATGTCGATAAGCCGCTTCGAAAAGGTTGTCCCAATAAACTGCTTCAAAACAACAGCGAAAAAACCATCCTATTTATTTATTCGAGAAAAGCCATATGTCACAAGCTAAAAAGAACAGAGCCAACATCAGCCTCCTTCTCATCAGTCATAAGATACAGTAGGATTTTGCCCTTGAAGTGAGCAAAAAGACAAGCTCATCTCTAGCTTCCAAAAGAAATCGCGCGTGTTTGGTCCTTAGCCAGCGAGACATACTACGAGCCGATCCAACCACTGCGGCTTATGGCTCCAGGCTTCTTTAAGTCGACAGTTAGTTGGAGTAGGGCGGCTTCTCGCGCGGGAGTCCAAAAGCCCTAAGGCAGGCAACCGAACATGCAAAGCCATTCCTCTTCCCACCCTTGCTCTTTTCCCCACACTGCGGCGGCGTTGTGTTCCTCTTCCCCTTGGTCGCCCTCACCTCCCCCTACGGCACCGATGTGCCGCCATGGCGAACGACACCCACATCCGTGCAGGTGGTCAGGCTTGTGGACGTCAGCGCTGGTAGCAAGTACCCCTCCCCGTGCGCGCTGTGTTCGCTGTGGTGTCCTCCCAGATTCGGTGACGTCCCTATGCATCTCCGTCGCGACCCGTCCAAATCTGGCGCCCACCACCTCCGGCACTTCCTTGCAGCAACCATCTGCACGGCCGCATTGATGCCACGCAAAAAGGTCCCCGTCGGGAGAAGAAGGAGGAAAGGCGAGGCCAGAGTGGGAGGAGAGAAAAGGGAAGGAGGGGAATGGGCTGGCACGCTGGATGGCCCAGAGGAAGAGGAAGAGGAATAGAAGGGAAAGTGGGCTGGCCCAAAAACTAATTTGCAAAGTTTGAATTCTAATTCTAATTCTAATTTTGATTTTAAATTTAAGTTTTGAATTTGAATTTTACTTTTGAATTTGATCTCATATTTACTTTTGGATTTTGACTTGCTTTGAATTTGGTTCCCAGTCCAATTTCCAAAGCTAAAACATAATTGAAAACGAGCAAAAAAAAGTCAAGTTTTATTCGAAAATTTTGAATTGCCCCAATTTTGGCTATTACACGTCGTAGCTGTGATGGCCAAGGGGCACAACGGGAGGAGAGCTAGGTGGGCTTCTTAGCGAGGAGGAGATCCGGGTGCGTGGCACCACCAGGTCGCAAAGCTCGTTGAGCACCTCTATGGAGTTCTGCGGCGGCAATGTGGTCAAATCTGGGTCGTTGTTGCGGTAGATTGGGAGGAGTGGGCAATACGGACAAGGCGAAAGCGGATGCAAGATAGGGAGGAGGAGGGCAATGGGCCACATGTGTTAGTCAACTTAGCCAAAAGGTAAAAGCTCCAGTCGAATCAAATGCTTTCCACTTTCGACCGCTTCTACTTTCAGCTACGATTATTCTAAAGACAGAAGCTCCAGCTATTTTAAACACTCCCTGTATCCTGGTTGTCCTCACCACCATACCAGCTGGTCTTTGTGTCAGAGATGGGACCCAGTTTGACTGTTCAGATCGCTGGACCGGTGCATCAGGAGGGTGAGCAGTTCGTTGACCGGTCCGGTTTTTAAAACTATGTTATGTTGCGCAAGGAGACATTACTGCGCCAAATGCATGCCCCACAGCATTCGGCGAAGCCCACAGCCCAATTTTACGTCCCCAACTCACTATGGGCCTAATCGGCTAGGCCCATATACGCCCACATGCGGCGCTTTTAAAACAAGCCCTTCTCTTCCGTATCTACCGTGTCTGAGCTCGCGCCGCGCCGCCGGGCAAAACCTAGAAACAGAAGCCGCTAGGGTTTATCGCGCCCGTTCGGATCAAGCGCCTAGGGTTTTGCTGGTGTTGGTGAGGAGAGGGGAGAGGAGGGGAGGGGAGGCGATATGCTGCGGCGGAACACGCGGCTGCGGCGGGAGTGCCTGTACCGGAAGAGTGTCGAGGGGAAGGAGCGGCAGCACTACGAGAAGAAGCGCCGCGTCGGTGAGGCGCTCGAGGAGGGCAAGCCCATCCCCACCGAGCTCCGCAACGAGGAGCTCGCCCTTCGCCGCGAGATCGACCTCGACGACCAGGGCAGGTCCCGACCGATCCTTTCCCCCTTCATTTCAGTTCTTGCTGTGTGGCTTTGTCGGTACAAGCACTTTTTTTTTTGCTC
Source organism: Bonia amplexicaulis (assembly GCA_036346245.1). Classification (NCBI taxonomy): domain Eukaryota; kingdom Viridiplantae; phylum Streptophyta; class Magnoliopsida; order Poales; family Poaceae; genus Bonia; species Bonia amplexicaulis. Next base: position 17,308,520 of record CM070757.1, read on the forward strand.
TTATGATTTGTGGTGAATTGGTACAGTTCCAAAGAACATCATAGACGATGAGTACGCCGGCGCCGCCGTCCGTGAACCCAAGATCCTCTTGACCACGTCTCGCAACCCGAGCTCGCCCTTGACTCAATTTGTTAAGGTGTGTTTGTGCTGTGAATTTAAAGATGGTTTCCGCAAGTTGAAATAGTGAATTGAATGAAGCTAAGCAACCTTTCTTGTTCATTTTGCAGGAGCTGAAAGTTGTGTTTCCCAACTCACAAAGGATGAACCGTGGTGGTCAGGTATAATACGGTCTCACTCCATATTATTATGTTTACTTTGATTATTATCTGATAAAGTGATAAGCATCCATACAATGTTTGGGTGATTAAAAAGTAAAGTGCGTTAACAAATGTATTTGCTTGGACTGTGAAATTCACACCTAGCTTTTGTGAACTTTGCTCTTGTGCTCCTTATTGATCTGGATTTTCTTTTTCGTCAGGTGATATCGGAAATTGTTGAGTCCTGCTGCTCACATGAGATCACTGATCTTATTTTGGTGCATGAACATCGTGGTCAACCTGATGGTTTGATTGTCTGCCATCCACCATTTGGTCCAACTGCATTCTTTGGGTTGCTCAATGTAGTAAGTTTGTCTGTCTGTTTTATACATGCTGAGCTGATAGCCTGATACTGTGTACAACATGGGAGGCCGTACTTGGTGGTAACTTGAGGTTTCATTGTTGGGCAGGTGACACGTTATGATATTAAAGATAGGAAGGCCATGGGCAAAATGTCAGAAGCTTACCCACATTTGATTCTGGATAACTTCACAACCAAGGTACTCCATACTTGAATCTTTTGAGTTGCTTTGTTGTAAATATAGTACCTGTTCATTTCATGTAAACAGTTAATAATGTTGCTCCCATGATTTATCTGTATTGTCATTGTAAATATCCCACCTCGTGTGCTTGGTAAGTAGTTCTATGTTCGAAAAGTTTAACTAGCATTTCAGAGCAAGGCATACATGTTAAAGAGTTAGGATGAACATGCTGAAGTGAGGACTTACCTGTATCTTTTTTTAATAAAAAATTTGTAGGCTACAACGATGTTTTCCTTTTGTTTCTTGATCCGATTTCCCCCAGCCTGCTAGGAAACAGTAAGTCTGTTTACACATAAATATGGAGGGCATATCTAGTGCATCCCCGTGCATCCTCTTCAAAACATGATGGAAATGGTCATGAACATTCTATAAAAGAATTGGTTAGATAAGTCATGATGCAATCAAGCATCCTGCAAAAAAAAAACTGAAAACGTGATGTATATTAGGAGAAACAAAAAAAATGACAAATTCTAGTGAATGTTAGTTTTATCTTTTTCTTTTATTTTTGGATTTCATTTTCAGCAGGATATCTTTTTTGTTTCTTCGTGTGTAGATTGAATTTAAATTTGAAATTTTGTGGTATGATAGATTGATTTTTGTCAATGTTGTCATTTTTTTTGGAATGTTTCATGACCATTTGCATCATGTTATGAAGAGGATGCACCAAAAGTTGGGATAGATTAGGTATACCCTCCTTGCATATGTGTGCACACAGGAACTGGAGGCTGTTGTGATGATTTTTCAAATCTGAGTACTTTTAAAAGGACTGCCCCCGCCTCCATCCATCCATTGGTTTCTGTGGGAGGCGATATATCGCACACATGCATGCATACACACATACTCTCAAGTACTCAAGAGTATTGGCAATAACAGCTTCTTGTTAAGCGGATACTGCTATGTATGATGATACGATGTTTATTTGTATCGCAAAATGCTGAGCACCTCCAGTTCCATTGACTCTTCTGGTGCTGCTGTTGTTGCTGGCCATATTTGTTTTGTTTCCTTTGGAGTATGCTGTGCTAAGCTTCTTCTCTGTTGTTTACAAGATACATTTTGCTGCTATTGCCATGATATGTTGTGTGCAGAAGTGCTCACATTGCCAAATAGTATGCATATTACTTTTGGTGGCTGCAATGATGGACTTCTCGTTAACCTGAGACTCAACTATGACGATAATATCTTCCATTCAAAACTATAAAGCTGAGCAGCTTTGTATTATGCTATGGTGTACCACATTTTTGTGTTAATCTTTTCCCCTTTATTTTTCCTTTTGTTTCCTTGCATCCCAGCACGTGCACACCTGTGTTACAAAGTTGGAGGTTACGATGATGTCTTTCTCGTTAACCTGAGTTGTTTCTTCTATGAAAGACACTTCAATCCATTCAAAACTAAGACTGAGAGCCTCCACTTTTATTTGCTACATTTCCTCTTTCTTTCTTTATTATTATTGTTGCTGCTGTTTCTGATTTGAACTTTTAAAATTATTTGGAGGCTGCGGTGATACGCTTACTACTATGAAGACAAATATCAATCCATTCAAAACTACTAAACTTAGCGCCTCCACTTTTACGTTTGCTTTATTTGGCTTGAAGTCCATTTTTAGTGATTTATGCTGTTGTATTTAGTTTGACACTTCTAATTATGTCGGATGATTCTCTCTGCTTGATAGAGCCTATAGAAATTAAATTTGGCTACTGGATATATCAGTTTATCTTAAGGGTTTCCTTGTCCTTGTTACCTTAGTATTTTAAATTGAAATAGATCAAACTCACGTCAGAGTTTCACTGTAGAGTAGCTAGATTTTTCTTTGATATCTTTCTATTTGTACTTTGTGGAGAAATGCATGTTGTCTCTGTGCATCACCACGGCTGTTTGATTAGCTTCAGTTATTGCAGACTGGTGAAAGGACTCCTAATATAATCAAGCATATCTTTCCTGTGCCCGCGAATAATCACTTTTGCTAATAGAGAGGATTACATCTCTTTCAGGTTCACATCTCACTGTGTTTGTCATTGTTGTTGGTATTTGTTGATCCCAATAGTTTCTTCCATAGGTTAATACTAGGTAGAAAACACAGCGAGCTGGTCGTGCCTGGTTTTTCAGAAAATATACTGTCTTTTCTTTCCCCTGGAATTTCGTTCTAGGAAACACACTGTAATGTGGCACTCCTGGTTCAGATGTAATCTTTTGTTTTTTTCGGTTATGTAAGGCATCATGTCTACGAGAAACATGGCGGCCCAAAGTCTATTATCCTGAAGGAGGTTGGCCCCGTTTTGAGTTGCGGCTTTACCAGGTGATGAAAGGCCTCCATGCGGTCATTATTGTTACATATTGTTTGAAGCTTTTCTTAATTGCCTTGTTATGCTTACTGTATCGAATTCCTTGCTGTTTGTCTTGGCACAGATCAAACAAGGAACGGTGGACCAAAACGAAGCACGTAATGAGTTTGTGCTACGGCCATACATTAACACCGCTAAGAATCACAAGGCTCTTGGGGCTTGAAGAATCGAATTGATTGGCCGGCACTGCAGTACAGGAAATTTGAGTTTTGTTCACCATCCTTTTCCCTACTGTCTGTAACATTTTTGCCTGATGTTTTTGATGCATCATCCATCAAATGCTCTTTAAATTTTGAGGGTCTTGAAAGCTATTGTTTCAGCTGTTGAAACGCAAAGCATTTCGTTGGTTTGCGTTCGGACGTGTACTTCCCAATGTCAAAAGGCCTGCCAAAGGAAACACTAGGCTGGCCCACTTGATCTTTAGTGGTTGGGGCCCACTAACGGCGGTGGGGCGGGCCCTTGAGCTAAGATGTTGTGGCCCATTATATGGTCTGTGCTGTCGTTACAATCGGCCCATTTAACGATGATTCTTGGCCCATTGTTTTCAACTTTGTATTGAGGATACGCCCGTTACCAGCCCATTTTAGCGCGAGGACATCTTGCAATTTTAGCTATTGTTTCACGAAGATTAAGAACCTTGTGTTTAGAAATGATCTGAAGAGTTGGTTTGGATCATTATAGAGGTTAGGTTTGTGTTTTGCTTTGGCTGTACTATTAAAGGGGTTCAAGACTAGTAGCTTGAGCTTAACAAGATTGGGTAGCTAGTTGTGATGTACACTAGGTCTTCTAGCTCATATTCTAGTTAGAGAGGGCCAAGGACCAAGTTTTGATTGAGAGTTTCTCACATTTTGGATCAATTTGAGCTAAGAGTAAAAAAACTCTATAGAGGTGGATAATTCGACCTAGGGTGTATCATTGAGATGTACCATCTATCCAAAGAAGGTGTTTTTGGTGTGCTGGTGATTTTGAATAGAGACGGGTTATCCAGGTCCACCCCGACCATTGAGGTGTACCATTTCAAAAGAGGTTGTTTTTGGTGTGTATTGGATTTTACACAAAGATGTATTATCCGGGTAAAGGCGTACCAGTAAGGTGTATCATCTCAATAGAGAAGGTTGAATTGGATAAGTTGAGAGGCAGATGATATAGAAGTCACCTCATATTTGTGATGAGTATTTGGCTATATTTGTGCTTCGTGTCGAAGTTTGAGTTTGATTTTATGTCTTTTACTCTCTAGTTTTTGCTATCTGGGAGACTCTGGTTTGACCGGCCTGCAGAGGTGATCTGACCACTGTTCACCAACCAAGGAGATGGTCTGACCAACCATGGGAGGCGGTCCGATCGATGTTGCGATAGTATTGGTCCATAGTTGGTAGTAGGGATGCAAACGGATCGGATACGGACGGATATTGCTCGTTCCGTATCATTTTCCATATTTTTTGTCGGAGTCGGAGTCGGATACGGATAGTGCTGGATACGAATACGGATATTTTCGGTCACGAATACGGATCGAATACACGCCGCTCCGAATACGGTTAGTCTCGGTCACGAATATTTAGTCGGAAAATACGCGGAAGCAAATTTTACATGATGACAAAGACACATTAAGCAACTAGTACATTCTAACTAGCAAAGTAGCAACTAGCAAGTAAATTGTAGAAGCTAGTTAAACAAATAGTAGGCTAGTAGCTAACTAGCTACATGCAACATGGTTCAAAAGTACGAATTGCTTATAGTCAAGTAGTCTAGTACATCACTAGTTCATTTAAATTCATTACATTTACATCACATGATAAGTCCACAACACAGGTCTTGTCTAGCAAAAAGCCAACAGTGAGCCAGAATGTGCAGATGTGTATACTTGATTTTTGAAGTCAATGGAAAAAGTGTCTTTTGTAGTCATTTTACTGCATGGATTTCGTTTGTGTAACTCAACTAATAATACCTATGTTTTAATGAATCTTTTTCCTTTTCACTACCGAAGGAATTGATTTCATGAGTTTTTGGACATCAATTGGCTACAATGAACCATAACCATCCTAGGAAACCTGTAACAACTTATATGTTCTATAATCAAGATTTAGCTACAACTATACTGATCTACACGGCTGATGTCTTCTTCATAGTAGTACATGTTTTAGCTGATGCCTGAATTCTACAAAGGGTTTGTTCAATTAGAGCAAAATGAATGGCTAATAACAAGCTGGCAAAGCATAGCAAAGATATGCTAGAGGCACTTTAATCACATCTAAAAACATTATATTACCGTGTCTAAAAGGAAGCTACACAATGTTTTTCGATTTGCACCCGATTTGCATACAACTCGTGGATCATCAAAACAAGCACGATGCTCAAGAGTGAAGACCATTGTGTAGGATCCCGCTTAATTTATGGCGTGCAAAGAAGGTTCTCCACAATCCACGTGAACATGATCCTCTTGATGTCTAGGCCATATAAAGGAATATACCGAGGAACATACCAAAGTGAGGCGGCGACGATGGCGCTCGCGGCGCGGGACGGAGAGGCAAAGGCGATGAGAAGCGGCGACGCAGTCTGTGGATCGTGGGGAGGAGATACGCAGGCGGTGCGGGAGGGGACAAGTGGGAGGATGACCAAGGCGCGAAGGCTGGGAGGGATGAGTAGTAGACGAAGACGGTTTACCAGCCGCCGCCGGGGATCTCGATCCGAACTTTTGGTTTTGGGCGCCGCCGCCTCGCAGTCCCGCCGCCGGCCGCTACTCGCCGCCGTCTCAGCCTCTAGGGTTAGCGCCGCTCGGTCAATCTCAGTGGGCTAGTAGCATCGCTCGGTTAGTCCGGTCGTATGGATTGGGCCTCGACACCGATTGGCGTTAGCTTTATCCGGATAGTTACCGGATAATAATCCAGAACTATCCGTAAAATATCCGGATAATTCCGTATCCGCTTGGATAATATATTTTTGAACCGTATCCGTATCCGATAAAAATATCCGAATCCGTATCCGTGATCCGACAAAAATTTCGGATATCCGAGAATATGCTCCGAATTATATCCGAATTAAAACGGACGGACGGTCGGTCGGGAAATATCCGCTCCATTTGCACCCCTAGTTGGTAGTAGATATTTTCCAGATAGGTGCTCATTTTGTTACATGAAGTTTTTCGAGTGATGCGACCAGACATGTAACAACAGTACGAACATAGTGGAGTTGGGAGACTTGACAGACATGGGTGTCACGGTCAAACTAGTCCCCTGTTATTGAGAGAGTTTGAAGTCGGTTTGCAGCGATGTGATCGGCCATTGGTTGGCGATCATACTAGCCTACGTGAAGGTGGTTGAGTTGAGTTGACTTTCAGGAGTGTGAGTCATGGTGTGAGTCCATGCATGTGTTGGTTTGCTAATGAGAATCAAGTACATGTTATTTGTGATCGAAATGATTGATTAGTCTTTAATGTGCAGGGCACTTAGTGATTGTTGCGATCAACGGTAAAACCAAGGTTAAGGAAGGTGTCCTGAGGCTATTTGTGATCTCAAGCGAAGAAGCACGAAAGAAATACAAGAATCATGATGAGGCAAGTGTATGCATTTTGTGTGCCAATTGGACTTATACGTTTTAAGTGGTGACGATCCTCGGAGCAGGCATACAATTTTGTCGATAATTAATTGGGCATCATGAACTGTATTATGGTGTGGTGTGCCATAGGACTTGAGGCGTTTCAAGTGGTGATTGTCCTCTAGAGGAGGCGTATGATCTTTGCGATAAGTCATTAGGCACCACATCTTTGTGTGGAGATTGCTTTGAGAAGAAGCATCGTGGGGTCCAATGGGTGGTAATTGAGAAAATTATCTAATACCGATTGGAAAGGTGGTTTGTAAAATCGCATCGATAGCCTAAGTAGTTTAGGTCATATCTTGTAGGATGGAGTCTTATCAGGCTATCGGATCCATGTGAAAGTCACTCTTTGAAAAAATGTGCAAGTGTGTGTAAGTGTAAATCCGTTTTTGTGTGGGTTACTGGATTTTTCCATTTTCAAGTGTTTGTATCAACTAAGTGTGGCTAGTTGTTTAGGGTTTGGTGCGAGATGACGAGCCTCTACTATATAAGCCTTTGTGTGACTTGAGAGATGTATTAATTCTAGGGTTTGGGAAAGATATTAGAGTTTCCTTGTGTTAAAGCCTTGTGTGTATATAGGTTCTCTATGAGAGAGCGACTATAAAAAATTCCTCTCCAAGTGAAATAAACATCTAAACTTCATTCAAGTGAGTTGTGTCATTGATCCATTTTGTGCTTTTGATTTGCTTAGCTTTCTAGTTTGGGTCATCTCTTCTTAATCTTTCTTGGTGCTAAGGGCATGTAAGAGGTGGAGATATCTCTTATGGATCAGATCCTATCTATCTATGCACCTTCTAAGGAGAGTTCTTGAGTTTGCCCGATTTTTCTCAAGAGAGATGATTTTGAGGTTTTGATCTTAAGGGTGATTTGGCTTAAGTTCATACTGTGATCTAACTTACTATGATACTTGAGAATACATCCAAGGTCATCTAGATCATTAAGGACTCATGAGTAAGAGTAGATCAATATTTCCTCTTTTATCTTGTTTTGGTGCAACATTCCTTATTTTGGATAAGGTCGAAATTTTGATATTAATCTTCACGATCCATAATTGGAATAGGTTATTGACATCCTAGAAGAACTTGTGCCAAGTTTTATTTCATTTGGATTAGTGGTTTGAAAGTTAACTCTTTTTTGGGATCACTTACAGTGTTATTCTGTGCTCTATCTCGGTGAGTGATTACACCAAGCTAGACCCGAGTGATCGACCTAGCGGCCGATTCAGTCAGACCGGTGACCTAGCGGTCAAACCGGCCAAGCTTTAAGACAACACATTGACTGGTCCGTCAGTAAACTAAAATCCAGGATAAAAAATAAACAACATACTCTTCGTTTTTGCTGCATCAATAACTAAGGTGAAGGTGCCAATCGGGCCTCTGGAAGTGGGATTGGGCCCAGATAAGATCGCTGTCGGACTCCATCATAGCATTGGATGGCCCACATCTTGCAAAAATTAGAGCAACTCCCCCTTCTTCAACCATAATACTGCTACTCTGTTTCCCTAGTATAGGAAACAGGATCATTATACCAATACAGGATTAACCAATTGATCCAAATGAATGGGCTCTCTGATGCTATGATGGAGTTGATTAAGCAAAGTTGGTAACAACCATTTCATTTCACCAAAGCAAAAGGATTTGCTGGCATGTCAGTATCTCTCCATTCCATGGTGAATTCTTGTAAAGTCATCTCCTTTACTTTTTTTTCCCCTACATATGATGCTCGCTCAGCTGCAAACCGATGAAGCATCGACATGGGTTTTGCTTTGACAGCCGATCGAACAAATCCCGAAAGGAAGGCTACTGAACAACAAACATTCAACACAAGGCAATGAACAAATGAACAGCAAAATTATTATTAATTAGGAACTAACGGGCCGGCGGCCATTGCCATCCATATCTACCATTCAAGATGGCAAGGGTCTTTTTCTCCAATGTTCTCTATTCCTCATGCATTGCTCTCCTCTTCTTCTTGAACCAGCAAACGCCTCAGACAGGATCATCGCGTTACCGACAGGGTGGTTGAATCTTTGATACTGCAGGAGCTGAGCTTTCATGTTTATGAGAACACCCCGAATATGTTGAGGCATCCGTCCCAGTGTCCCTCATCTCTTGCTTCCCAGTATCCGCCTTTGTAACGGTATGTCCCGTCTTCGGTGTCCTGCTGGAACCATCGAGGCTTCCAGCCATTGTCTTGAAGTTTAGTCGACTGCGATGAAACAGATATAATGAAACTGCATGTCAAGTGATTTATACGAGCCTGTATCACCTTTCTCACAGACAGACAGAGGAAGAGAGAACACACCATTCTTTGCCGTCGTTCCAGCCTCAACTTCTCTGCATTTGCCTTCTCATATTCACCATTCTCTAGATGCCGCTGGTCTGGTCTCAGCCGTGAATCAGTAGGAGGAAGTTTCTCCTTTACCCACGGTCAAGTAATTAGGATCATATTAAATCAGTAGGGGAAAGATAACATATGGATTATGGAATATTCACGAGTAGATATAGATTACATTTACAACCATACCTGAAGCCCTGGAGTCAGCTCATTCAATGTGATTGCAAATGAAGACAGATTGTATCGAGTTGGGTTAGGAGAAGGTTTGTTCTTTTCCCAGAGTAGTGAGGCACCTTGCAATTGATCTGCACTCTTGACCTTGGAAGTATCTAAGTTACTATAGTACATACTTTCGTCCCATTTTCCTATTAAAAATGAAGCTTTGTTTCCATCATTGTCTTCTACGACGCCTTGTACCTGTGAACATAAAAGTGTATGCAAGGGATGAACAGGGATCCACCAGAAATAGGGAATAACTGCTTACAGTAGTATTCAGAATAATTTGGAATTTTGGATATTGGTTGTCATATGGCAAACTAGGGTAAGTATCTATTGAAAACCACAACTTTAGTAGCTCAAGTGTAACAGTGCAAACCCCAATTCAAGCTATCCGATGAGCATGAGAGCAGAGCACTTTTATCGAATCTACACATGATCGATCATTTGATAATTCTAACCGCATTGATTGGACAGTTCAAGGCAGGAGTCCGCGACTTTGCAGTGAAATAGTGGTTTGAACTAGATACTTCCATGACCTATTATTATTCCTCATAAATAAAACAGGAATATGCTTTGCTCAATTCATGTGGCAGATGGTAAGATTCATGAAAAATTATGCATCAACTATCCGTGTGTTAAATGCTTCATATTACGAGTAATGAGTGTAAACACAGATTGGTCAGAAGGTACTGTACTCAGAGGAAAACATGGTTATATCTACATCTCTCAGGCTAACAATTGCAATATTAGAGATGAACAGGAAAAAGGGAAGGAAGCGAAGTGAAACATACTAGGTGAGGATAGCGGTCAAGAAGCGATGGCTCTTTGAACTTGAGTTTACATGAATACTGACGGTTCCCTTTTATGTGCATGGTTCCATGATGGCTGCAGTACAACTTCCCAAGGATGAGGTTATGAATAGTTGTTGTCACCTGAAAAGGCATTAGCATGTGACAGAATTCAGTTTTGAAGAACATGTAGTTCCAATGAGGGATCGTGTCATGTCTTATCATGCCACACACCTTACTCCATTGAAAGATTTCACCATCGTCGAATTCCAGAGTCAAAACACCAACTGGATCAACTTGAATTGACTGCCCCCAAAACTTGGATTTGAGATTGCTGTCACCCCAGAATTTCCAACCCTTGCCTTCACAGTGGCAGGCAATCAGCATGGGATGATGACTAACCTATTGATGGAAATGATGAGAAGCAATTTGTTGCAATTAAAAGCCTCTCAAGGACAGTTTCACACTGTTAAGATATCACAGTTAAGTTCCAAGATAACAAAAGGGGCAAGTGTATTATCTAGCAGAAATCGCATGACTTCGGACATAAATCATTTCTTTCGCTTCCTTGTCCTCACACTGGGTTTCCTTGCATAAGGAAGTAGAAGAAGAAATTCTAACTGACCTTTTCTGCAAAAAAGCGGACCCCTCTATCAGGAAAATCAGCTTCATAAGTCTCTCCCAACAATGGATTGAATGGTTTGCAAGGCCTTGCGACAGATGAAGCATAGCCAGAGACTGCAAAAGCAGCTACTTTGAGAATTCTCATGAGGCTGTTCCCCTAAATTTCAAATTCAACAGATATGTGAGTAAAACTTGTTATAATAGAGAAGCATGCTATAAGTCGATACATAGATTACAGCACTTTCCAAACACAACAGTGGCCATTTTCATGACTGAACAAAACTAGAAGATCAATACTGTACACAGACAAATATTCACCGTTCATTTTTTGTAAATTGAGTAAACTGCCGAATTTGTTATCAGAGTATACTGTTTAGGCAAGACTGATGCGGTATACTAGAAATCATTTTTCGTAGCAGTATTCGATCAACCTCAACCATAATCTGTAATGCTTCTTATTTTAGTCTTCTTCACAAACAATCACATCTCAAGATTGGCATTGAGGCTAGACTCCGATGTGGTAACAAACAAACAACAAAAGCAACTGATGACTGATCTCTAAGCTCTCATCATAAAACATGTGAATACCATAGAGATGCAAAACCACACATGTTAGCCTCGCTGCGTAGTCTCAAGTTAGGTCTTCCGTAGCTCGTCTTGTTTCCCTCCCTCTCCCTCCCCCTCTTTCCTTTCACCCCCTCTTGGTCTATTTCTATTTCTTGACTCTTTGTACCTCAAATCACTAGGCTTCCTAGTGTATGTACCTTTTCTTCCCTCTTAACGCAATGACAAGCAAATCTTGTGCATGTTCCCTAAAAAAACCACACATGTAAAAGTGATCTTACCACTTTTCCATATTGATATGCCTGATCCAAAAGGTATGAATATTCTAAATCTTCAAAGCACTTTTGGAGGGATGACAGTGGTTCATTAAAGTAAACCGGAAGGCATACTCGTGTCAAATCCTTGCCGACACTATCTTTAATAATGGACCAAAGGCTGATTCCTTTCTCTTTCTCAGTAGGTTCTGGTAGTTTACTCCGTCGTTCAATTTGTGGTAGCATGTGGTTAGAATCTTGCATTTGGATATCCACAACTCCCTGGCCACCTGGGCTATCTGTGTTAGTACCGCTGTGTGCACCACAATGTATAGAACTTAACATTGTTGAAGATCTGTTGTTTGATTCAATGAAGTAGTCTGCAGCATCAAAGAATGTAGACTCATCTTCACAAGTCAATTCACCACCATCTTGCTTCTCAAATTCATCAGATTCTGGTGTGCTGTATTCTGGGCAACAAACAAACCATTGTAACATTAACCAATGCTCATGTAATAGCAAGAGACAAATCATTAGTTCAAATTATAGACCATGGTGTAGTAAAGTAGCTACAGTTTCTTTCCTTTCTTTAGGAAATAAGGCAGAACTCATAAATTACTCAGACAACTATATGAAACATAAACATTAAAAACATCTGATAGAGAGGGTGGAAAGCAGGACACAAGCACAAGTTAAGTAGGTATATACAGCTAATATAGTGCAGTAATTAGCTTAGTATTTGTATGAAATCATACCACTAAAATTTCCATGCTGAGAACTAGAAAAGTCATTTCTTGTCAACACCCCCTGTATTATACTTCCATCTTTACCTTCCTGCACAAATATGTGTGTAATACACTATGTAAAATTCCTGCAGGAAAAAAGAGCAGAGTAACCTTTCAAGGAGAGTAACCTTTCGAAAGTTAAATAACAGGTTCCATATGAGATCTATCGATTAGCAGCAATTTAAGAACCAATAAGAATATCAAGATGAACTTCCACTATTTGCTTTCAGTTACAAGCAATTTCTGTTACCTGCCACTTTTCTTCCAACCTATGCATTAAAAGTTCGCAACAACCCTAAGGAATGTGCATCACTAATTAACATATGCAATTGTTCTCACCTCAAAATGGTGCCTACAGGATCCAAACAAGCTTAAGTGATCCTCGTAGCATAGCTTCAGTTGCTTCCGATAGCTTGAAAACTCTGAGAGCATAATCTGTTCACACTCCTTTATAAGACTCTCGCCCAGACCCTCCTGCTGCATCCGATTTCGAAGCCTTGCAGTTGAAACGGAAACATCACTGTGCACAAAAGTTATCCTTCCACTGAGTGACCTGAGCGAATAGACACTCCTTGCCAAGATCAAGGCCTCGATCCAAGTGACACGGTCATCTTTCGAATCCGTCTTCAAATGAAGCGTCTTTGTGGGGGAAAATATGTAGAATCTCCTATCGTCGGACTTGCTTTCCCGAAATGCTGACACCTAGAGATATAATGACCAACTCATTAGCTCCTCAATGTTAACAACGGGGAAAACCTTGCACATGAAAATGTACAGAACTTCTCGATATGTAACACTATCCAATTATCCATCAGATATAAAATGGAACATATATACCAAGAGTAGATTCCATCATATCATACCATATTAATAGATGAGCACTTCAATGTTTGTTAAGAACCAAGGCAAACAAAGGAAAAGATGAAAACAGAGTCAAGAAAATGGATTAGAACTCCAAGATAAACCATGTGAATCAGTTCCCCATCCCTTTAACTTCAATTAAAAGGGAAGGTGGGAAAGGCAAACAAAAGGAGCATCTAATCGCAAGATATGGGGAAAAAACAAGGATCTCGAGAAAACCAAGAAAATAGAACAAAGCTGGCCTCTACCTCAACCAAGCAACCTATGCAGTTCTTGAAGATCCACAAGGACCCCCTGATTCAATCTAACTTACACACGGGTCCTCTATTTTAGTCCCTCTCCCTCTCCTTCCCTCTCCTTCCACTCTTCCTCGCTCTATGTGACCACTTGAATCAACTGTACATCCTTTAATTCTTGGGGACCCATGTCCAATGGTCTTGAAAAGACCCAGTGCTAGTACTACTACTGCGAGTTCAACAGCTAGTAAAAGACTTGTGGAAAAGCAACCTCTGGAGCAGTACAAATCAATAGTGCAAAATTCGTAAATTAGAAAAAATATTCCCTGAGCATATATTCTGTAACCACCTTTCCGCTCAGATTGTTCAGCTTAATACATAACATACCGTATTAAAGATTAATCATGACATTTTTGGACGAATTATATCATTACTGTATTTTTCTTAGTTAAAATGTGTGCAACAGTAATACGACAGAGACTAACGGACAAACTTCATTGTCTTAGTCGATGTTTAGAGTTGGAACAAAATCCCACCATTTTTAGAAAATTGCAGGAAAGCTTGGAAATCTGACTAAATCCATGGAAAGTTCAGGGCTTTGTGCGCCAAAGATGTGTCTGATTGTGTGATAGATAGGTATGGCCTTTTTTGGGAGATCACATATCAGAAAGAAAAAAGGAAGCCTTTTTGTTTATTTATAGTTAACACACTTAAACTATATAAAGCTAAATTTAGACAAGATGTTGTGCATGACATTGGACCACGAGCGAGGTGATTCTCGGTGATTGATTGATTAAACCTGTTCATAAGAATAACCTGAGATGGGACTTCTCCAAGGTATTCATTCAAATCATGGACAAAGCAAAAGTTAATTTAGAAATTTTAGTACAAGCCAAAGAACTGGAGCATTTTGATCTCCCACCTCCCAAATCATGTTTAACACCAATGCAAGGATTAACAAAAAAAAGAATTAGCAATCTAAAGAGAAGGACAACAAAATGAGTAATTTGTTGCGACCATGCAGCGGAAAATAACAAGGAATGTCACGTCACTTCGATCCAGCCGTGTGACGCTCTCCCCACCAACCATTCCATCATAGATAGCAGGAGCGGGCATCCACCGATGCAAGAACTCGGAGCAGATAAATAAAAAATTTACAAATCTGAATGCTTGATCCAGTGATGCAATGCCCACAAATTCAACAGAAACAGGAGAGAGAGAGAGAGAGAGAGGGTGGGGGAATGAAAAGAAGTCGTAAATTCGGTAATTCACTCAAACAATCAGTCAGAAATGCGAGGAAAAATCTCCAAGAAAAGAGGAACGAAATGAAAAGAAGAAACGGCTCACAGGAAGCGCACGCAGATACTGGGAGGGAACGAAAGCAGGCACCAACCTTGAGGCAGACGACGCCGTCGGGCTTCTCCGGGCGGCGCGCCCCGCCGATCCTCGCGGAGGCACCGCCGATCAGCCTGACCTCCCCGTCCTCCCTCTCCGCCGGCCCTGCCCCGCCCGCGCCGTTCCGAATCTTGGAGTAGGAGAGCACGCCGTCGCGGAGCGAGAACCACCGCTCCCGCCACCCGCGGCCGTAGTTGGTCCACTTGTGCAGTACCCCGGCCACCGCCACCGCCGCCCCCGCCTGAGGAGGCTCCGGCGCCGGCGTCGGCGGCCCGTCCGGATTGTGCTCCGCGGAGGAGAGGCAGCATAGCCCATGGTGGTGGTAGTGGTGGCTGCTCGGCGTCATCCGCCTCACCTCGACGGCGGCGAAAGAAGAGGAGAGGAGAGGAGGCGCGACGCGACGCGACGCTTTATTTGGCAGCGGTTGGTTGCTATTTACGTGTGGGTCACTCTGTGGGTGCTATTTCATGCCTTAATTTGGCTCTTTTTAAGGATTTCCTCCTTTCCCCTGTGCGCAAAAATGCAACTTAAAACTAACTTCCCCTTCCCCTTCCCCTTCCAAATCCAAATCTATCTTTCGGTGCAAAATAGGGCGTAAAAGACATAAGATAAAGCTGGCCTTACTTATGGTGTAACAACCCAAATTTGGGAAAATTTTAAGTTTTCATGAATTTCAAAAACTGTTGTTGCATTTCAAGAATTTTCAAAATCTTTGCATTGAATTTAAAATTTTCAAATAAAATCCTTGGCTCAAAAATTGAATTTTACAAGATTTCCATAATTTATTGTGTGCTAATCAAGATTATCAAAAATCCCTGTGTGCAAAACCCTCCAAAGGTTTGAATTCAAACTCAAATCAAAAATTGAATTTAAAATTTATTAAATTTTAAATGAAAAAATGGTAACTTAAGAAACCAAAAGAACACCTAAAAAAGAAAAAGAAAAGAAAAGAAAAAAGAAGAAAAGATAAGGCAGAGAGGTTGAGCAAGGACATGAATCCTGTTCACCAGATGTCATATGGATGAGGAGTGGCTCACGTGCAATGACTAGATTTAGTGGGCCTTAATGCATAGTTAAAGTGTACCATCCACCTCTTAGCTAGCACCTTAACACGATATTAACCCAATAACCCTTGGGTTTATTATATATTAATTTGCAAGACAAGATAGCTAGCTACCTGACTCCAAAAGTGCGCTCTTTGGCCACTCGCTAAAACCACACAGTCTAATACAAATACATGTGACGACGTGAGCTCTACAAAAGTTGCAAAAAAAAAAAAAGACACATTACGGAAGGCAAATCTTAGCATGGACAAACACCGCCGTTGAAATTATTAACTAAGAGAGTGATGGATAGGGGAATTCTGGCTGTCTTTGTGCTTCCCTCTAATCGAATTTTTTTTAATCGAATTTTTTTTAATTACCATATTCACACAAGTTGTCTTTGTGCTTCCCTCTAGTTTTTTCCCTGAGAAACCAAATATCAATTTTCCAAGGGCCCTAGTGGAAAACTTTTGAAGCAAGAAAATACCAGTCACTTTCTAAAATCTTTCTGCATTTATAATTGGTCAAATCACAGGGTGGGGTCCACAGGAGTTGGCACGTGTGCATGTCTGGGCTTTGGCTCGCGAGACCAACCTGCCTCTCTTGTAGGATTACGTGGCAGCTGTACCGGTGCTCGCTCAGACGAATTATCACTGACAGGATGGACT
Organism: Bonia amplexicaulis; assembly: GCA_036346245.1. Lineage (NCBI taxonomy): Eukaryota > Viridiplantae > Streptophyta > Magnoliopsida > Poales > Poaceae > Bonia > Bonia amplexicaulis. The sequence goes on from CM070757.1 coordinate 17,325,083, forward strand.
GGTTTTAATGGAGCCCACCTGTCAGTGTAAGCCTAGTTCGCGATGGAGCAGCTGCTAAGTACACTGGAAATGGTCAGGTACACTTGGCTGTTACACAGAATTTTTGGACTACACGACTGAAACCTTTTCTTGGGAGGCTGAAAATATGGAAGATTGGACTTTGGTGCACTGTGATATGCCATATATATTATTTTGTGTTAAATTATCGCACACCAATATCGATAGAAGGGCAATATTTGTGCCGAATCTTGAATTTGTTTCTGTCTGACATTTGGTTTGTTAGGAAATTTTTCACCTTCCTAAAAGGATATAGCATTAAACTAGCTATGTCATAAAAAGAGCTTCATATATATAATACTATGTTAATAATAGCTTATGTCTAAGAATAGCTTCATATATACAGTAGCTAGAGAATTTTTCGATGGTACGTTATATATATATTGGAGATAGAAACTTACAATCGTCGGCCTCTGCTTGTTAAAGCAGATAACCTCAGTTCAACCACAATGACATGAATTGAAAAAGAAGGAAAAAGATGGGTAAAAAGAGCTAGGGAAAAAACTACATCCAGCATGCAAAATATATTGAACTTCTTAGATCCAATCACACAAGCTTCTTAGATGCAAAATATACTAAAGCTAGATTGTTGAACATCTCCACCTTCATCCTGATAACAGAGCAATGCTCTACCATGTTGGCCCACCCAGCAGCTGGCCATGTGGAAGATTGTTGAAGCTACCCTTATCATCTTGTCCACTCCTGTTCCCAGCATTTTGTGCCTGTCATGTTTCTGAAATTGAGACCAAAGAGGAAACCAATGAAACATTGTAAAGACAAGTTGATTAGGGAGATTTGGTCAAATCCTGTCCAAAACAAGCAGAATTTCTTATTTTCTAGATAGTCCAACACAAAGCTACGACATATCTGGCAATTTGCCAAACTTATCTGTCAATATGGCAATAGAGAAACAAGTGTTGAATTGGCTCAAAACCCGAGCAAAAGCTTCACAATCTCTCTTTTTTTCTTCCAATTCGCTCTACAGAGATTGTCCTTGGTCAAGATTACCTTTTTAGCCAAGTACTAGAGAAAAATCTTTATCTTCAAAGACAATTTCAAACGCCAAATTATCTTATGCGGGAAGCCAATATCAGAGTTAATCAACTGAGCATACATAGAATGAACAGTATGTAACTTAGTTTTGTTAAGTTTTCAGATCATGTAGTCATTATCATCAGAAAGTGTGACATCACAACATCTTAATAACAAACAATTCCAAACATTCAAATTATTACCATTCAAAGGCATTTGTAACTTAGTTTTGTAAATCGGACGGCTGGGAACTCATTCTCTAAACCTTGGTCAAAGGCATTTGTAACTTAGTTTTGTAAATCGGACGGCTGGGAACTCAGCCACGTTGCTGGGACAGGCTTTTTATTCTCCACGAGGCAAGGAAAGCAAAGGGAATAACCAACCCTCCAACCACTAGCACTGTGCTAATCCAGGAACAATTTATCGATCCAAGCACTGCGTAACAGCGTATTTGCGAATTTTGCTTGCCAGTAGACTATTAACGCTGCTTTCAAGTATAGTTATTGATTGATCCGTTATAATTAAATCGTTGGGCATTTGTGCGATAAGCAGGTAGTTGACACGACTGTGGTAATATGGATAGCACTTAAGCTGTTGTCGGCTATTCTGCGCAAGATTTGATGTATTTGTTTCTTTAGGAGTTTAATTTAAGAAAATTATGTTTTATATACGACAAATAGTAAAATGATTTTTTTTATATAGACTAAGTGGTAGAATGAATTAATGATCCAGTGCTACTTGGGTGGAGGAGAATGGTCAAGTTATGCTTATTTTATTTGTTCTTGGATCAGATCACAGTATGGAGTACTTAATTAATCAAAAGTCCAAAAAAAAGATACTTAATTAACCAGAGGACGGTACGGATAACCGACTATCGAGCTGGTGAAAACGGAATTAAGTAGGCTGGGGCCACGTGTCACGAACAAAAAACCAACAAGACTTTAGATTAGTTGGGGAAAACCCTTCCATTTCACAGACAGTAAGGGCTCATTATGAAAAACAGATAATTTTTTTTATCTACGATCATTGAAATGCTTTCTATGAATTTTTTTTGTTAAGTTTACGTAGAATTTCTGCGTTCCAAACATCCTTTAAGCATCGGTGTCTTTCATTAGAGGATCACATCGATTCCAAGGCAAATGTGCCTCAGAAAATCCATGTCGATTTGCAAGTGTCTATTGTTCTAACTTCAATGCTCTAACAGCAGCTGGACACATGTTGCCATGTCGATTCACAGACAGTAGAAGAAAAATAAGGCCTATCACGAAGAAGAAGGAGGCAAAAAACTCAAAACAAATCAAAAGCGAGAAAGGAAGGAGAGGAGAGTGGAGCTTGTTTGGTAGTAGAAGGGAAGAAGGAGCAGGAGAAGAAAGGAAGGAAGGAGAGAGCGAGAGGCAGACAGGCATGGGAGCTAGCAGGTATCATGCCATGTTGCCATTGGAATGGGTGTGTGTGCGGGGGGACAAGGCGTAGGTGCATGCGTTGGAAGGATATCATCGTGTCACCTTCGATCGATCCACGAGATGTTCCCTCCGCCGCCTCCACCACCTCGCGCCTCCGCTGCGCTTCGAGCCCAGTGATAAAGCGCCGCCGTATAGCCCTACTAGTACTGCTCGCGTGATTGCTGCTACTTCAGTCCCCTCTGTCTGTGTTTGCTACTACCAACTGCGAAGGCTCAGCGTGCCTGCGCTGCACATGAGGTGCTTCTTGTTGGATTTTTTTTTCCACTTATTAATTCTTTGAGATCCCATGCTCGTCGGATTTTGATCGGACGGATGAAGATACCAGCCGATGAGTCGTGGCTCCTTTTTCCTTCTTCAGGCTCATGAATGAGCTTCGATCGTGAAGAGGATTAGGGTTTGGGGATTGCATTTTGGGCTGACTGGATTTGGGAGTTTAAGCTGTATTCTGTTACTAACCTCTAATTTATCTAAATTAGAATAGAACCGTATAAAAATAGCGATTCGCTTTGGTTTTCATAAGTCATTTTTTAATAATATCTAACTTTTAAATAGAATATCTTTTTAAGACAAGATCTAATCAATTATAGTACACACTACAATAACTTCATTTATATCTACTAAAATTACACGTGAGTGTCTCTACAACTGTTACTATTCATAAGCTAACACCAAAACCATCAGCAAAAAACAATATATAAATGCCCCCTAAAAACTTGCTTAACAAGCATGAATCAGACCGCTACATCCATTCGGCTTCGATATATCAACCGCTGCATTCCTTTAGGTTCACGGCCGTTTTCGCTTTCCAGTTCGACCAGTGGCGTCGCTTTAACTTCAAGTCGCACTCATCCAAACCTACTCAGCCATTCAAGCCATTCATCACTGACCGGTCAACAACGCTTTGCACGGCATGCCAATGTGCAGACTTTCACCCCAAAATTTCTCAAGAACATGGCCAAACAATCAAAAAGCATCTCAACAAATCGATGGGCCCTGTTTCATCTAATGAGCATTCAAGCCATTCATCATTGACCGGTCAACAACGCTTTGCACGGCATGCCAAAATTTCTCAAGAACGTGGCCAAACAATCAAAAAGCATCTCAACAAATCGATGGGCCCTGTTTCATCTAATGAGCATTCAAGCCATTCATCATTGACCTTGGACTGTTTGTCACTGCAAGTACCAGGAGGAATTGATATAGGAGTTTAAGCCATGTCAATATCAGTGTCTATCACACCATACATATTCCATAAATCAGATTAGAGCTCCTCTGGAGGGAAGGAGCACGATACAAGTATCAGCCTCCGCGCGCCTCCCTCCTGGTGGCATCATGGAGGATGTCAATGTCGACGCCGTCCTGCGGAAGCAGCACGTACCGCACAACAGATCCCCTGATGAAGCAGTTTCGCACCGATAGCTGCCAAAGGGAAATGATGAGTGTTCAAAGCATGGCCAACATGAATTCTTGATCATAAGTGCTACTTGACTAATGCACATAGTTCTTTTTTTATAGGAAGTAAATGCTTAAGTGTATTCACCAGATATTAACGAATTGTCATTTAGCAAACACTGACTGTTGGATCAAAAAAAAACCTCACAATCGCTAAAACACACATATGAACGCTCGGTTGGAAGAACTCCAGAATCACAAATGAACAACCAAAATAGAGAGCTGGAGACGAGACGTGCATTCTTCTCCCTCCTGAAAACTGCAGCGTTTCTTCCTTATATAATGCAAAACATGACCTTCTAACTACTAGTAACAGATGCCATTACATGCATTAAGCAGCACATGCATGCCGTTACTTGCACTGCCAAGCAGTTTTTACATGCATGCATAATTAGATATTATTAGCTAACATGCACATGATTACTAACAATCACCCCGTAATCCATGTGCATGTCTTTGACGCCAATCAGAGCTCGTTGTTCAGTTAATTTCAGACGCCTCGATGTACTCGGCCTCACAAGATGAAGTCCTATCTCCTGACGCATCTCTAAGGAGTTTTGTCTTCTTCTTGTTGACCATGCCACCAGTGACACACCTTACCGACGACTTTGACTTCTTCCTCAGCTCCAATTGTCTTTCACTGATGACGCAACTTGACGACGACAGAGACTCTCATCAGAGCATACACACATAAGAACTTGGACACAACTACAAGGACTCACACACACATTACATCATGCACTGACACATCTATGTGCACGAGCACGACACGACTATGCGCACGTATGTAACACACCTCCTACGTGCACGACCAAATAAATGACACATGCAACACATCTACTGTGCCAAAAGACTTAAAATGCAATCGTGCACTAATACTCGTACACGAGCTCAACTAAATTGCACCAAATAAAAATAAAGACTTCTTGTTGGATTAAAGCAGCGTTGGCTCGTCTTCTGCACCCATTGGAGCAAGAAGAGCCACCTCCTTCTTCGACTCGCGGCACTCCCTTGCAAAATGTCTGTAGTCCTGGCATTTGTAGCAACGTACCTTCCCCTTGTCAAAGGCGTTCTTCTTCTTGCCGAAGCCATAACTCTTCTTGGATCGAGCCTCCCACTCGCTCCTTGTCAATAGCAGGTGCTGATCCCCTGCTCCTATAGCATGAGATGTCAACCGTTCTTCATGTGCCTTTAAGCGGCTGATCAATTCTTCGATTGTCATTGTCTTGAGGTCACCAAACTGCTCGATTGGGGAGACTACCGGTAGAAACTTGGCAGGAACTGCACGAAGAAATTTTCTTACCGCGTAGCTCTCCTCCATCTTGTCACCGAGCCCTCTGATTTTGTTGACAATTGTTGTCAACCGGATGGCGAAGTCATCGATCGACTCCGACTCCATCATACGCAGCACTTCAAACTCGGATTTGAGGGTCTGTACTTTAGTTTCCCTCACGCGCTCGGCTCTCATGTGCATGGTCTTCAACGCCTCCCACGCGTCTTTGGCTGTCTCTTTTTCAGCCAACAAGAAGAGCATGTCTTCAGGAATACCTTGGTAGATGACCGCCAACGCCATTTGGTCCTTGCGTGTGTCAGCGTCGCCGAACTCGATGGCGTCTCATACGCCTTGGGCCTTCATGAATACCTTCACCTTTATCGCCCACGTCGCGTAGTTGATCCTTGTGAGCACAGGATAGTGAAGCGCCACCGCGGAACTCTCCTTCATCGGTGCGCCTGCTGATGCTGACGTCTCCGGGTCGATGATCTCCATACTTCTCGGCATTATTTTGGACATTCACTATGCTCTGATACCAAATGTTGGATAAAAAAAAACCTCACAATCGCTCAAACACACATATGAACACTCGGTTGGATGAACTCCAGAATCACAAATGAACAACCAAAATGGAGAGCTGGAGATGAGACATGCATTCTTCTCCCTCCTAAAAACTGCAGCGTTTCTTCCTTATATAATGCAAAACATGACCTTCTAACTACTAGTAACAGATGCCATTACATGCATTAAGCGGCACATGTATGCCGTTATTTGCACTGCCAAGCAGTTTTTACATGCACGCATAATTAGATATTATTAGCTAACATGCACAGGATTACTAACACTGACAACAAGGGGATATGCGCCATATAACAGGTAACTATCATACCAACAAGAGAATGCATATGATATAAACTTTATTTCCTTCGGGATTACTTCACGCAACATGTATTTAAGTAATGATATGTAGTACAAAAGAGTTGGACCTCTTAAGTACACCCTCCACAGAACATCATTGATTTGAATTATGTATCTGAAAAGCCAACTAAATATCTAGATCTATTACATGCTGTTTAATCGACTAGATCCAAAATGGCATACCCATGGGTTGTATGGAAAAAGGAGAAGCTAGCACAATGTTAGCTCAACAACCACAAACTGCTTACACAACAATACATGTTGACATAGTCTTCACATGATCACAGCCAACAATAGATGGTTCTATGAGTAGCACGTGAACTTGAATTAACAGGCCACAAAATTTCATGTGCAAGCATTAAAACAACCATGTCGACGTAGTCTTCACATTCAACAACAGATGGTTATATGGGTTGCGTGCACCGGAACTAACAGGCTTCAAAATTCATGTTCAGACATTCATAAGACCTGCAATAACATGTTCGAAAGTAGGAAGTCTGGAGTCACACTATTGGATCTATCTAATTTATTTCACCTATGCAACTTAAGGACCTTAACCTTCTGAATATGACTTATATGCATAACCTGACAGAATCTGATGAATTTGCAGTACAGTATTCACCATGATAATGCTAGAGGCGCTCATTTAAGACTTGATTGAATCAACAGATGATAATGCAGAGGTTTGTGCATGATATAATAGTATAGCGCACATGAAATGTCCTATCTTCCATGTCTTTATAGTTTTAGCCTTTTTCGATATCCAAAATTTATGACGTTGATCTGAATGTACAGACCCCGTCAGTTCACATAAAACCCATGAACTGTCATTTTAAGATAAAAGACTGCTGGAAAGCCAAGAGCACAACAATATCACAGGTATAACTTTAAGGTTGCCACAATAATGCGAGATTAATAACGAAAACATACTCTTTGGCCTTTAGTTACTAACACAAGATAGAACCTTTCACCATTCTACCCATGATGATGGAGAAGGGATGGTAGCTACTATGGTCTACACAAAGAACAACAAACTATCCCTGGCTTTCCTACTAAATTGATCATGGAGGGGATTTTGGGAATTTCCCAATTGTGAAAAGGAAGAAAAAGAAAGAAAAGGAAATGCAAAGGGCCACCTGTCGGTGAGCCACGAAGAGATAAGGGAGGAGATGGGTCTCCTCCTCCCATGCCCCGTCGTATCCCGAGCCCGCGCTCCGGCCGTTCCGGCTTCGCCAGTTGGCGACTTCGACGGCGCATGAAGGAAGCGACGGGTGGAGGGCGATGCGAGGCGCGGCGAGCCGGGTTCCTGAGCGGCCGCTGCCGCCCCATGACCAACCCGTCTCCTCTTCTTAAGGCCGCGGCTCCACGGTGGGGATATCTCTCTTTTTCTCCCGATCTGATTTGCTCTTTTGGGGTTTCTTCTTCCTCTTGGCTCTTCGGGTTGTGCGGAGGTTTGGGGCTTCGGCGCCATCCCCGATTGAGGCTTTTGCCTTCGGTTCCCTGTGTGAACCCTAGTTTGCGTGTGAGGGGAAACCCGAAGGTTGAAGGTCTACCCGAGAGGGAGGACGGAGACGGCTTCGACTTCCTGTTGTGTTTGAGTGCACTCGGCCGATGTACTTTTGTGGTCTTGTGCGGCGTTCCCCGTACCTTCGACTCCGGCGTCGGGCATTCGAGGTCGGAGAGGGCTCTGTATCTCCGACAACCACACTCCTTTTCTTCATCGGCATGGGGTGATAGGTTTTCGGGACAAGACTCTGAGCGCCTTGCCCTGTTCTTGTGTCCTTCACCGACTTGGTATTCATCTGGACGGTTTTGAGTACCGTCTGCACCGTGAGTGTTTTGACTCATCTTCAATTAGCAGCAGTGATATTTGTTCTTTAATTTCTGCCTGAGAGTTCAAATACTTGGTATGCTATATTTACTTGTGGGCTCAGAACGCATGCTCTGTGATGAGAATGTCAAATACTGAAATCAATCTTTCTGACTGAATTAGAATTGAGCTCTTTTGAGTTGTTGTCTACTGTCTGCACTGTAGTTAAATACATTTCGGTTGAGTAGATTTGTTTACATGCAATTGATGGTTCCTGTTGATCTGTAGTTACCTCAGTCCAGTTTGTTCAGATCAATTTGTTTCTTCATCCTGTTCATTATATGTGCATGTTCTGGTTATCTAGACTCTATCTGGTTTCCGCATACTGTGTCATTGCCTGTGAACACTTAAAACCGAAATCATTCAGTGGGCTGTTCTCTGGTTTTGCTCAGTGTATGATAGTAGAAAACTCATTTAAGAGCTCAAATCCTAATCTCTAGTTAGTAAATTGATAATGAAGAGTTTTGACATTAGCATGAGAAGGACAAGACATAAAATCCTGTGCAACTCTATTCTGAGAGCAATCCTAAAGCAATTAATTTGTTCAGTGCTAGAATTAATTGCTTTACTGTTTAAAGGACTGCATGATATGCTATTTTCGGCAGATTTATGGTCATATTCATTGAATATTCACTTGTATATGAATGGCAATATGGAATTATGCTGGAAATATGTTGAATATATGTTAATATTGGCTGGAATTAAAACTGAAACTATGCTCAAATCGCAATTATTACAACACTATGGTCTACACAAAGAACAACAAACCATCCCTGGCTTTCCTACTAAATTGATCAACTCATCTCGCACACTAGAACAAGGAGGCCATAAACAAACGAGGAACCAGCAGAACATTAAGTTAGTCTTCGTCTGCAAACTCAAATGATCCATAGAAATGTCCACACAAACAAGCTTCTAATGGGCATGCATTTTTCACTGGAACAAATAGACAATCAAGGCAGCAGCACGCATCATACCATGTGGGGGTACTTGTCCTGGTCGACGACGCGGGTGTTCTCGAGCTTGATGTTGAGGTACTGGTCGACCGAGTGGAGCGTCCCGCGGATGGCCAGGTCATTCTTAAGCTCCACCGTCACCTCCTTCCCCACGAGCTCCTTGAAGTAGGAGAAGAAGAGCTGCGCAAGAACAAAAAAACATCAATAACCAAACCATATTGAACAAAAAAACCGCAGTCCTAGCAACGACGGATAGAGAAGAAATAAACGATATGGGAGAAGAAGCACTCACCATATTTGCTAAAGAACCCTCGCTGCTGCCAACTCTGGAAAATTTGCAAATACGACGACGGAATTAGCACCCAAACACGAAAATCCCTGGAGAACAAGCTGCTATTGGCGGCATTGAAGCTAGTTTAGGGTAATCGACGCCGTAATGTGCGGACTCGAACATGAACTGAGGGACCTCTTAAGTACACCCTACACAGAATATCATTGATTTGAATTATGTATCTGAAAAGCCAACTAAATATCTAGATCTATTACTTGCTGTTTAATCGACTAGATCCAAAATGGCATACCCATGGGTTGTATGGAAAAAGAAGCTAGCACAATGTTAGCTCAGCAACCACAAACTGCTTACACAACAATACATGTTGACATAGTCTTCACATGATCACAGCCAACAACAGATGGTTCTATGAGTAGCACGTGAACTTGAATTAACAGGCCACAAAATTTCATGTGCAGGCATTAAAACAACCATGTCGACATAGTCTTCACATTCAACAACAGATGGTTATATGGGTTATGTGCACGGAACTAACAGGCCTCAAAATTCATGTTCAGACATTCATAAGACCTGCAATAACATGTTCGAAAGTAGGAAGTTTGGAGTCGCACTATTGGATCTATCTAATTTATTTCACCTATGCAACTTAAGGACCTTAACCTTCTGAATATAACTTATATGCATAACCTAACAGAATCTGATGAATTTGCAGTACAGTATTCACCATGATAATGCTAGAGGCGCTCATTTAAGACTTGATTGAATCAACAGATGATAATGCAGAGGTTTGTGCATGATATGATAGTATAGCGCACATGAAATGTCCTATCTTCCATGTCTTTATAAAAAAAGACTCGATCTGCGGGGGGTAAGACGGCCCCCGGGCATTAACTTAAGAAGAAGATCTTCTCACGCAGATCGAGAAAACCCCCGAACACCTGCTCCACCCTTACACAGCGGCACCATCGCCCGCGTGAGAACGACCAACGACCTAGGCGGGCATTAGACCTGTGCTTTGGTGTGGTAGCAGGCGAGGGGATTTTTTCCCCCAACCTGAAATTCGCTCCCACCGGGAATCGAACCCAGGACCTGGGGGGTGATACTAGAGCGCTTTAGCCATTACGCTAGAGGCCCGTTCACCTTCCATGTCTTTATAGTTTTAGCCTTTTCGATATCCAAAATTTATGACGTTGATCTGAATGTACAGACCCCGTCAGTTCACATAAAACCGATGAACTGTCATTTTAAAAAAGACTGCTGAAAAGCCAAGAGCACAACAATATCACAGGTATAACTTTAAGGTTGCCACAATAATGCGAGATCAATAACGAAAACATACTCTTTGGCCTTTAGTTACTAACACAAGATAGAACCTTCACCATTCTACCCAATACCCATGACTATGGAGAAGGGATGGTAGCTACTATGGTCTACACAAAGAACAACAAACCATCCCTGGCTTTCCTACTAAATTGATCAACTCATCTCGCTGCACACTAGAACAAGGAGGCCATAAACAAACGAGGAACCAGCAGAACATTAAGTTAGTCTTCGTCTACAAACTCAAATGATCCATAGAAATGTCCACACAAACAAGCTGTTAATGGGCATGCATTTTTCACTGGAACAAATAGACAATCAAGGCAGCAGCATGCATCATACCATGTGGGGGTACTTGTCCTGGTCGACGACGCGGGTGTTCTCGAGCTTGATGTTGAGGTACTGGTCGACCGAGTGGAGCGTCCCGCGGATGGCCAGGTCATTCTTAAGCTCCACCGTCACCTCCTTCCCCACGAGCTCCTTGAAGTAGGAGAAGAAGAGCTGCGCAAGAACAAAAAACATCAATAACCAAACCATATTGAACAAAAAAACCGCAGTCCTAGCAACGACAGATAGAGAAGAAATAAACGATATGGGAGAAGAAGCACTCACCATATTTGCTAAAGAATCCTCGCTGCTGCCAACTCTGGAAAATTTGCAAATACGACGACGGGAATTAGCACCCAAACACGAAAATCCCTGGAGAACAAGCTGCTATTGGCGGCATTGAAGCTAGTTTAGGGTAATCGACGCCGTAATGTGCGGACTCGGAACATGAACTGAAGATCTCCAAGAATCGAAACGAACGAAAGATGCTGGACGGACGGATGAATCATTAACGATTGGTACATAGCGGCGAACAAATCCGCAAACAACTAGCTGGACGGACAGGAGTATCGAATCCAATCCCAGAAGAAAAGATTCGGGACTCGATTGCTCGCGGCGGCAGCAACGAGTGAATCTAAGGAGGACGACAAGAAGAAAAACTCAAAACTCCTGGAAGAAGAAGAAGAAGAAGAAGAAGAAGAAGAAATCCAAGAAAGCTAGGGCTTCCTTACCAGCAAAAGAAGAAACCGTATCTCCGCTCCACGCCGAGCCAATCCAGCGGAGTGGGGAGGAGGGGAGCTGGAACAGGAGGCCTCGCAGAGTCCAAGGAAAACCCTAGCTTATTGTCAGCTGGTGGCGGAATTGGGCGCGTTTGGGCTGTTGTACGACCGAACATATGGGCTGGGCTGGGCTGGGCTCTTGGGTACAAACTTTACTTGCTGGCTCCAATCCTCCGTTCCAAATGTAGTTTTCTGGGACTTCTGTTTCTCAATGCTTGTACTTTTCCTTCAAAATTCCTCCGATCCAAACGGATCCTTAGAAGAGATGATGGTATACCTCGATGAGCGCTCTGTTTAGGGTCTGTGATATATACTATAGCGACTTTATTTATATCGATTAAAATTACATGTGAATTTTCTTACTTTATACTCTCCCTCGTGATCAGCTAAAAGTCATAAATCACAACCCAAACGAACAAATCCAAACATACACATGCTACAAATTTTGCAGAGGCTAAGGCCTTACGGGGCGAATGGGACGTGCTTTACCATTTGCATGGACAACAGGAGTATTTGCGGCAGCACCACATTGTGTTCGATCGGCAATGGAAGGGAGGAGTTGCACAAATCTTGCGCTAATCCAAGCCATTCAAAAGTGATTTACTTTAATCAGATAACTCTTAAATTATTTCCCCTTCTTATCTTTTGCCTTCCAAAAAAATCATTTTCCATTTTAAAGAGGGGTGATTTTTTTGGGGGAGCAAGAGGGGTTATTGGTTTCTTACATATATGTGCCGCTCCTGGCAACCCAAGATTTCATTATTAACATTCGATCTGACGTCCTACATCCGCGTGCGCCTTTTCAACGGCTAGGAATTATCAGCGTTGAGCAAGATGACAGCAGAATGAACAGAGATCCTGACACAAAAAAAAAACACCCAAGATTTTGGACAAGCCTCCAACTTACCATGGCACCCTGTAATTTAAGCCACGTTTGAGATTATAGCAGCATAACAGAACCACGAAACATCTTTGATCAAAATTTACACATCAGCACTTCTTCCACTACCATTTACCACTACCAGTTCTCGAGTACATACACAACACAGTTCGCTTCCACAGCCAAACGAAACCTTCACGGCACACGGTTCCAGTCCCAAGAGATCACTCAACAGGTCATCTATGTTTGAGATTAATTCGGTATAAATTGAATGTCCATCCGTTCTCAACAAGCTCAAATTCCTCAGCCCAAATGCATACATAACTTAAGGCAATCGAGCGATGGCAAGTACACTAAAAAAGAAAAAAGAAGAGGAAAAAAGGGCCTACAAAGAGAATGCCGGGTGCTTCCTTCTTTCCAGGAGCAGGGAGATTTCAAAAAACAAACACCGAGCTCTTCCTTTCCTAGCTGCAATTAGTGTCCGGGAGAAGGGCTGGAAGCTGGATGAAATTTACAGAGGGTGACTGACCCGGCAGCCAATGCTCTTAGAATCTGAAATCCGGGTCGACGTCCATTGCCCATCCAAATTTCGCAATAAGTGATTTGTTGAAAATCTGTCAGCAAAAAACAGCCAAAGGAAGCAGGTTCTGTTAAAGACTATAAAATAATAACAATCAGGTATAATCAGGCTAGTCATTTGAACATATGGTGTTACATTAGATCTGAAAATCACAAAACAGAAGTATCAAATGAAAACTTCATTGTCTGCAGAATGCAACTTCAACCGTGAAATATCATAGCAAGGTTATATAGCATTCTATAAGGTTGTATTGATCCTATAGGTAAATTTAGCAAAAAGGTCAGAAAAATTTATTTTATGTACACAGTTGTGGATTTATGGTTGGCCAACCTCCAGGGTATAGACTTACCAAGCGTCTACTAAACATTTGGAGTAAATATTTGCAAGGCAGAGAAACAGAATGGCACACCAGATATGATATGCTAAAGTGTGATATAGATGAGTAATATGAACATGCGCCTATGAACTTAATAAAGGAGCAGCCATGCAATAAAACTAAGAAAAGAAACTAGCTGTCCTGAAACCACGATACCTTCTCAATAGGGACTTCGTGGCGTTTGCACCATGCCACAGTAATTCTAGGATCAAGGTAGTTGATCTTTGATGTTCCTAATGCTACCGTCTTCAAATCCTCTTTTATCTTCTTATCCATCTCCATTTTCTCTACCTTGGTTTCAATCTGAGAGATCTTCTTTTCAAACCTGCAAGTAGGTTTTCTTTGTGAGATTCTCCGATCCACTCTTTATTTAAATATATACAAAATATGATATATCTGTGATTGATATATTACGCTTCAGGGGCCAATTTTCTCTTTGGCTTCCCATCTTTATCATTGCCTAGAGGCTTTCCTTTCTTCACTTTGCCCAAGTCTACTTTCAACTCATCCCTCTGGGCCTGGAGAAAAGAAGCAAATGATGACAAAGAGTTTGGAAGACAATAAGTTCGAGCTAATCATTGCCGCATACAACCAACCTTTAATTCATCAATCTTCTCATTCAATTTAGTCATCTGGGATTCGTGTGATTTTGAGACAGTACGCTGATGGTTACAGATTATGGCAACCTGAGTAAACAACAAAGCACGGTTGAGAAACGACACGAGTGATGATACAAGTGCTTCAATTTTTTCTTAAAGAGTAAAAGATTGTACTTCTTTGTTTGCTCGTTGATAGACAGCAACTTTCTCAAGAAGAGTTCCATCTTCTGTTTCTTTGTGCAACTGAAATATCAGCACAAATACATATTTCTTTAGACAAAATTATATTATAACATAACATGACAGTTACACGAAAATTGATAATGTATGTACACGTTCTTTAGGAATATGAAAAAAAAACAGATAAGTGCAATAAATGAAGATACAATGATTTCTTCATAACATTGACCAACAAAATATTTGCTGACTTGAGCTGCGGGTGCAAGTACAACTATAAATGTTACAGTACCAAAACAAAATAGTAAAACATATGCTCCTAAACTGTCTTACTTGTGATCAACTTCAACAAATCTGGGCCCTGAGAGTCTATGCAAGCCTAAGCAGTTCAACAAAATAGTAGAGAATGGAAAACTGGTAATAAAATGTGAAATTTGCTTTAAACTTACAATATCATCCAAGGTGATGGAAGCATTATATGTACGGAACACTTTTGCAGTAAGCCCAGGCATTAAATCCTTTAGATGAGCATTTAGTCTACTTGTATCAAGCTTATCAAAGATATCATCTCCCGCTTTCTTGCCTACAAAACCAAATAAGCAAAATAGATGTGAATGATTTGACTAGGGCGGGGAGAGGGGCAGAGGGGAAAAAAGAGAAGCATGGGAGAGATACCAGCACGGAATTCCTCAATTGCCTTGTACACAGGCAGTTCAACCTCTACAGTGTTGAAGTATCTTATAGAATCTTTACCAAGAAAGTCAAACTGTAAAGGTCATGAAGCATCAGATAGCAACACAATTAGGTTGTCATATTGAGTAATCGTGCAGAATAAATAATGAAGATCAAGACCTGCAGCTTATTTGGAGGCACACAGGTAACATTATCAACCTTCAGCGTACAGCAACCAACAGTATCAGCCTCATCATCATCCTGAAAAGGATTTGTAGTAACTAAGAATACAAAATCATGATAATATATGTCAATAAGGCTCAAAGCTAAATAGAAATGAAAAAAAATGCAGAAAATTGCATGATGAAAGGAATAGATTTCTGGTAGAAGAGTGGCTCCTCATGTAAAACCGTGGTGGCCACAGCACCTCAGCTAATACTTGATAGAGCAGTCTTAGCGCAAAAAGGTTATTTTAGATAATATAATCACTGATGCAGATGAGATATTACATAAAAGCAAGCATAATTGTGCATCCATCATAATAAACAGAAAAATTTATGAACCAAATTTTAGGCATACTGAACCAAATTGCCAACAGAAATACGTCCCAACCTTCTTGAATAAATTGGAATAGCATTCCATAACTGCGATCATAGGTTCCAGAAGGACAATACCTTTTCATTGCCTGCCCTAAGGGCTAGTTTATCTATAAGGTATGTTGCCACCGCAATTTGCCTCTTCGTCTTATCTTTGCTCCTGAAATCCTTCGTAATTTTCACGAATTTTGTGTATGTGATCCTGCCATGGCCATGCAGAAAGACAATTATTTGTACATGCAGACTCAAAACCTCCATCACACAATGAACTTCCTCACCTTCAATTTTCGAGACTTCTCATATTTCTCCTTGTCACTTTGTCCCTTTAGTGAGCTGCTTGGTGCCAGGAAAACATACTTGAAATCTTTTTGGCTTATTGGATCGTTCCAAAAGGCCAACCATGTAACAGTATTGTCATGTTTGACTTCTTTCCAGCTGCAGGAAAATGTCCAATCAAGAGTGCATACATGCTAGCAGCCCCTTCACAAATATAGTTTAACATCAACAATTGGAAAACTTTTATGGTACCTTTCTCCAGGTATTGGACACTCTGGGATCGGAGCCCCTTTTCCGATGTTTATCGTAATATCACTTGGTTGAATGCGTCTCTTCAGTTTTCCCATCTAAAATAATGTAATAAAAAAACCTTAAAATAGGTGCTCACTTTAAGTAGCAAAAATTTATGTGATTAACTGTTTTTTATCTGTTAACTGTTTTTTATCTGCACCTTCGGATGCTCTCCACGTCCCCTGAACAAGCCAGGTGGCTCTACTCTGAAATTACCAACCTGAAATGAACAAACATTTTAGCCCAGGAGAACTGTACGCAAAATGCTCTTAATATAGCAGACTACATGGCAGATGACACAACTGATATGCAAGTAGAGGAAACTGAAGTTAGGAACAACGATGCAACAGCTTACTGTCAATAAGGAAATTCTTTGTCATACAATAACATGCCATTCGTCACATCTGGTGAAAAATCTTACTCCCTCCATTCATAAATATATGATGTTTTAGACTCCTCTTCTTGTTCAAGAATATACGACATTCACATTTTTGAGGAGAATGTTTCTTGGTAGTTCCTGTTATACCGATACGTTGACCCACCCCAATAAATACTCTTACACATACTTCCACACGTCAGTGAGGCATTTAAGCAAACCGAGCTCCTGCTGTGAGTTGTGCAGTGGTGATTTTTACTGTTTGTGCATGCATGGATGTAATTCCTACACGAGAAACTAGAAAATTGATAGCAGCTTGCATTAAACCCAATGCTCTTTACAAATGGATCTTGGAAGAAATTAATAGGGCTAGAGTGGTCATTTTGGCCAACACCTTAATTCTTGTGCCACATTCTTAAACATCAACTAATTTTTAACAGAGGGAGTAATTAATTAAGTAGTACGATCAACCTAACAATTGTTGACCAATAAAAAAGTCTGTCTAGTACAATAACAAAAGAAAAGGGAAGGAGAGAACTATCTAACAAGGCATAAGTTATGTAACTACACAGTATAAAAAAAGAAGACCTTCTCTTTAACACCGTCCACAACAGCCCACATATACTTCTCCTCTTGTTTCAACTTCTCTTCCCGCAATGCTTTCTTCTCCTGTAAACAAAGAATTTTAAAGATTAATCATTTCAGATGACGGAGGCAGGATAAATCTGCCTTCTACAAGCTACTCAAGTGTGGACACGATGACTAAGTCACCAAAAAACAACTGTGCAGTTTTTCAGAGATCACATTAATATGAACTACAATTTCATTCTGCAGAATAAGTCACACATGCAGCTTTGCTATAATATGTTGTAAACAGCTACCTCTGATGTCATCTGCTTCTTCTTCTCCTTCTCTCTGAGGTGCCATTCATAGATCGGGGTGAAATCACAAAGCTCGAATTTCTTGATAATATGGTTTTTACCAAGAATTTTTCTCCAGTCATTGAAAAATTGGCGATAAATGTTTTCTTGGACGCATAATCTGTGTCTTTCATCACAGCAAACATGGTTGCAACCTGCAACACAGAGAATCAGCAGAGGAACAAACTCATAGAAGTGTGATTTCGATTCAGGAGAAACCTAGTTACTATATCATTATTATCGTTATAAATCTAAAGTTGCAAAACAAGGTAATAAACAGCTAACACTCTATGTATCACCTCCTCCTGTTCTGGAGTCAGATCAACAGATTGCCCATTGTAAAGCATTTTGACACCATGAGGCTTGTATGGAGGGGGGAAAATAACACCATTGTGCACCAACTTAGTCCATTTCTGTCCACCACCAGATCCAGGAGGGACCCTCATTGTCTTTGAGAACTGAGAATTTTTCATTGTTTTCTTTGTTTTCATTTTCTTGCTATCCTTATTAAAAGATGGACTCTTCTTTACAACATTTTTTGCAGGAGGCTTGCTTTTTGAAGACTCGCCCATTTTCAACCTTTGCGAAAGAGGTATGTTGTCATTGTCATCTGCCTTGGATTCTCTTTTGACACTTGTAGAGGTGGGAGTATCTGAAGGCTTTGCCTTCTTGATAGCTGAACTTGTTTGATTATTATTATCACTTGGCCTTTTAATTGAATTTCGGGAGTGTTTGTATTATTGTTTAACCCCTTGTTGGTAGATGGGAGCTTGTCCTTGGAATTTGAGATACTCCCGGTTGCACTCCCAGTGACTTTCGAAAATCGAGCAGCCAATGGCTTCTCATCCTCTGAATCATCAGAGACATTGCCTCCGTTTTTCAAAGCAGCATTAGTGGGCAACCTCCTGGCCAGTGGTTTCTCATCCTCTGAATCATCATCAGGTTGCTCAATTTCAGGTGCAGTGTTCTCCAAAGCTGCCTTATTCGTGCTATTGGAAGCCAGTTTGGCTGAGTTGATCTTCAGATTAAATGGCTTATGATCATCATCTGAATCATCTGCCTTCTCACCTCCTGTATCAACTCTCTTCAATTTCCTCTCCTCAACCTTTTTCCTTAATCCGATTGGTTTCTCATCATCTGAATCATCCGACTTGTCATCTTCCACATAAGATCTTTTCAGTTTACTCTTATCCACTGCATTACTCCTTTGACTATGTTCTGTGGAACTGTTTGGCTGACCAGATCCCAAAGGCCGAGGTTTCGAACTGGTCGACTGTGGCTTCTGTGGCAGCAGCAGCCTCGAAGCACCGATCAGCCCATTCTTCTGTTGATTTGAAGCCACACCTTTGGGGCTCCTAACAGGCGCAGCATTGCCTGACGAGCCGTCCTGCTTCAAGGGGGTGGACCTGCTCTTCACAGAGGTACTCGATCTCTTGAAGGAAATTGGCCCATCATCGTCGTCATTGTCAAACATAACAGGATTAACACAAGCCATTGCTTCCTCACAGTGGCCGGCCGGATGGAATAGACCAAGTCAGCCACACCTGCAAACACAGTTTACTCACGTAAGCAAACCGTAGGTGACATTCCGCCATTCCAACACAGAACACAAGTACAAGAAATTGGATCAAAGGAAGCAGTGTATGCGCACGTCTCCAAATTAATGTTCCCATCATCCCGTGATTGATAAAACCACCACAGATTGTCATACACCTGCCCTAAACATAGCCAAATCCGATTCAGGACAAGGTTTCCCCCTGTTTGGACGTCATACTAGGATGAACACGACGCACGACACCAACCAAACCACCGTGCTCCCACACCTCCCCCTCAGATCGGCCCCCGCGCCGAAACGAAGCCGCCTCCCTCGGGAGCGGGAATGGCGCAACCATCCCCTGATCCACCTCCACGGGCCCCGTCGGATCATCGGCGCAACCCTAGCCACGCCACCCCCGACCCCGCGCGATCACCCGCACAAGCCGCCGGACCGAACGCGAGAGGGGGGAGGAAGGGAGACGGAGAGGGCGAGACGCACCTAGGCGCGTGGCCGCGTCCGCCCGCGGAGCGGAGCGGGGAGGGGAAGCAGAGCCGCCCGTACGGATCTCGCGGCGGCGGGGCAGGCGGGCTGCCCTCCGGCGAGGCGGCGATGGGAGGTGAAGCTGGAGTTAGGGTTAGGGCTCCGCTGGGCTTGTGCGCTTATCTATCTCCTCTCCTCTCCTGCACTCGTATTTCAATCTCGCTCGCCCGCGTCTTCCTGCCTCGTGTTTTTCCCCCCTTTCTGCGTCCGGTTTCTTCTTCTTCTTTTTGGTTGCTTGTTCGGACTCAGACCGGAGAGATGGGTGAGGGGGGCGGGGGCACACGCAGCGAGAGGAGATAGGAGCGTGCGTGGCTGGCTCACGGCTCGCTCGCGGTTTGGGAACCGCACGCACCCTTGTGGGGCCCGCGTGTCTGTGGGACCGGATGTGGAGTGGGGTCGGAGCGTCAGTGGGTGTCTGCGTGGCGCTTGTGGATTAGGATTTATCGAGTAAGCCATTCAAGTTAGTGGATAGTTCATGATTACGGCCTGTTTGTTTCCACTTAAAATTATTATAATGTAGTTTTATAGATGCAGATTATATGTAAGCTTACTTATAATAAATTCTGGGAAATAAGTTCGTCGCGTGTTTTCAAAATTTGGATTATCGAGTTATAAATTGTTGTATTCGAATGTTTAAAGACTACAATGCCTTGAGCTTACAATATTTAAAGATTAGGGAGTTAATGAATGGCAAAGGTGGGTAATTTTTCCAAGTTTTATGGTTATTTAGATAAAAGGTGATCTATGTTGAAATAAGCTCCTTTTAAGCTTATTAGATTACAATAATCCTGCTATTATATTATAATAAGCTACCTTATAATTTGATCGTTTGTTTCACTTATGATTTATAAGCTAGATTATAATAATCTTAAGTGAAACAAACAGGCCTACATCACTTTGGATTAGCCTTTTTAAAAATATTCAACCTGATCATAGAGCTCTTATCGGGCGGTTCTTTTGCTTTGATTTTAGATGCGCTTATAATTTTAAGCTATTCCAAGAGAGAGTACAAAGTAACAAAAATTCGTGATACGATTTTGGTCTATATAAATGAAGTCGCTACCATACAAAGACATACAGTCACGCGTATAGTATAGTAGTGCAAAAGGAAAGAAATTATATTCCATCACCAAGCAGCAGAGAAAAGGTATTAACAAACTCAACATGTTGATGTATCAGTAGAGTACGTAAAACGATGAGCACATAATGTACAGCCTCCGCAATTTTCACACATGCAAACAGGTGCACTCTGCTCGTGTGTTCATAATACAGGGGAGTGTACGCATCCATTGTACCTTTACTGAAAAAATAAATGTTTTAAGGAGATTGTACTCAGGAAAGAAAAATCGATGAATATTGGTCGTTAACTGCCGGTAATGGAAAAAACGGTGGGTATGGGAGGAAAAAATCGGTCTTGATTTTTCAAATGTAAGTTTAAATTTATGACTACATAATATGCTTCCTAGATTAGTTTAGATATTTATTGTGCTAGATTACATATTGTATGAAGTAACACGTATCATTTATTGTTCTCCCATGTTTTCTTTGTCATTTTCCTAGTTTTGTTTGTTTTTACCGGTTACCGCTTCAAACCGACAAATTCAAAATTTAAATAACAAAATTCGTCCAATTTTTTTAAATTTTGGTAACCAGACGACACGTTATCGCCCACCAGCCAAGAATACCCTAGGTTTCGAGTTGGTATCCCTAATTGTACTGATCTAGTTTTCTCTTTCTAAGATGTCTAACTTGAGTTGGAACTTGGAAGGATTTCTCAGGTACACCCAAATGTACTCTCAACAAGTTCCAATCATAGTTTTTCCCAACAAAAACATAAAGATTAGTACGAGGAATAATTTATTTTATACCACTTGAGATAATGGCATAGTATGTAATGCCACTCAATAATAACTTCTACCATATACCACTCTAAAGAAGTTTAAATTTAGCATATACCGCTTCCTATATTTTTTGCAAATAAAACTTGTTTGCCCTTTTTCGCTATGAAAAGGACTATTTTTGTCCATGTGTCATGCTTTTATGATTCTATTATATTATAATAAGCTACCTTATAATTTGATTGTTTGTTTCACTTATGATTTATAAGCTAGATTATAATAATCTTAAGTGGAAACAAACAGGGCCTACATCACTTTGGATTAGCCTTTTTTAAAAAATATTCAACCTGATCATAGAGCTCTTATCGGGCCGGTTCTTTTTGCTTCAGATTTTAGATGCGGCTTATAATTTTTAAGCTATTCCTAAGAGAGAGTACAAAGTAACAAAAATTCGCATACGATTTTGGTCTATATAAATGAAGTCGCTACCATACAAAGACATACAGTCACGCGTATAGTATAGTAGTGCAAAAGGAAAGAAATTATATTCCATCACCAAGCAGCAGAGAAAAAGGTATTAACAAACTCAACATGTTGATGTATCAGTAGAGTACGTAAAACGATGAGCACATAATGTACAGCCTCCGCAATTTTCACACATGCAAACAGGTGCACTCTGCTCGTGTGTTCATAATACAGGGGAGTGTACGCATCCATTGTACCTTTTTACTGAAAAAATAAATGTTTTAAGGAGATTGTACTCAGGAAAGAAAAATCGATGAATATTGGTCGTTAACTGCCGGTAATGGAAAAACGGTGGGTATGGGAGGAAAAATCGGTCTTGATTTTTCAAATGTAAGTTTAAATTTATGACTACATAATATGCTTCCTAGATTAGTTTAGATATTTATTGTGCTAGATTACATATTGTATGAAGTAAATACGTATCATTTATTGTTCTCCCATGTTTTCTTTGTCATTTTCCTAGTTTTGTTTGTTTTTTACCGGTTACCAGTTTCAAACCGACAAATTCAAAATTTAAATAACAAAATTCGTCCAATTTTTTTTAAATTTTTGGTAACCAGACGATTACCGTTATCGCCCACCAGCCAAGAATACCCTAGGTTTCGAGTTGGTATCCCTAATTGTACTGATCTAGTTTTCTCTTTCTAAGATGTCTAACTTGAGTTGGAACTTGGAAGGATTTCTCAGGTACACCCAAATGTACTCTCAACAAGTTCCAATCATAGTTTTTCCCAACAAAAACATAAAGATTAGTACGAGGAATAATTTATTTTATACCACTTGAGATAATGGCATAGTATGTAATGCCACTTCGAATAATAACTTCTACCATATACCACTCTAAAGAAGTTTAAATTTAGCATATACCGTTTCCTATATTTTTTTGCAAATAAAAACTTGTTTGCCCTTTTTCGGCTATGAAAAAGGACTATTTTTGTCCATGTGTGTCATGCTTTTATGATTCCAGAGAGTATCACTTAAGCCATTTCGACCCTGGTGCGACAAATTTTGAGAGTAGGTAAATTTCATCGATCTGTAGTTCGCATGTAGCGCATTGATTTGGGACGATGCCGATCGACCTCAATTTAGGTCTATGGAGATCAAGTTGAAGGATCAAACTAAAGACATGACAGAATTTTGCCTTTTTGAACACGAAAAGAGATCCGTGCTACTCACTAAATCAAAGTTTTGCCACTTCGAAAATAGAAAATGTGCCATTATCAATGATGAATTAGCAGCACTCCTAGCGTTTTGTAAAAAAAATATAATTACATACAGTTCGGACCTAAGTTGCATTACAATGATTTTATCCACAAAAGGCTAATAGAGCTGCCACCAGTTGGGATGGAGGGACTTGATCGCACCGCAACAAAAAGGCTAGTTTAATCGCATGACTTGTACGGTATTTTTTCTGGAATCATGAATTATCCCTTAGCACTAATACATGGGCGAAAACCGCACATAACTACGAACTTTGTAATTAATTATAAAAAAATCAACATCGATATGTCAATCCAAACGTCCCCAAAGTTCACCATGTATGCCAAAAGAAATAAAGGAAACAAAACTAACTAATAACCAATCTAAGGCCGAATCAGATAAGCGGTCGTTCTTTTTTGTTATGACTTATGGTTTAAAATTTTGATTTTTGATTGTTCCTAAAAGAGAGTAGTTGAAAGAGATATCTATATGTGATTTTTGCTAATATAGCTAAAGTCATCTTAAAAAGTACTATATTTAAAAGTTAATTTCCATAGGGTAAATCATAAGCTCAGAAGAAGTGCGCGAGCTATCCAAGACGTTTTGCATTGTACACGTCCCCAATCCGGCAATCCCCTCCCCTCGGGGAGCCTCGATAGTCGATGGTATCGAAATCTCGACGGATCAGTCGGGGGACTGAATAAACAACGCCCATGGAGCTCCAATGCTAAACAACGTTTAATTACCAAAATGCCCCTGCCAAACATAAACTTCTGTTTGCGATCAAATGCCCCCGTGTGGTGTCTCAAGTAATCCAATGATCTTTTTCTCCGAAGTTGATTTTTTTTTGCTTTTGTTATAGTATCTAATTTTTAAACGAAGTTTTTTCTTAAGACGGAGGGTCTACAAGTTAAACGATGTATACGTTAAAAGCCCAACATCTATACCATCCAAAATCGCAAGTGAGTATCTCTCTCCGTAATCTATACCGTAAACAGACAAAATTTAAAAATTTCAGTCAAAAGCCATAAGCATTTGTTGCAAGCACAGCCTAAGGGCTGTTCTTTTGGTCTGGATTGTGATTTTGGATTTGTTTGTCTGAGAGATTACAGAGTAATGTAAACTCACATGTGGTTTTTGCCAATATAAATGAAGTCAGTAAAGTATGTACTACAATTAACTAGTAAACCTTATCTTGAAAAAAATATTCCGTTTACAAGCTAGTTACTGTAGAAAAGCCGAAAAGTAGCTTTTAGAAGCTGAAAAGAACAGGGCCTAAGAAGCAAGGTAAAATTCTAACAATCATTGTCACTCATTTGAAGGTTTTGTTTTGTTTTTTTCCCCAAGAGGATTATTGAGGACATGTTGGAATATGCTGAAGAGCTTTGCTAAGCCGTACTTCTGCGTGGGATGAACAATGACAATTTATAGATGAACACTAGATTCCAACAAGTAAAGGAGACACATATATTATTTTTCTAACATAACCATATTTACGAAAAATAGGTCTTTACTTATGCGAATTTTAGAGGAAACTCCGAATACTTGGATGAATAAAGTACAAATCCGGGTAGGGGGGGAGTGAAATTATCGAATTCATTGGAGAGCAAAATGGTCATATCACAATGAGTTAATTAATTAATCCAGAAAATGAGCTAATTAATTTCTCCGTAGCGATCCTATCATTTACGCTCTCTTCTTCTTCCACACCCCTCCTCCGATCCCACTCCCATGGCGCTCTCCATTTCAACGCGTACCTCCTCCTCCCTCCTTCCAGCCTCCCGCCAGGTACCGTCGCCATCTCCCCCTCTGCCCCCTCTCTCCGACGAGCTGTCATTTGCCCGATTTGGCCGCTTCTTGCCCCAGTTTCTTGGTCCACTTCCTGGTTTCACCCGTTCTTGATCGCCGCTTCAGGTTGGCAGGTGGAATTCATCATTAAGGTCGGCTAAGCCTGCGACTTTTAGCCTCCGGAGGTCGGTTCTGGCCGCGCGGGCCGCCGCCGGCAACGCCCCCTCTTCCCCTGTGAGCGGTACTGGTCTCGGTTTTCTCTCTCCTCTTGTCTTGTTATGATGTGTGGTGTTCTTGAATCTTGATTCCCTCTGCTTGGTTGTAGAGGTGGTCACTGAGCTCGATGCAGTGGCCAGCTTCAGCGAGATTGTGCCAGACACCGTCGTGTTCGATGATTTTGAGAAGTAATAACTGGTTATTTGCTCATGTCCCTATGAATTTGCTTTGTTTGCTGGAAGCTGATACATTGTGCTGTTAACTAATTGCAGGTTTGCGCCGACGGCAGCCACGGTGAGCTCCTCGCTGCTTCTTGGGATCACGGGGCTCCCAGATACCAAATTCAAGGTGAGGAGCAGCTATTTAAATGTTAACTGAATCTTACATTGGAAGTGACATGATTAGTGTTCTGTCTGTGTGATTGCTGTAGAGTACTATAGATACTGCGTTGGCAGATGGTGAATGTAACACATTGGAGAAGCCTGAGGACCGGATGTCCTGTTTCCTTACCAAGGTTTGGATATTGCATTTCGGTTTCAATATTACCAGTTCTGTTAATCTGAGGAGTTGAATTGAAGAAATTTGGCAGGCTCTGGCGAATGTTGGAGCTGAATTGGCTCATCTAGTCCCTGGACGGGTTTCGACGGAAATTGATGCTCGGTTGGCTTATGATACCCAAGGAATTATCCAGAGGGTATGAGCTTCTTCCTTCTTTTATTGTTCGTATTGCTTGGATGAATGCATATCTGAGGCATCAACAATTCCATGTACCTTCTGTTATCATTATTGCATTGATGGTTATGTATGTATATTTATGAGCTGCCATGAAGTGGTTGAGAAATTGTTTCTAACAATGTCTGCGTGTTGGTTTTCTTGGTGTTGTCCTAGTAAAGCAATTGAAGCGTGGTGCTTCAATGTATATATTGTTGGAAATAAGGCGGTTTTAGCAACATTTCCATTTTAATTCCAATTATAATTAAGCACAATAAAGCATATATGTAACAATATGTAAATGACATGGAAGCATATGTATTATCTCTCCAAGTAAATAATACATTCAAAACATTAACATATTGCAATGTGCTTAATAAAACACATATGTGAGCATATAAGATCTGTATAAGACACAAATTTAACATTTGATATATTGCTCTCAGGTGAGGAGTTGCACACATTAATAGAAACTTGGCCTTATACCACTCTTGTCAATTTTTCACGATCACAGTGACAATCTCTCACAATTCTGCTGATTTAACTTAAGCAAATATTACCTCTGTGCATTACCAATGTCAAGAATCATGCAAAACAACTGATTTAAACCGAAATTAGCCAATAGGACAGAGTAATGCTACTGCAGGAACTACTTCTATATTCGGCAATTGAAAAATCAACACAAATATAATTTCAGCAGAGCCCAGTTACCACAGTAAGCAATACTACGCATGTAATTTTAGCATAATCAATTGACAGGACCTTGAACTACAATCAACAGAGATAACCAGCTAGCATACAAAAGATCATACTAGCAGAATTAGTTTGAATGTCACTGTGATATCAATTTGACAAAAATTCCTCATTGAGCAATTCATAAGCCCACATTCTAACATGCAAATGTCCTCCCAGTGCTAGACCTAACCACAAGTTACAGTGAAATTAACTAGCACGGCTTACAAATGCACAATAGATATAAGAAAGGAGTAGTAAAGCTCACTGAGTGGCAGCACGCCAAGCCACCGTGACGGCAAAAGGTGCTAGGCTCGTCAAAGACGATGTCCCAGAAAACCAATCACCAGCGAATACAAGATAATCACTGGAGAGGCAATTGGAGATACAAAGCCCAACTTCTCAATTAGATACTCACCAAATCAAGAAGCTGAGGCACAAGTCGTTGCTGCACAAAGCCACAGGAAAGCCAAATCGCGTCGCAATCTACTCGGCCAAGACCGAGCTGAAGAACTAGAGAGCACCGCGCGCACGCACACGGTTCAAAGAGCAAGACCGGCGGCAAGGAGCACGAGCACCACAGCCTGCCGACGGCGCAAACACGACCCGTCGCCGAGCTCTTTCCCAAATCCCCAAAAACCAAATAGCCAGCAATCGATTGGATCTGGGTGTAGTGCTCTTCTTCCCTACCGAAAACCCCAAAGCTCCCATCTGGACATAGGATCAAGAGGCGAACTCACGGGTGAGATTTTTCCGGTGCCCATGAACGAAGTCGCCTCCGCTCCTGCCGGAAAAGGAGGAAGAAGGGATAAGAGTACGACGCCCAGATCCGGATCTGGCTGAACTGCACGCCTCACCTCTAATCTCCTCGTTCCTTCTCTTACATGTGGACCCCATGGCAGATTTTCTTTTTTTTCCCCTGCAAATGAGGGAAATTACAAAATGGCCCAACATATATAATAGTGATAGTAAGACCCTCATTTTTCGAATGTAGTTTTTGATGTTACCGATGTCAATGTTAAAAGGTCATCGGTGGCATTACTTGTAAAGGGGCTAAGTTGATGAAGAATAATGGAACATTATCAGCACTAGGATACTAGCATGAGTAGTTGGACTAATTCTAAGTTATTCTGATGTTTGCAAAACACTTCTCTGTTGTAGCTTACTTTTATCACAGTATGATTCTGAAGTAATTTATGAGTAAGTAATCACATAGCTTTAGTGCTTAAAAGTAGATTTGAAAATTGTCATGAAACTAGGATCTGTTCTGACATGCTAAAACTTGCAAGAAGCGAAGCAACCAGCCAACCATTAGCATTAAGCTTGATACTGGACAGTGGAATTGTTAACTGATGAATGGGACCATGTTGGAAGAAAATGATATATGGAATTGGGGGTCCATCTTTTTCCTCATTATTGCTAGACATTAATTGGGGAAAAAATCTTCTGATGCTGCAAATGTGTATTTTAATCTTCTGAGTGAATCTTTTTCCCCAAATTAAATTAAGAAAATATTTTACAATCATGTCTTTGTTTTTCAACTGCTTTGAATCCTTTTGATAACTGCCATACTCAATTTGCCAACTAGCTATATCATTAAGCAACAATACTAATGTACTTATAAGAAATCAATGGCCTTGTTTTTTTCGGCTTATGGCTTATGCTACAGTAACTAGCTTTCAAACGGAATGCCTTTTCAATACGGGTCTATAAGTCTATTGTAGTAGATACTGTACCGACTTCAGCTATATTGGCCAAAATCGCACGCGAGCGTTTCTCTCTCCGTATTCTCTCTCGTGAACAGCCAGAATTGAAATATTTCAGCCATAAAGCCACAGCCCAAAAAAACGACCCCAATGTTACTATGCCTTTTTGTTCCATACTTCTGCATCACTTCTAATTGTTCCACAAGCATACTTTTGTCATGATGTTACTATTCAACTGAAGTGTCCATTTGATGTCTATAGTAGCTGTTCCTAAACCTCAGGCCAAGCTTGTTAAGTTCTTTGTTATCTGAGTTTTGGCATTTAAAGATATGTATGATGTTAGTTGTCTGGCTGATGCTTGTGACTAAAGCATGTGTGATGTTAGCTGTTAGATATCTGTTGAGAAAAGCCTCTGTGCTTTGCAGTCACAGTTTGATGAAAAAAAATTGATATGTTTATGTTTAGGTGCATGAATTGTTGAAGCTATACAATGAACATGATGTCTCATCAGAACGTCTGTTATTCAAAATTCCTGCTACATGGCAAGTAAGAATGCAATGCATTGATCTGTAAGTTCTGCCTGGCTGGTACCTTCTGTCTTTATACATCTTTGTCCTTAACTTGTTTATATCTAGGGTATAGAGGCCTCAAGGTTGCTTGAATCTGAAGGAATTCAAACACATTTAACGTTTGTTTACAGGTACATACTTAATACCTTATATTTTGCTTCATTTGGTTCCAACCCTATTGCTTTGTAGTGGGGAATTGTATGGATGTTTTCCCCATTTTTTTAATGTTGCAATGCTTGGGTGCTTGACAATTCTTATTTTTTTTTGAAGAGGGGCAGGAAAACTGCCTCGATTTCATTAAGCATGGCAATACTTATAAAAGTTGAACGGGGCTAATCAAGATTATTGCTTATTTTCACGCGTCACTTTTTGCGTATCGGCAACATAAGTACATACTTGGCTTTTGTATTAGCACAAGGAGAGGTTTTCAGTTGAATCTATCTGGTGAATTATAATTACTTAATAGACCTTACTAGTTTTGGGAAGAGCAAGTTGACCACTAAAGGACATACTGTGCTTTTGTATTAGCACAAGGAGAGGTTTTCAGTTGAATCTATCTGGTGAATTATAATTACTCAATAGGCCTTACTAGTTTTGGGAAGAGCAAGTTGACCACTAAAGGACATGCAGTCTTACAGGTGCACTCACTTAGTCCTGCGATTTACATAAGATGGTAATGTTGGTTAGAGCTTTCTTTCTACGCAGGATATGGAACTGTGACCTAACAGCTAATAACTGAGACCTTATGTGCATTTTTTTGTGGCTGGTCATTCTTCTTCAGTTTTGCACAAGCAGCAGCTGCAGCTCAAGCTGGTGCGTCTGTTGTACAAATATTTGTGGGACGCATTCGGGTAAATTTCATCATGTCCTCTGTTTTCACGGCCTCGTGCTAAAATGAAAATGTTATGCTGACCACAAATTATGCAGGATTGGGCAAGGAATCACTCTGGTGACCCAGAGATAGATGAAGCTTTAAAGAAGGGAGAAGATGTGGGGCTTGCTTTGGTTAGCATCAGTTACTATTTAATTTTGTGGCTGTTTTTTCTTCTAGAATACATTTTTTGTGGCTATTTTTGGAGAAATATATCAACATAAGCCAATATATGGAAACAGGGATGATTTACTTTACAGACCTGGAAAGTTTTGGTACCTGGTGTTGCTTTTCCCAGTAGTCCTGCGGTTGGTGCCTGACTATTCAGCTAAACAGCAAAACAAATAAAAAATTCAAAGTTCTTGTACTCAACTATGAGCAAGTAATTTTGAACTATGCTTGGATTGACTTTAGCATTCAACATTATTGTAAGAGTCCATTTGATTCTCATCATCCACAATTTCGAGCACATCATGTGTTGGTTTGACATGATGCCCATGTTATAGTGTAATTAACGAAACTGATATAACTGAAAAATTAGTGTGAATTATTAAGGGAGCTAGGAATAAACAGCACTACACTTATTTAAGAGCTCTGCCCAATTAGATGCTGAAGTTAACATTGCAAGTTTACTTTCTCCATGTTTACGTTGGGCTTACATTTTCTTCTACTTCACTAGGATTCAGTATTCTGTATAATTTTGAATTGTAATGCAGGTGAAGAAAGTGTATGCCTACATTCACAGAAATGGGTACAAAACAAAGTTGATGGCTGCTGCCGTACGAAACAAGCAAGATGTATTTAGCCTTCTGGGGTAAATCTTTGATACTTTTTTGTACTGTATATCTGAATTGATAGTTGTGGGTATTAGCATGTAGGGAACTAATGTTTCTTATATGTAGGATTGATTACATCATCGCACCTCTGAAGATATTGCAGTCTCTGGAAGAATCTGTCACTGATCCTGATGTGAAGTATGGTTATGCCCCGAGGTTGACTCCTGCTCTTGGCAAGATGTACAACTTCACTGAAGAGGAGGTTCGTTCGCTTATGCTTGCTTGTGCTGATTTCACATGTTATGTGGGGGGTTAAGTATCAGAGAAGACACAAACAGCCAGCAGCAGCAGGGGATCAAGCCACCACACCATAGGGCCGGTGCAGACTCTTCTGAGTTGGTTTCCAACTAGATTAAGATATGTCCTTTGAGTCTATATACAGCTATAGCTAGAGTTTGTTAGGAAAGAGTTATAATTAGAGATAAGGTTTCCTCCTATTTCAGTGTAAGCTGGTTTGGAAGGGCTGCGCTCTATATATGAGCAATCTCCTTGATGAATAAAGGAAGCCAACAATTAATCTCTAGCTTCTCCCCCGTTCTCTCCTCCCTCCAATCTTCCCTGCCAAGTGCCAAGGCTGCCACCACGGCACCCGGGCACCGGAATTTCCGGCCCAAACCACTAGTCCACCACGATTACAATCTTTGGGGTTTAAGTCACAGCAATTTGGTATCAAAGCTAGGGCCGGTGAATTCCACCATGCCGGGGTCTAAAGGGGGCGGCAATTTGATTGCCCTATCAACAGTTCTGGAGGCCATCAAGAAGCTGACCATCCGCATCGAGGGCAACCACACCAGTTTGAGCGACCGCGTTGATGGGGTTCAGCAAAATATGGGCAACCTTGTGACCCAAGTTCTTGCACTGGAAAGACCGAGCAGTAGTTGCTCATGCTGGGTTCCTCCCACATCCAGCAGCCCTGACAATATTGTCGGGAACCGCCGCTTCGCTCCCACCTTTGCCCGCCGCCCATCACCCTCTCACCGTTGCTGCTTGCACCCACGCTGCCCCTCACTTCTCAGTCATCCACAGCCTTGCCAGCCACTTATTAGAGCCCTTGCATCAAGCCGTCATCCTCTGTTTACCCCCACCATGCATATATTGATACATCTGATGAGCCGCTACATACCCCAATCCCACCTACCGCCTACCCATCGCCGTTTTTCCCACCTGCTGGTTGCCAATGCACCCTGGGGCAACCTCCTGAGCCAAATATCCCTCCCCGATTCCATAAACTGGATTTTCCAGTGTTTGACGGCCTAGAAGATCCTCTCGTATGGCTTAACAAGTGCGACCAATTTTTCACGGCCATCACACAGGGGAAGCATATAAAGTCTGGTTAGCTTCATACCACCTAGTAGGCATCACCCAGCTTTGGTATGGCCAACTGGAACGGGATTCTGGCAAACCCACATGGGAGCTTTTCAAAGCTCTCTATCATCAGCGTTTCGGACCCTCGCTCGGCAGCAATTTTCTCGGCACACTTGCTTGTTTGCCGTATGAGGGCTCAGTTCAGGCACATCAGAATTCCTTCCTGACTTTGCTCTGCTGTGCACCCTGTCAACAGCAGACTCAGCTATTTACAGAAGGGCTGCCTCAGCCGCTTCGCACTGATGTGGAGTTATTGAACCCGCGAGACCTCCAGCAGGCCATGATGCTCGCCAGGACTTATGAGGTGCGGTCTGCTGCGCCAACTCTAGGGGCAGCACCTCCGCGAGCTCGCAATGCAGGCGGGAAACGCTTCTTGCCAGTCCGGCCGACCGGCGCCATTCGGTGCACACCCTATGCCATCGGCTGTTATGGCCGCTCCAACGTTGACTCCTACGGCGAGCCCTCCGGTACGCCAGTTCCACCGACTCTCCGTCCGAGATGGTTGAACGCCGTGAGCAGGGCTTGTGTTACAATTGTGATGAGCCGTTTGTCCGCGGCCATCGTTGTCAGCGCTTGTTTTATCTCGAAGTGGAGGATTTCATTGATGAGGCCATCGACTCTGAGTCAGCCGAGCCGAGCACTCAGGTTGTGGCCTCTCTGCATGCCATCACGGGCTTTGGGCGTCCGGCCCGCAGACGAGCGGACTCCATGCGATTGCAGTGCGGTGATGATCGGAGGACTTTCTCGCCTTGCTTGACACGGGCTCGACGCACAACTTCATCAGCAAGGAAGCAATGACCCGCTTGGGTATCTAGTTGGCGTCACGCCCGGGGCTCCGCGCGCTGGTTGCCAATGGCGACGAAGTGGCAAGCTTTGTGGTTTGCAAGGATTTGGCCATCTGGATTGGAGACATGGCTTTTTTGCATAGATTGTGTGGTGATCCCCTTGGGAGGATTTGGCCTTGTTATAGGGGTGCAGTGGCTCTGAACCCTTGGGGACTTTGATACCCAATGTGTTTCCTAACTTTCCTTCCAGGCGGGCACTAGGCACATTACATGGATGGGTATTGCAGCGCCTAGCATCAAGGCGTGCTCAGTATCCCACACGGATGCATCACTCCTGGACACCCTGTTGATTGAATACGAGGACATCTTCGCTGCCCCGCCACGACTCCAGGATCATCGGATCCACCTCCTTCCGGGCACACCACCGATGACGAGTCGCCCGTATCGCAACCCGTAGCTTCAGAAGGATGAGTTGGAACGGCAATGCACGAAGATGCTGCAGCAAGACCTGATTCGGGATAGCATGTCTGCATTTTCTTCTCCGGTGTTACTCGTCAAGAAAGCAAATAATACATGGAGGTTTTGTGTTGATTATCGTGCTCTCAACGCACACATGGTCAAAGATAAATTTGCGATTCCAGTGGTCGACGAACTGCTTGACGAACTCATGGGTGCACGCTTCTTCACCAAGTTGGACTTGTGTTCGAGCTATCCTCAAGTGCGAATGCACCCAGGCGACATCAAGATGACCGCTTTTCGCACGCACCAAGGCCACTTCGAGTTTCTGGTCATGCCATTCGGCCTGACTAATGTGTTGGCCATATTTCATGCCTTGATGAACACCATACTTCGATCGTTCCTTCGCCGTTTTGTGCTTGTTTTCTTTGACAACATTCTCATCTACAGTTCATCGTGGTCGGAGCACCTCCAGCACATCCGCATGGTTTTTCAGATTTTGCAAAAGAATTAGCTCTACATCAAAAGGTCTAAGTGCTTGTTTGGTGCCTCATCCGTCGCATATTTGGGCCACATTATTTCTGCTTCGGGAGTCGCCATGGATGGGGATAATGACATAAGGTGCAGGCGATGACCGATTCGCCAACAACACGCTCTCCGCGAGGTCTTCGTGGATTTTTGGGGCTCGCGGGATACTAACGTAAGTTCGTCCAAAACTTTGGTATTATTGCAGCTCTGCTCATCGCGTTACTCAAGGAGGGTTTTTCATGGTCCGAGGAGGCAACGATAGCTTTCTCTGCACTCAAGAAGGCTCTGTGAATGGCACCAGTGCTTCAATTACCAGATTTTACCGCCTGTTTTATTGTGGAGTGTGATGCCTCCGGGACAGGATTCGGTGCGGTTCTTCATCAAGGCACAGGGATTGGCATTTTACAGTCTCCCCATTGCGGCCTGACATGCCAAATTCGCTACGTACGAGCGTGAACTCATTGGCTTGGTACAGGCAGTTCGTCATTGGCGCCCTTATCTTTGGGGACATGAGTTCACTGTCCGCACCGATCATTACAGTCTGAAATTCCTCCTGGACTAGCGCCTGTCTACAATCCGCAGCATCATTTGATGAGTAAGCTGACTGGATATGATTTCATTGTTGAATATCAGCATGGAAAACTCAACACGGTCGTGGATGCTTTGTCTCGTTGCGAGGCCGAGACACCCCCGACTACCTTGGCCCTATCTGTTCCTTCGTTTCAGTTGTTTGATGACATCCGGGCGGAAATTGAGTCATCTGAGGAATGGACGGCTGTTCGAGCCAAGGTTCTCGCCGTATTGGGTTTCCGTGGGGTGTCTGGGATGGACTCCTTTGCACAAGAACCGCATCTTTGTTAAACTTCTTCCCATCATTCCACTGTATTTTGATTGCGGTTCATTCTCAGCATGAAGGGGTTTCCAAGACGCTACACAGGTTACGTGCCAACTTTCATGTCCCTTGGGATCGCCACATTGTGCAGGATTTTGTGCGGGCTTGTGTCACTTGTCAATTTAATAAAATCGAGCATTTGCATCCTATGGGTCTTCTTCAACCTCTACCGGTTCCGTTCATTGTTTGGGCTGATATTTCAATGGATTTCGTCGAAGGATTACCTCGTGTTCAAGGCAAATAGGTCATCCTCTCGGTCATTTATCGCTTCTCCAAATTTGCTCACTTTATTGCTTTGAGCCATCCTTATACTTATGTGGCCCGTGCTTGCTTCACTGATATCGTACGCCTCCATGGGTTCCGCATTCTATTATCAGTGATCGTGATCCTATTTTTACCAGAAATTTCTCGAAGGACCTATTTCGCTTAGTAGGAGTTCGCCTTCATATGAGTTCTGCCTTTCACCTACAGTCTGATGGGCAGACAAAGGCGGTCAATAAAGTGACTGCCATGTATCTTTGCTGCTTGACCAATGGTTCGTCCTAGCACTGGGTTGATTGGCTTCCATGGGCAGAGTACTGCTACAATACTTCCTATCACTCTGCGCTTCGGGATACTCCCTTCAAGGTGGTTTATGGCCGAGATCCTCCATCCTTGATTCCATGCTCGGTTGGTGAGGCCTGTGTTGCGGCAGTGGAGTCCACACTTCAGGATCGTGATAAGCTTCTTGTTGATGTTTGCGAGCGTCTGATACATGCTCAACAATATGCTAAGGTTTATTATGATGGTCTGCACCACGATGTCTCTTTTGAACTAGGTGATTGGGTCTAGCTTTGTTTGTTGCATCGTTAGGCTGTTTCAATTCTGAGGCATAAATTTGGTAAGTTGGCACCGAAGTATTATGGACCTTACCGCATTCGGGAGAGGATTGGCTCGGTTGCTTATTGGCTGGATTTGCCTCAAGGGGCGCATTTACATGATGTTTTCCATGTCGGCTTGCTCAAAAATTTTCAGGGCGAGCCTCCTGAGGAGTCGCCGGCATTACCAGTCATTCAGGATGGTCGGGCTCTTCCCATACCTGCTAAAGTTTTAAAGGCAATCATGTGCCGAGATGTATGGCATGTTCTTGTGCATTGAAGGGGCACATTTGAGGCAGATGCTAGGCTGGATCTGGCCGCCTTTGGCTCTCCCCGTGTGGATATGGGCTGCGGGTCAGTGCAGCCACTCGAGATCCGGAGCCATTGCCTCTTCCGTCTTCTTGTTGCCTCATCCAGCGCTCTTCCCGAGCCGCACCGTGCCGGCCCCTGTGCTGGGATCCATCTCCGCGTCGGCCCTCTTCGTCGCTGGCCTCTTCACCACCGGATCTGCCATCCTCGAGCCTTGCCACCATCGGATCTGCCATCCTCGAGCCTTGGCACCACCGGATCTGGCCTACGCTGCCTGGATTTGGTCACCACCGGTGCCTTCTCCGCCTTCTCCGGTCGGCTTCCCTTCCTCTGGCCATGATGCGAGAGGGAGCTTTCCCTCCTCTGGTCATGATGAGAGAGAGAGAGGTAGAGAGACGGGAGTGAAGCGGAGCGGATGAGAGAGGGAGAGACTGGAGTGGAGTGGAGTGGAGTGGATGAGAGGGAGAGACGGGAGTGGAGATGATGAGAGGTGGAGAGAGGGAGAAACATCTACATCTTGCAACGTTGGCGATTTGGATTGTGGAGTGAGGTGGAGAGAGGGTTAAATGGGATTGGGGATTTTTTTTGCCTTTTTGTGATTTAATCCTTGCAGTTCCTAAAAATTACGAATAGACCCCTCTCTCAATAGATTTCTTCTAATTTGGACCTCCTAAGACATGGTTACTTTGATAATTTGTGCTATTATGTTATCTAACTACTATTGTCTAACTGTCGTCATAGCGGGTGCCTAGTCGACTAGGCGTCCAAGCGCCTGGTCTCGCTCGGAGCGCTGTTACAACCTTGCTTCTGAGTCGGTTTCCAACTAGATTAAGATATGTCCTTTGAGTCTATATACATCTATAGCTAGAGTTTTAGGAAAGAGTTATAATTAGAGATAAGGTTCCCTATTTTAGTGTAATCTGGTTTGGAAGGGTTGCGCTCTATATATGAGCAGTCTCCTTGATGAATAAAGGAAGTCAACAATTAATCCCTATCATCTCCCCAGTTCTCTCCTCCCTCCAATCTTCCCTGCCGAGTGCCAAGGCTGCCGGGCACCGAAATTACCGCCCAAACCACCAGTCCACCACGATTACAATCTTCGGAGCTTAAGTCACAACATCACATACCTGAACCGTTCAATGCAAATAATTATTTATGATGTTGCACTGTTTTGAGAAAACAACACCACCTTTTAGCACTCCATCCAGCTACCTGCTGTAGGAGTCATAGTCAGAATGATGATGTTTCTAAATAGATATATCTTCACTTGGCATGTGCATTTCCACTACGAGAGAAAAGAGCTAGAGGAGAAATAAATTAAAAGAAAGGGAAACAAACTGTTGAATCATTTGTATGCCAAACATAATTTGGAAGTTGGGTCCTTTTACATATCACCCTTCCAGAAAAAAGAAGTCATGTTGAAGCTTATAGCAGGCATAATCGTGATTCAACAATGAGCTGAACTGGCTGCAAGTGAAAAGAATTGTTTCTA
The DNA here is from genome assembly GCA_036346245.1 of Bonia amplexicaulis. NCBI lineage: Eukaryota > Viridiplantae > Streptophyta > Magnoliopsida > Poales > Poaceae > Bonia > Bonia amplexicaulis. Next base: position 17,362,318 of record CM070757.1, read on the forward strand.
AAGAACTAAATGATAAAATCATCGATAACCTTGATGAAGACAAAAGAAAACGAAAGGAGACGGGAACTGATCATCTTGTGGTTTTGATCTGGTACTTGTACACTGATTGTTCGCACTTCCTATGATCATTGATGCAGCTTGTGAAGTGGGACCAACTGAGTCTAGCAGCTGCGATGGGGCCAGCTGCTGAAGAACTACTTGCTTCTGGTTTGGAGGGATATGTGAACCAAGCACGCCGTGTGGAGGAGCTCTTTGGGAAGATCTGGCCACCTCCCAATGTTTAAAGACACGCCTTTCCGAGATCCTCACTGCGCCACAGGCTTTTGTTGCAACAAAGAGTAATAACAACAGCCAAGGATAGTGCTTGCCGGCATTTGCTCACTTTTGCTTCGAAGGACACTTTCTCTTGACTGTCTGTACTGTAGTTTACTAGCTAGCAAATCTCACGATGCTGTACTGAAAACATCTTTGTTTTTCGAGATTGGAAACGGATGGCTCGAACCTTTCATTAGCCCGTCAGATGTGTATTATGTTTTTGTCATTTGAATGATCTGCTGGATTGATCTGAACTCCAAACTGTATCTTGTCTGCAGACGCCATTGCACTGGTGGCAACAGTTTCTTGCTTCAGGCAAGATCATCTGAGTTGCAATTACTTATTACTATTATCTTCTACAGAGAGTCGCCTTCTGCTAGTAGTCCAAATTCCAATTTTCAGTGAAAATGGAAAAAAAATTGCTGATGAGTCCCGACTGACAACTGATTCAGATCAAAGTTACTCGAAACTTTTCAGGACAATCTGGTGTTATTGCCAAATGTTCAAATATCTCTCTTTTATCCTTTTTGAAGTTGGAACAATTTGGTGACATTAGCTAAAAATTTCCACTTCAAGATCGATGTGAATTTTGATTGCTGGTCTGTAAAGCTTAGTCACCAACTGAGCAGACGGTGTGGCAAATTGCACCAAGACAAATAGTGCTTCTGCTTGGTAGCACATCAATCACGCTGTTTGTGTGCTTTCCGTAACGCATGAGATTTTCATGGCACGTCAGTAGGTGTAGAAACTGTTTCCATAGTTCAAGCAAGATCGGCCGGGCAGGCCGGTGGTTCACGCCGATGCAGTGGATCAAGTGAGCATTTAACCGGTCGTGAGAGAATAACCAAAACCTTCCTTTGTTAATGTTGGACTTCAGTGGCCAAAACGTGTGCGTGTGCTCCGTGAGACTCGGGTCTTCATCTCGCTTCAAGCGTGTGCATTGGATGCAGTGAATGGTGTCATGTGCGTGCGTGCGTGAGCATGTCCTTGTACTCACTTAAAAAAAATCAGATTTTCAGTAGGCCGTGTTCTTAGCGAAAAATCAGCTAAGTATTATAATCCCATGAAAAACACAAGGCGTGAAAGTTTCTAAAAAAATTTACCATATGTAGTCAGTTTTCGCTAGATATGCAGTCTTTCAATCTACTTATCGTCCTTTAAAAAAAGCACGAGAAGAGTTGCGTGCCTCCAAACCCGTAACCGTTAACACCACAACTTATTGCTACGTGGCGATACATGAGTGGCCGTCCTACGTATAGTCCTTTAGGTCACCTATAATTAGCTAGATTACTTCGCTTGTTTCAGTTTCAGCTTCTAACTTTTAATTCACTATTCCTTTATTTTTGGTTTTTCTTCTGGTTTTTTTAGCTTTTTGAGGCCCTTTTTGCCTTTTTTTTATTCCTTCACATTGTTTTTGATGGGTTAATATATTTTTTATTTTTAAATTTTTAAATTTAATTATGTCAAATAAGCCGCAAACACCTACAATGAAAAATAAATCAGCTATAATAAAAAATCATAAGCCATCGTCTAACTGAGCACCATCTTAAGCTGCGCTAAGTGCAGATTCACGCTTGGATTGTCCTACATAATCACAGTAGCACGCACGACCGCATGCATATACATAACCATCTTAGATCGTAGCTTGGCACTCGGTTAAAATCACCCTCGACAAGAATTTTCGCAATTAGAGGCCATAACTAATAGTGTTTATCTCCGACCGCCAGATACCCGATCAGACAGTCCAAAACATATTCTACTCTAGTTTTTTTACAACAATTAATACAAACCCATGAATAACCAAATCAAATCTTGCACTGGAGTTATTTATTCATTTTGGAAATAAATTAAACAGCCTTGGAAACTTCCTTTTTTATATTTATTCAGCGTGGAAATGGATCCTCTACATCGCTGCTTCTTGCGGTCTGTCCCCCTCCTCTTTCACCTTTTATATTTGAAAACCCCACACACGTGAGACAGCAAAACCCCTTCCCCTGCGCACAACACAGGACGAGAGGGAGTTGGTAGTGCGTACGTAGGAGGATCGATGGCGGCGGTGGTGGCCGTGGTGCTCGCGGCCGTCGTTGCGTCGGCTTCGGCTTCGGCGGCCGGCGGCGCCACGCACGAGGTGCGGTGGGAGGTGGGGTACATGACGGTGGCGCCCCTCGGCGTCTCGCAGAAGGTTTGTACGCACGAACACTCCTAGCAAGAAGCCAAGAACTGCACTCTTTCCTATCTCTCTCTCGCTGATCTCCGTGAGTTTTGTTCTTGATTTCTTATGAACTTTTTCGGCCGTTCTATTTATCTTCGGACATGTTCTTTTGGTTGCCATGGGTTTCGGGTTCGCCAAGTTCTTGATTTTTCAACCAAAAAAGGTCTCCTATTTTTTAGTTTTTCTACGTTTTTTTCGAAGAAACTGTTTTTAAAATGCTTCCTTTTCTTCTTCTACTTTCCGTGTGCTGCTGGCTGCTGCTTGGGCAGTTTCGATCGCACGATCTCGTCGTAGTCGTTTCAGTTCTACTCCTAGTCTTCTTGCAGGGGTTGTTGATCTGGGTGGATTTTTGTCTTAAATTAAAGACACCGTAACGGCCTTTCCTCTCAAAATAAATCTGTAAATACGTTGCGATTTTACAAATCTTGTCCTCGAAAAAAAAGGGCAACGTTGCAAATCTGGAAGAAATTAGAAATCAACTTCTTTTTTTTTTTGTTGGATTTCTGTTTCTGATCTTGACCTGTTCTCTCTTGATGTGTTATTTCTACTCTTCGTTCAGAGAATTTTATGGTTTTCCACATTGCAGCAAGTCCTTCTCAAATGTTGTACGTATCAGTTTGCAAACAGCAGGAGGCATCTCATGTGCACATCAAGTTCATTATTCATTTCGATTCGTTCCAAGTAAAGACAAGTTTAGTGCAAATAAGTTGAAAATTCTGCATGCAAATAAGTCGGTTATCTTGCTAGCTATTACAAGTCTAGCCACCTTTTTTTTGCTGCATGGGTTGATATGCAAAATTCTGATGGCATGGATGCAAATACGCGATTATTTTCAGGTGATTGCGATAAACAACCAGTTCCCTGGTCCACTCCTGAACGTGACAACCAACTGGAACGTGAGGGTGAACGTCCAAAACAACCTGGATGAGCCCCTGCTCCTCACATGGTACGGTTGTTATTTTGCTATATCTATCTCCTGCATAAATCATTTCCCTGCAAAAATGTTCTACATGGCATATACGCATTTGATCAAAGAAGTAGTCAATGGAAACCGCGAATTAATCAAATGTGTAGTTAACCACATCTTTAGTTTCTGTTTACGATGGATTAATCATCTCGCTCCTGGTGGGTTTTTGGCCAAATTTTGGTATAGCCAAAACCTAGGCAAAATCAAATATTGGCAAAAAAAAAACGTTGTTTGGATTGTGACAAAGCCAAATTTTGGCATTACAATAATTTGGTGAACGAATCCTCGCCTTCAGCTTGCCCACGTGTGACATTAGATTTCATTGGCATTACCAAATTTCTGTGAGCGTTACCAAAATTTGATAGCAAACCAAACAATGGCTAATTTTCATTGGCGTTACCAATATTTGGTATGTTTTGCCTGGTTAGCAAACCAACAAGGCCCAAAACTATAAATGCCTTATGCATTTGGAACATTTATGAATGTGCTTTTCCATTGATTTGCTCAGCTCAGGTGCATCTGTGCATGGTTCTCTATGTTATTAATTCATTATATATTTACAACTTAATACTAATATTCCATTTTCTCCAATTAGAGACTAAAAAATATATTTCACTTTTATTTGAATAATTGTAATAGGTGTGCTCTTGAATTAGAACTGTGCCCAAATACACTATAGAACATCTTGCACCCAACCAGTGTTCTAGTTTGCAATCAACAAGCAGTGGAAATGTTTAGTCACACATGATGACATGGTAAACTGCTAAGTACTTGAGGGCACTCTTGCAAATTTTGTTGGATTTGCCATGTCAAATCTTCCATGGTCGAACACACTTGAGCATCTCACGTGGTCGTGAGCTCGAGTTCTTGAATAATTCCTTCAACTGCTACAGTACTCCGGAGTCTCTGACTCCGGATGAACAGTGCTCAAAGTGAATAGTATTCAAAATAAACAGTACTCAGAATAAATAGTACTCGAAATAAATAGTGCTAAAAAATGAACAGTACTCGAACACACATTGCACTAGTACTCGTACTAGTTACGACTATGGCAATACTTGATCACATGCACTGATCGAATACTTAGACCACCTACCTCATACGAGAACACTTTGGAGAAAGCACACACAAGCACAACATAGGAGCTTTTGCGACACGTAAACTTCTCTCAACGTCTTTTCTAGTTTTCTCCCCTTTATATACTACTGAATACAACAAACAATTACAAGACTTTGATGGTGCGTTACCACCAGTAAAACTCAACGTTACGACCAGTAAATACTAAACTTAATACAAATAACAAAAATGCAGCTACTAATGCTTCCGTTATATACATGTAGCCACTAACTACACTACTAACTCCACACATAAACGTTTTTAGTCAAGATTATAGCTAATAATTTCCCTCATAATTTTGACATGCCGACCGACCGTTGCGGATTGCCCATAACTTCTTGCCACGCGCAGAAGACTAACTCACGCTATGTATTATGCATGCAACTACTTTGAAGGAGGACCAACTCATCTCACGTGCATACCTTCTCAACTAACTCAAACACATCTAGAGCTAGTCTCACACTCGGCAATGTGCACATGCTCACGTCCTCACAGCTACATGCACTAACCACTAACACATGACTGATCCAATAGCACATGCATGTGCACACAACTGCTGGCTTCACTTGACTGCCGATCTTCTCACTTCGCTGCCGATCCGCCCACTACGCCATGACGCCATACATGCAACTTTCTTGGACTTAGACTACTACTATGACTATACGGCAATAAAGCCATGCAACATAAATAAACATGATGAACACATAGAGAACAAGATTAGTTCTAATTGAGCTTCAGAGTAGTACCGGTTCATCATCCACGTCTGCCGCAATGAGAAAAACCTTATCCTTCACCACCTTCTTCGGTTCAGGACATTCCCAAGAATAGTACCCGTAGTTCTGGCAGTTGTAGCACCAAACTTTCGCTTTGTCGTAGGTGCCCTTATTGGAGCCGAAGCCGTCTTCCTTGTTCTTGGCCCTGGACTCCCATTGGGTACGGGTGAGTAGCAGGTGCTCACCTTCCTCCTCACTAACCATGTGGCTTTCCTTGAACGCCTTTAGCGGTCTGAACATTTCTTGGACCGACATCACATCCAAGTCCTCGAGGTTCTCGAGAGTACAAACGATCGACAGAAACTTCGGTGTTAAGACCCAAAGCACCTTATCTACCACACAAGAGTCTTCAACCCTCTCTCCCAGCATTCACATCTTGCTGAGAGCGAGGGTGACCCTTATGGAAAATGCATCGATTGACTCATCTTCGCGCATATGAAGATTGTCAAATTCTTTCTTGGCGGTTTGAAGATTAGCCCTCGTCATGAGCTTAACTCCAACGTACATGGACTTAAGAGTCATCCATGCCTCCTTCGCCGTCCTCTTGCTGTTGAGAGCCAGAAGGGTCTCCTCGCTCATACTATGGTAGTTGGCTACAAGTGCCTTCTTGTCTTGGCGCCTCTCGACGCTGTCTTCTTCAATGACATCCCACACTCCTTGCGCCTCCATGTACACTTGCATCTTCATTGACCATGCATCATAGTTGCTACTAGTCAACATCGGGTATTGAGTGTGATGCTCTCCTCCTTCACATCTCGCGCCAACGACCTACCTCTAGCCACCTGCTTGCTACCGCTAGCCACATGCATGTTGTCGCTAGCCACCTCCTCTAGGTCACCGGTGACACGCCTCGATGTCAACGGAGACAACGACCTTGCCATCCTCGCCATCACAACACTAGCTCTAATACCAATTGTTGGATTTGCCGTGGTCAAATTTTCAGTGGTCGAACACACTCGAGCACCTCACGTGATCGTGAGCTTGGGTACTCGAATAATTCCTTCGACTGCTACAATACTCCGGGGGTCTCCGACTCCGGATGATCAGCGCTCGAAATGAACTATACTCGAAATGAATAGTACTCGAACACACACACACACCTGACTGGTATCGTACTCGAGTTACGACTATGACAGTACTTGATCACACGCACTGATCGAGTACTCAGACCACCTAACTCACGCGAGAACACTTTGGAGAAAGCACACACAAGCACAACACGGGAGGTTTTGCGACGTGTAAACTTCTCTCAGCGTCTTTTCTGGTTTTCTCCCCTTTATATACTACTGAATACAACAAACGGTTACAAGACTTTGATGGCGCGTTACCACCAGTAAAACTCAACATTACGACTATTAAATACAAAATTTAATGCAGAATAACAAAGATATAGCTACTAATACTTCTATTATATGTATGCAGCCATTAACTACGCCACTAACTCCACGCCCAAATGTTTCTAGTCAAAATTATAACTAACAAATTTCAACTTTAAAAACTGCATCTAGGCCTTGCACAAACTGCCATTGGCGCCAATTTTTCTCTGTGGCAACTGAAATGTGGGGCTGATCTCCTCTCCTGTGCATGGCAGGGATGGCATCCAGATGAGGATGGATTCATGGCAGGACGGCGTCGCCGGCACCAACTGCCCGATCCCTCCAGGCTGGAACTGGACTTACCAGTTCCAGCTCAAGGACCAGATCGGCAGCTTCTTCTACTTCCCTTCGCTTGGCCTCCAGCGAGCTGCAGGCGGGTACGGCCCGGTCACCGTCAACAACCGCGCCATCGTGCCGGTCCCCTTCGACCAGCCTGACGGGGACATCACCTTGTTCATTGGAGATTGGTACACCAAGAGCCACATTGTAAGCCCTGAGCCTTGTTTCATAATTAGTTTGGGAAAAAATTGAGATTTCTTGATCACGGCCACTTTATCTTTCTTGATTTCTGGCACAAGCATGATGTTATATATAATAGATGCTTAGAATAGTTCTTTCCAGTATATAGGCGAAACCTTAGTATTCATCAGAAAATCACTTCTCAACTTGTTCTTGCCTAGGACAGGGATTATCTGATCTATGGATCAAGTTATGATGGTTTGATATTTGCTGAACGATTTTGTCCTTCTTGGAATGTCATGAGCGTTTCCTCTCCCATGTAGGAATTGAGGAACTTGCTAGATGATGGCAAGGATCTTGGGATACCACATGGAGTTGTGATTAATGGAAAGGGCCCTTACAGATATAACACCACAGTGGTTCCAGAAGGCCTGCAATACGAAATTGTCGGAGTTGAGCCTGGTAAACTATGTCTTTGATCACACATCATTTTTTCCTTCAAATTTGCAGCTGCATGTGTCCAATTCTCATTTTTTTTGCACATTACTGAATACTGTATAATCCTGATTTAAACTAGTTATGTAAAGTTGTTGTTTACATAGATTCAAAACTTCCAAGTAAAAATGAATATAATTGCGAACCATTCGATTTGGAATTTGTAATTGTAAAGTATTATTGCACACAGTATTATTAATTACATCTCATTGAACAGCAGCATTTTATCAATTTGGTAGCTGTGATGGTCGGGGTTTTTCATTTCTTAATGTGAGTTAGAAATGACATGAATGAAACAAAATAAAATAATTCAAAAGTATCAAGCTGCATTTAGGTATCAGTGCCAAGATTGTTTACATATACATCTTGTTGATTAGTTATCAGTACTACTGCAAATGCTCCCAAACTGTCTGTAATATGAAGTATAATGCTCCAAAATCTGAATTCTTGAAACAGGCAAAACGTATCGCTTCCGTGTTCACAATGTTGGCACCTCAACCAGCCTCAACTTCAGAATCCAGAATCACAACATGCGTCTAGTAGAGGCTGAAGGAACCTACACTAATCAGCAGAATTACACCAACCTCGACATTCATGTGGGACAGTCATACTCTTTCTTGGTGACCATGGACCAAAATGCGAGCACTGACTACTACATTGTGGCAAGCCCAAGGTTCGTGAGCGAGCCTCACTGGCACGAGGTCAATGGTGTTGCCATCCTGCAGTACTCAAACTCCAAAGGCAGTGCTTCTGGCCCCCTGCCTGATGCTCCAAATGATTTCTATTACAAGTCCTATTCGATGGACCAGGCAAAGTCTATCAGGTCAGTGCTGATATAAGAGTGCTTTCTTAACTTGCATAAATATTTGGCACTCGCCTTATCAGTAACTCCGAGCTGCACTTAACCTCTGTTATTTTTATGGACACAGGAGGGGAGGACCCTACTGTGATTCTGTTCTTGTTGCTTGTTTTGTATTTTGCTCACCAATACCATTTATCTGTAAAGATTTTAACTTGAATGGATGTATTTGATGTCATCCATTAATGGCCATTGCCATGATTCTCTCAGAATGAACGTGAGTTCTGGTGCTGCCCGTCCAAACCCACAGGGATCATTCCGCTATGGTTCTATCAACATCACTCAGACCTTCGTCCTGAAGAATGAGTCGCCCTTGCGCATCAATGGAAAGCGTCGAAGGACGATAAACAGGATCTCATACTCCCCTCCTGAGACCCCGCTGAGGCTTGCTGATCTCCACAACTTGACTGGAGTATACCAAAGTGACTTCCCCACAATGCCAAGCAATGCGCCACCAAGGATGGCTTCGTCTGCGCTGAATGCTTCGTACAAGGGCTTCCTCGAGATCGTCTTTCAGAACAACGACACTGACGTTCAGACATACCATCTGGATGGTTATTCATTCTTTGTCGTTGGGTATGTGATGAACAACCAAAATCTTTAGTTTTATCCAATCTTGAAATCAGCCTTTTCATGTAAATGAGCGCTACCGTGTTGTGAATTTAGTTTTATCCAAAATCTGGATGAACAACCAAAATCTTTAGTTTTATCCAAAATCTGGATGGTTATTCATTCTTTGTCGTTGGGTATGTGATGAACAACGACACTGATGGATTATGGTGAGTGGACACCAGACAGCAGGGGTGCGTACAACAAGTGGGATGCCATCTTTCGCAGTACTACTCAGGTACACACCTTCCGAAAGATCACCTGATATGTCAAAAGTCCTATACTAAACAGTTGCATCCTTGCACATTCTGTAAAACGCGATATTATTGTCTTTTCCAATGTCGATAGGTCTTCCCTGGAGGGTGGACTGCTGTTCTAGTCTCGCTTGACAACGTCGGTATCTGGAATCTCCGCGCTGAAAGTCTGGATAACTGGTACAATGGGCAGGAGGTCTATGTGAAAGTTGCTGATCCACTGGGCTACAACATCACTGAAATGATTGCTCCGGATAATATCCTTTACTGTGGTCTACTGAAAGACAGGCAAAAGTATGATTCAGCTCAACTTTTCTTCTCCTTTGGTGCAGTGATGCATTCTGTTCTTGAGCTGCAACTTACATTCTGTTTTGAAAACCTTTCAGGCCACAGATTCACCAGCCAAACAAGTCGTCTGCACAGGCAACAGCTCGATGGAGTGCCAGGCTTCCCGCATTTGCGTTGCTGATCATTGCAGCTGTGATTTTCAGTTAAATTTGGCATGTCAATCATGCATTTTATGACAGGGAAAGTTTTGCATATTGTCTCCAGTAGTGATTCTAAGTTATTCGAGTATGGAACAACTTAGAAAAGCTGTTTGTGCAAAGGCCAAAACTCGATACTAGAAATGAAATGCTGTTCATTTGCCTATTCTTCTCATTGGTTTGTCATTTCAGGTACCAGGTACTTGTCTACAAGCTGGTAGTACATACCTAAATGCTTCATTGACTTCTCAATAGCACGCGACAAAAGCTTAATTTCCTGGCATGATTGTTGCTAATGTACAAGATATATGTGTAACATACCATTTTGGGAATTCAAAATTTTTTGAACGAAATTTGCTGAGTTCAGCTCTTTTCAAATTCTGGGTGAAAATGAAATTCAAAAGTCAAATTGAAACTCAACTTAAAATTTAAAACGGAAATCAAAACCTAGAATTGAAAATCAAATCAAATTTCAAACTTAAAACCAAAATTCTAATTCAAATCCCAAACTAGAAAAATCCAAAATCAAAATTTGGGCCACGCCCACTTCTGTTTCTCCCTGGCCCACTGGCCTCCAGCCCAAGCTGGCCCGGCCCATCCCTCTTTTCGTCTCTCTCTCTCCTCCCTTGTGCTGGCGGCGCCCGACACGTGTTGTTCCTTTACAGCGCCGCGTAGCCCCTTGTGCGCCGTCCCCGCCGCGCCCGTGTCTCGCCCGGACCCCCACTTCCCCTCCCTCCCTCTCTCCCTGCCGTGTGCACCAACCCGCATGCGCCACCACGCCGCTCGTCACCATTACGCGTCGTGCGCCGCACCCGTCGCCCTCGTGCCTCGCCCATCCCAGCTCCGCCGCGCCCGCACCATCTTCGCGCCATGTCCTGCGCCGTGCCGCTCGCTGCTCCCCGCGCCGCGCGCTGCCAAGCGCCGCCTATGCCACCTGCGCTGCCCTCGGCGGCCGCGCGCGTCGCCTGCTCCCTCCTCCCGAATATAAAAGAGCGTCGAGCTGCCCCATTGCCCTCATTCGTCTCCTCTCCACCTTCCCTCGACAGGTCGAGCTCCCCCACAGCTTCTTCCTCCGCTCTGATCGATTCCCGCCGCCGTCGCCGTCCCCTTTCCGGAGCGCCTCTGCCCTATTCCTCGCACCCTTGCGACCTCCCCGAGCCAACCCCTGCACCAACTCCGGCCCTCCTCCCCTTCAGCGAGCTATCCACGGAAGCCGCCCGAAGCCGCCACAGTTCAAAGCCCCATTGCTCCAGCCAGCCCCGAGCTCCCTGTCGCCACCGGTACGCTCCACAACACCCCCTTAAGCTCGCGCGCCCTTTAATTTGACATTTCCCCCTCCACCTCGCTGGCGCCCCTTAACGGCTATGTGGAGAGGAAAGAGACTAACAGTTAGGCAGCCATTAACGGCTCTGTGGAGCTTTGGTCGATAGCAAGGGAAGGCCGGGGAGGCAGCGAGAACTACAAAAACGGGTTGCTTGGGAGACAACGGTCTCAATGGTGGTGGCGGCTCGCTCTCTTACGGCTTGTGGCGCTCTCACGACGGCAGGGAACAGCGGTTGGACAGGGCAAAGCATGGCGCGGCTATCTGGAGAGGAAGGAAATGGAGGGGTGGGAGAGCATCCATGGGCCAATGGAAACTCACCAGACCACTCAACGTAGGCGGAGGAGGGCCGGAGTGGGCTATCCACTGAGCTCCGGCGGCACCAATGGTGGCGCACGTGGAGGGAGTTCCCCGGTGGATGAAGCCTCAAGATGACCCTTGGGGCAGTTAGAGGAGTCCACGGAGAAGCTCTAGCAGCAAGGAATAGAGGAGAGACCTGCTGTGTGAAGGGAAGGCGAGTACCTTCAGGATTGAGCACTTGAGGAGCTCTGCTTCAAACACCATTAAGGATGCAGCCCGCCTGACTTCTGCTCACCTGTGCGAGATTCACAAGGCCGCCCTGCTGACCTCACCGTTCTGCTACTACCCGTCCCTCTGGTGGGAGGATGCTACGGTGAGACCTACGTCGCTCAGGAAGGCGATCCGCTTTTGACGCACTGTCAGACCTGGAACGTCATCTTTGGATCCTTTGTGTAGAACGCACTAGTCTGATAAAAACTAGTATACACGGTTATAGGTAACAGATACATATTATGTATAATGATAAAATTTATTAAATAAAAGAGTAAGTGCTTTATGACCAAGTTTTACATCTCTACATCCATTGGCCAAATATAAAGTAAATAACAGGGAAAATAGTAAATAAAGCGAATAAGCCCAATAAACTTGCCCACAGGCAAACAACATTAAGACGCGGTCTACACGTCTTGATCCTCACCATAGTCGAAGTCGTCCTCCTCTGAGCGATAGAATTAAGCAAGAGTGAGCACAAAAATGTACTATGTAACTTACACAGGAAAATGCATTAATAATGTAAGAGCAACAAGTGAAGGCATGTAGGGCTTATTTGAGCGTAAAGCTGAATTTAAATAAAACAGTAAATAGATGTGAAAATGCTGAATTTAATAAACAATAATTTAAGCAAATTAATACCATTACTACATGTCCAACCTAACACTAATCTAACCATGGGATGCGATGACATGTTGGCGGCTGGCGATCCTGATCAACGACATCCTTGTGAAGGGAGGAAGCGTAACACGCGACGGGGAAAGGCTGGCGCGAAAAGCCAGCGTGACGGGGAGCTTGAGACCGCCAGATCCAGAGGCGGAGACTTGGGATCCGGCGGAAGAGGTGTGTTCCGAGCAGGATGGCGATGTCCCGTCGCGGATCGGGCAAGAGTTGGCGCGGATCTGAAGGCCTAGGCGGCTGCGACGCGGAGGAGGCCTTCTTGGAGGAGGCGACCAGACGACAACGACTAAGACGGCGACTCTCTACTCCCGGGCGCGGGGCGGCGACGCGGTCAGCCTGACACGAGAGGAGGCAGCGGACCAGCGGGATCCAATGGCGGCGTAGTGCAGCCCAACAAGGTGGCCGCCCCAGGAGGCGGAGATCGATCCTTCCGGGGTAGCAACAACAGTGAAAGTAGATCGAGGTTAGGGTTTCAACCTAAGCTTTGATACCATGTTATGAATATTATGTATATATTGAAGTGGCCCAATGGGAAATATATAGTGAGTACAGGGGGATATTACAGGGGAATATACCATATACGGATAAGGAAAGTAAGGCATATAAGGACAGGAATAACACAATTCATATTCTATCTCTAATACCCTTAACATATGGAACTCCTTTCGTTCTTATATGAAATGATGTTAGGTCTCAAGATAAATTTGCTTAAGTGAAGTCAAAAAAATTGTGATTTGGGGGTGAAAACTTAGCTCAATGGTAGTCTGAATTGTTTCAATGTCAGATTGGGCTTCCGCCCCTTAAATATGTTGGGGTGCCTGTTGGGGCATGCAGAATTCTAGTTAAAGATCGGGATTATGTTGACCAAAAAAAGTCTTGAAGACTTGATGCTTGGAAAGGGAATTGCATGTCTATTGGGGGTAGGACAATGTTGATTAATTCCTGCTTGACCAGTACACCTATATATCATATGCATGGTTCTAAAACTAGGTCTACTCGTCCGAGTACTAGGACTAGGTCATCTCACCGAATATGAGTAGGCAAAAACGAGTAGCTAACCGGTATAACCGGGTGAGTACTCGGGATAATCGGCTAATAGGCCGTGTACTCACTGAGTGGCTAGTCAAGTCTAATGAAACCCATAACCCAGCAGAGAGTCCTACACGCACCAGCCACCACGGCAGCAGATGAACAAGGATCTTGTAAGTTATTGCACCTGGTGTGTACAAGGTGAACAACTTCGAAGTTGTAGTTCTTGTAGCTGCCTTTCTGTACTTAATTTCTGAATGTGACAAGGCCCTGAGTGGTGTTGAATCTTCTAATCCCGAGAGTAACAATGTAGAGCTTTCTGGAATAGAAAGCAATGGTCCTGTTAGGTATGTATTTACCATTATGTTATTGATTATACCACAGCCTTGACTTGTAATTTCTATTAGTTCCATTGGATGATACAAAACTTAGGGAGGAAACAAAGTGTAAAATTGCAATGGAGAAGGTTTGTGTAAAATTGCAATGGAGAAGGTTTGTAGTCTATTAGGCTTACATCGTTATTTGATATATCATATATGTTTTTGTTTGAAGCTGTCCAGGTTGTAATTTAAACATTCTTTTGTAGGCTTTGATTTTACATGAATATACATATATAAATCCGTTATTAAAGTAGAAAAACCGGTTATAAGGCCGAGTACAAGGCTGACTACCGTATAAGCATTACAAGGTGAGGTGACTGAGCGAGTACCGGTTACCGTGTTTTAGAACCTTGATCATATGTCTATGCACATGTTCCTAAGACTGTCATTGAAAAAATAGATAAATATAGAAGAACCTTCTTTTCGCAAGGTGGTATTAATAAAAAGAAATATCATGTAGTGAAGTGGAAAAGAATTTACAAAACTAAAAGCAAAGGTGGCCTTGGCATAAAAGATTTAAGAAAATATTAGTTTGCTGTGTAAGTGGTGGTGGAAGTTAGAAAATGAATCTGGGTTATGGCAAGGCCTTAATAAAAAGAAGTACTTGGAAATGACCACCTGATGAATGTTAAGCAAAAATTGGATGACTCTCCTTGTTGGAAGGATCTATTGAAAGTAAGACATTTTTATCAAAATGGCAGGAAAACTCGTATTGGCTCAGGTTTAAATTTGAGATTTTGGCAGGACCTATTGTTTGGTGATCAGCCTTTGCAGAACAAGTGTCCCTTATTAGCAGAAAAACTCGTATTGTCTCAGGTTTAAATTCGAGATTCCGCAGGACTTACGGATTGGTGACCAGCCTCTGCAGATCAAGTACCCCTTATTATATGAGCTTTGTGAAGAGAAAAATATTTCAGTGCATGCTTGTTTTTTCTAAGGATTTTGATATTCCTTTTAGAAGATGGCTAGTTGGCTACCTGATGGTCTACAAGCAGAATGGCCTATTAGAGTTTGTAATCTTGTTTTCAGTTTAGAAGTCGTAGTCGTGTACGACTTAGTGGTCGTGTACAAGTTTGGTCGTGGTGGTATAAGAGTCCGTTTCATAGTCGTAGCTGAGTTGGAGTCATAGTCGTAGTCGAGTACGACTATGTGTCCTAGTCATAGTCGGGTCGATCGCCTACGTGGTAAAGAGAACGGTATAAAAGGAAGGCCATTGCACCGTCGCGAGATGTAGGGAGAGTGTGGGAAGAGGGTGACATGTGTGGTCGCAGGAGCACCAAGTGAAGGCGATGCAGTCGCAGAGGAGGTGCAGAGCATGGAGCGACCAGCGTGGTCGTAGACGGTCGACGTGACCGCAGAACTTGGAGCGACCGGCGTGGTTGTAGGTAGGGGTGGAAAACGGTAACGGATAATTCGTTTTATCCGATATTCGTATCTGGGAAAACGTGAATGTGGTAAGCAAAAATCCGTATTCGAAAATGTTCGCATTCGTATTCGACAATATTCGTATCCGTATTTGAGAATATTCGTATTCCTATTCGTATTCGAGAACATTCGTGATTCGTATCCGTATTCGAGAACATTCGTATTCGTATCCGTGATTCGAGAACATTCGTATTCGTATCCGTATTCGAGAATATTCGTATTCGTATCCGTATTCGAGCATATTCGTATTCGTATCCGTATTCGTATTTAAGAACAGTAGTATTCGTATTACCGCCGGCTCGTCAATCGGGGAATCGGACCACGGCGCGAGACAGCGGGAGTCACGCGCGGGCGCGAAAGTCACGCGCGGGACGGGAGTCACGCGCGGGCGCGAAACGGCGAAAGTCACCGTCACTCAGACACTCACTGACTCACCGTCTCACAGTCACCACCGACTCACCGAGTCACCCCGAATCGATCGATCCCCAACCGCCAACCCCAAATCCCCAATCCGCAACCGCAAGGCGCAACGCCTCCCTCGCCCGTCGCCCGCTTGCCTCCATAACGCCTCCTCGCGCCGGCCGCTCATAACGCCTCCCTCGCCAGTGGCGCTGCTGCCTCCGTTGAGGGCCCCTCAGCCTCCCTTGCGCCGTCGGCTCCAGCAGCACCTCCGCCGAGCCCTCCTCCTCACGCCACTGCCGCTCGTTGGGGTCCCTCCCTCGCATGCTGGCGCGTTGCCGCTCCGTTGAGGGGCCCCCTCCCTCGCGTCGTCGGCTCCAGCAGCGCCTCCGTCCCGCAGCCGCATGACCTCTGAACACTCCTCCCTCGCGCCGTCAACTCCAGCACCAGCACCACCTCTGGACCTTCGTCGCGCCTCCTCCCTCACGTCGCCGGCTCTAGCACCACCTCCGACCTCCACCACGCCATGTGAGTCATGTAGATGATCCCTTTGAGTTCTTTGATCAATCGATTTGGTATCTTTGAAACACCGATTGATCTCTAATAATTTATAGTTTTATAGTTTAAGGTTTCAAAGGTGTTCATATAAAATTGACTTGCTAATAAGCTGATAATATCTTACATGTAAAAACCTAAAAATTGACTGCATGCCCAAAGGCTTCAATCTGGCTTGCTTCGGCTGACTGATGTGCATGTTGTAATGCTTCAAACTCTGTAATGCTTGCTTCTCTGAATTCCGGTATGACTAACACTTTATTGGCCATTTGGAAATGTGAAGTGACAGCTGACTGATGGATATTGCTGCATTCCTGTGGGTGCTCCTTGACTGCTTAATAAACATTTTTCCATATCACTATATCAGGAGTTCAAGGTTTCCTTTCATGATTGCAAAGTTCTTTGTTTATGGTTGCACTGTGGTCAATTGTTGGGTGCTTTCATTTGTTTGCCATAATTATCAACCTCACTCGTTTTGCCCTGCCATTTGATAATGTAATTAAACCTGATTATGTCATGCTCTGCAGCATAGGAAAGAGGTAGTGGAATTTGAATTTTGACATTTGATGAAATTTGAAATGTCAAATTTTGAATTTAAAACCGCTAATCGGAAAAACCGCTAAATTCAAAATTTGACAGTTGATGAAATTTGAAATGTCAAAATTTGATTTTAAAACCGCTAATAGGAAAAACTGCTAAATTCAAAATTTGACATTTGATGAAATTTGAAATATCAAAATTTAAATTTAAAACCGCTAATTGAAAAACCTACGATTCGACATTCGTAGGAGGATATTCAGTATTCAATCGAATTAAGCATATATCCGATTCAATTCGTATTCGTTCGACATTCGATTCGTGATTCGATTCGAGAATGTTCGAATTTGTATCCGTATCCGTTTTAAAAACATGAATTCGTATTCGTATTTGAGACTATTCGACCGTATCCGATCCGTTTCCATCCCTAGTTGTAGGTGATCTGCCTGGGCGACCGGCGTGGTCATAGGCGATCGGTGTGGGCGGCCAGTGTGGTCGCAGGCGATCTGTGAGATCGTATGGGCGACAAACGTGGTCGTAAATGAGTTACGACCACGACTGCAGAGCAAAGAATTGCAGACGTGGTCGTAAATGAGTTACGACCACGACAATCGGGCAAAGGCGTCCGCAGAGTAGCGAACTTGGTCGTAAAGGAGTTACGACCAGGGTATCGAGCGGAGGTTTCTGCTGGAGCAGAAGGTGTGGTCGTAAGGAGTTACGACCACGATCCTGAGTCGAGGATGGCGGCGAGGCGGAAGTGTCCGTAAGTGCTGGAGACGTGGTCGTAAAGGAGTTATGACCACGGTCTCGTAGGAAGACGTGGTCGTAAGGGTACGACCACAGCGAGCGGTCGACAAAATCATTATGTGGCCGTAAGGCGTTACGACTACGGTGATCAACTGTTGTCGAAGGAGGTGCAGCGAGCGATGATGAACGTGGTCGTAACTTCAGCTGAAGCTTACGACTACGAGATCGAAGCAGCGAAGCGTAATCGGAGAGATCATAGTGTAGTCGTAATAACTGTCAACGTGGTCGGTGAACCAGCAGAGCGGTCGTAGTGATACAGGAGGTGGTCGTAGACACTACAACGTGGTCGTACGACTACAGGAGGCGGTCGTACGGCTACAGGAGATCGTAGAGATCCTGGTCACAGTCGGTAAAACTGCAACAATGGTCATCTTTGATTGAGGTCAGTTCATCTGTCACATGAGGATGATCATATATCTTGGCACTTAGAATCTTCTAAAATCTTTACTGTAAGATCATTTTACAAAAACTTGTGCAGAAATGAAGTTGGTCCCAATTACTCAGATTTGGAAAGCCAAATTGCCTCTCAAAATCAAAAAATTTGTTTGGCTTATGTTTCGAAATGCAGTGCTAACAAAAGACAGCATGGTCAAAAGAAAGTGTCATGGTCAAAGTGGCTAAAGTAATCTGGGGGATAGCTGGGAAATGCATAGGGGCAGATTGTCGTCCCTGTAATGTGCGGTGATTTTTTCGTTGGATGCATACTTTTCTTCCTCAATATCAGCATATTTACTTCATTGTCCTGGCTTCCTTTTATTGAGCAATCTGGGAAAAAAAACAAGGAACAGAGCCTGTTTTGACAAAAAGAAAAATGATTCGTTCCCCTCTTGAGATAATGTTTGGCATATACACAAATTACTGTAATAGCTTCGTGGATCTATGTTTCGTTTTGCGATGGAAAATGGGAACGATTCCTCAATGAAAAAAAAATATGACACCAAGATGTCTATTATTACCAATCCCAACTCCACGGCTGCTGCTACTACTCATCAGTCATCACACACCAGTGCACATTGCAGGCCAACGCATGCATAATTTTCCTAGTGTGCGATCAGATTGCTACCATGCATCATCGTCTGCCTCACGATAATAATAACAAGGATCGTACGATCACATGCCACAGAAAAAGAACCAAATGATAAACAAAGTTATGTCTATAATATCTATCGCAGGAGCCAAAAATGGCACATGACTACATCGTTGCTTATACACCAGTGTGCTGTGAGACTTATCACATAACTGGCATAAGTTACGATGTTTACCGACAAAATGTACCATGGTAAAAAAAAGGAAAACCATTGTAGGGTAATCTCCAATCTCCTGGATTTTCAAAATAAGACAGAATGGTTTGCTAAATGAAACTAAGTTGAGTAGGGTAAACAATCGCGCCAAGGGAAAACACCACCGCAGATTGTCTTCAGATGAAGAACCATCTTCGCCAGCCGTTGATGCACGCAGTTAACTACCTCTAATCTGCACCATTCAGATATTTGTGGCTCATTACAAGCACGCACAATGGAGATAATCTCGTCAATTATTACTGAATGCAACAAGAATAATAAACCTTAGCTTGTTCCAGTGTTGATGCATATCATCTCTTGCGTTTCTGCAGCTTCCACTGCTTCAGGACGTGCTGTATGGCTTCTTGTATGCTGGCCTTACTGTTCTCTTTGTTGTTCCAGAGTTCAGAGACCACATAACTGCCGCTAGCATTGTACTCATTGATCTCCAGAAGCGCTGTGGTCACAGCCTGGCACACCTCTTCGCCGAGCTGCTCCTTCAAGCCCACAAGTTTCTCATCATGTTCATCGATGATTTGCTGGAAACACATTGCATCGTGTTAGTGCGGACATGCTGAGAGATGATATGTTGGCATTACATCATCTATGTGTAAGAAAATTTAAGGCGAGATACAGGATTCATTCCATTCAGAGTACCTCAGTCTTTGCACCTGTGGTCACTATCTTGAAAGGATGCCAATTAGCATCCTTCAGATGCTCTTGCCACAAGGAGCAAAATTCAGCTGCTTTTGTTTCGGCATCGGCACCATATCTTTGCTTGCAAGCTCTAACAAAGGGCTTCTCATCCAGTTCTCCCATCCTCTTGATTCCAATGTTGCTACGCGGGCCTAATAAGTCTGTCAAGCCCTATAAAATATTCACACAAGCTCAAGTCTCAGCCAGAATCGGAGGACAGTAAGATTGAAGTTTGAAGGAATCAAAATCTAAACAAGGTATAGATCTGCAGATTTTGTCAAAAGACTGGCATGTTACATTACCAAAATAAGCTCTTTCTTTGCATCCTGCAGTTCATCATTGGTCATCCTTTCTTTGATAACAAGAGCTTGATTTAGAGCTTCCAGAGCTTCCATCTCTACAATTCTTTCATTTAGTTCTGCAGTCAACTCCTCAGTACGTTTCTTCACATCAACACCCTCTCCCTCCATGTGTTTCACGACCTGCAGCCTACCTTTAAGTTGTTGTATTTCAAGCTCCAGCTTTTGCTTTTCATCCAGCTGTCTTTCTAACTGCAGGATTTTGTTCAGAGCAATCTCCTTCTCTTTCTGTAATGTATTTGCAAGCCAGAGTAAATCATAGAACATGGGAGTCGGAAAAAAAAACTTGAATGAAATCAATAATTGGAATGGCAAGGGTGCAGACCTTGTGTTTCTCAACAAGCCTTAGCACACTTTTATCAGCTTTCTGTTGCTCAATTCTAGCCATGTGGAGGGAGTCATTTTGATCAGCATTCTGCAGGGGAATTAGATTAGCAGTAAGACAGGTAGCCAGCTAGAATCTTCTAGAAAAAGATCACCATAAACCAGACTGTAAATAAAATGCTAACGGCTAGAACACTATCAATACATGGATAAAGTAAACACAGACAAATCACCAGAAAACATGTCATCCCTAGCAAGACTGCCATTGCTATTCACAAAGATTAAATTCTGATAGAGGCGTGTAAATGCCAAACAGTAACATAAAGCAAACTTGGGGCAAATTGGTACCCTTTTCCTCTCATTCTCCAGTTTTCTTCTTTCCATGTCAGTTTGAGCAACTAATTCATTCAGTTGCTTGGATCTCCTTTGGATGTCGCTCTCTTTCTCATCCAAATGTTTTCTCAGCTGATCAGTCTCTTGAAAAATTCTCTGTGAATGTTCACGGGCAGCAGACTGCATATTTCGCATTTCTGTAGGAAAGACAAAACAAAACACAGTAGACATGATCATTTTGACAATACAAATGTGTAACATTCATACAGCTATGGCAGGAGAATTTTTCATAACATTTCCCTGTGTGTACCTTCATTGTAACGTTTATGCAGCAAGTCACTTTCTTCCATTGCCATTTGAAGAGAGAGATTCATTTGGTTACACTTGCACTCTAGTTCCAGCAAATACTTGCTCTTAGCTGTAATCTGGTTTGTCAAACTAGCTATGAGATTGTCAGTCTTGCGGGACAGGTCATGTTCCAGATCAGTCACTGTCTTCAGATCACCATTTTCTGACAAGAACCTACCAACTGGATCATCAGATTTGTAATCCTCTTCTTTTGCTAGCCATCCATAAATATACTTTCCATGTTGATTTGTCTCATTCCAATCCATTTTACCCAAGCGTTTTGATTTCAAATGGTTCTGGAATGCTAAGGCGTTCTTGAACCCAATCCAATCCTTGGTGAAACGGACAACTGCATAGCCAGTATACCCCTCAGAACAGTACACAGCATTAAATTGCAAGGGATTGAACTCAGCTAGCTGACGCATCAGAATGGCTCCACCCCCCTTCGTTTGCTCAGCTGGAACATTTGCCAGGATGCCCATCCAGGGCCAAACAAACAACTCCTGATCTTGCATTGCCCTTGGAGGATTACTCGGTGCAACGACTTGTCGCGATGGCAATGAGCCTGCTGCATCAGCATAGTCGATCTTGAGAAGATTGGCCAGGGCCTGGTGGTTTGCTTTCACCTTTGCGGCACGGTTGGATGTGCCCACCCCAACAGCATGCTGAAGCAGCTCATTGTAACGGTAGTCCTGCTTCTTCTTCCCCGGACAGAACGGACATCGGAACCTGTCATTGCCTAGCCTCGCCACAAGCTTGCCGGCCTTCAGGTCCATGTACGACTTCTCAGCATAGTCATGGATATCTGTATCACTTAGCTCTGATGATTCGTCGGAGCTGCACTCCATGGCAAACCTGAGGGATATGGAAAATTGGAAATATTCAGGTGAAGACATCGCATCGAACACTGAAACAGTAGTGGATGCACTTTCTTTTCAGTGGAACTAAAATATCAAGTAAGGACAACAAGCCACTGTTGTATGTTCATTTTGTTAGATATTGCAATAGGATCAGAAACGGCCTTATAACAGTTAAATTCTAAGTTCTTGTACAGAATCATGTTTACCCAAACCAAACTGGCCAAGAAACCCGTAAGGCACCTTCACTAATCACAGGCCAAGATCAGCACACATGCATGATATAGTACCTCATTCTCAACAACAAGCGCTCTCAGGCAACAATGCAAGAGGCATTTCTTCATGGAAGCCCATAAGGCAGCTTCACCAATCCCAGACCAAGATGAGAACACATGCATGCCGTACCTCGTTCTCCACGGCAGCAACCATCAGCGCTTTCAGGCAATAACACAAACACCTTGCGCTCGCGAGCAACGCATGAGCGCCGAGGCACCCTGCCCCGCGCGCGCAAAACAAAGCCGACACCAACACGGCCCGCAGAAAGCATGAGTGGGAGCGGCATGAAGCCGCCGGAAAACTCAAGGCGGACCGAACTCGGCATCTCGCCTTCGCCGGCGCCGGCGCCGGCGGCGAACACACCGGAGCAGGAGCCTCGCTAGGCAGGAACTAAAAAAATAGGGGAGGGTTCGTTTCCAGGCCCATCCAGACGCGGCCTTTAGTTGGACCCGGGCTTTTTTTTCCATCCCGGCCCATGCATCAGTGGGAGCAATGCATCCTAGACGGCAATGGCTTTGGTTTTTTCACTTTTTATTATAGTAATTAATAAATAATATGTTTTTTAAGAAGAGATCTACTAATTGATTGTAGTATACACGTATCGACTCAATTTATATCGGTCAAAATAACATTCGAATATCTCTCCGTACTCTCTCTCTCGCTAACAACCATAATTCAAAATTTTTAAGAAAAAAATCGTAAGCCACGTCCCAAAATAACCCAATAGTTTTTTTATTTGTAACAAAATGCAGCACAACAGCCAGTAGCAAGAACACAAGATCCAAGAAAGACTAGTGAATTAAGCACAGAATCCCCCTCCCGAGCACACGCAAAAGCTCTGCGCGTCATTCTACGAAGAAGATGAAACAACACACCGCGGTATCTCGCCGAGCACAGAATTAGAGATGCATAAACAGATTCCATTCGCATCCAATATGTGTGCACACTGCACAGATGGATTGTTTTCGCAAGGGGAAGGTGGTGTTGCGCTCGCACGTACCACACCTGACGATCCTCTGTTCCTGCTGCCATACGGGCCATCTGATGGATCTATCCGATTGTCGCCTGCCATGATAAAAAGAAGCAAGGGAATCAACTAAGGGAGGGCAATTAATCGCTGGAGCAATTTGCCAAACTCGTGTACTTGAAGGTGATTCTCCTGTTGCGTAAGAATCCTCAGGCGAAGAACAGGAAGGTCTTGAGGCCGAAAAATAAGTAGCATAAGAACACGAAAGCACACTTGTGGAAGATGTGACCAAGAAACCGCAAGGTTGAAAAGGAAAAGAAAAGACGAGCGAAAGCAAAGAAAGAAAGAGAGAGAGAGAGCGAAGGAATCGTCAAGCTCCAAGGGGCATGGATCTATGGACAGTTTGTCGCTTGGCTGCATGGACAAGTTGGTGATCTCTTTGCAGTTCAAAAAAAAAAAGCTGGTGATCTCTGCGACTCCGTCTCAAACGCGTGAGCGCGCACGCAAGATCGAGCGCGCGCGCACACACACTTGTAAACACGGCAAAGCAGAAGCAAAGTGAAAGAAGAGACAGGAACCTAGTCCACAACGATCGGCACAGCGGAAAAAAGAAGAAAGGGAAACGAAGCGATCGATGGAGCATTACACGGACAAGAAGGAAAGAAAGAAAGAAAGAAATGGAGCAAAGAGAAGCGAAGCGGAGGCAGCAGCGAAACCCCAAGGGCAAAGAAGAAGATCAAGAGGAGGAAGAAGAGGTAGCGAGAAAATCACCAGCAAGCGAGCGAGCGAACAAACAAACAAACGCTCTCTAGTCTCTTCTTTCCTCCTCCCGCCGCCTCCCCCTCTTCGTCTTTTTTTTCCCTTGTGTTTGGAGTCTCGGAGAGGAGAGAGGTGGGACGAGCAAGCCTCCAACCAAAAAGAGGGGGGGAGAGGGAGGGACAGAGTCAGAGAGAGCTGCTTCCTCTGATAGGCGCGGCCAACTGGCAGTGGCAGGCGAGCGAGATGAACAAGGCTGCGCTGCTCCGCTCTGCACCGGAACCAGAGATGCATACGAACTCTGATCATCCACCCCATCCTGGCCTTCCCGCATCGATGGTCCACCGTGCGTAGCCGCGCTTGCCATCTACGTGATCGCGCGGGGGCCCAGCAACAAACGCTTGGCCTCCCCGCGAATGCGCGCACAGGCAGGCATGTGCTGCTGCAGGTGCGTTGCATGCTTTTGACCGGCCTAGCTCCTCGGCACCCTGCTGCCTCCCGCCTGCCGCCGTTTTTGCACGGATTTGGTGTAGCCGTGCTGCTGCTCTTCGCTTCTGGCCTTCTGCCCTTGCACTTTGCACCCCCTTCTCTCTCTCTCTCTCTCTCTCTCTCTCTCTCTCTCTCTCTCTCTCTCCCACCCGAGAGAGAAGATAATGGGTGGATTTTTTAGTTTGTATCTTTGTCTTTTGGCTTATAGTACAAAGAGAGATAGAATTGTATATGATTTTGACCTAGCTGAATTTGGTACAATGTGTAATACAATCTACTTGTACAACCATCTCTAAAGTTACTATAGCAACGAAAGCCAAAGCCAAAGTGAAAAAAACATATCCATTGCATGATCACAAGTTCATTGAGACAATCAAAACCTAGTTATCGCTGTATTTTCACCTAATACCTCTGCACTGAAAAGTGGATGGGTAGTTATAACGTGTCATTTAATAGTGACATTATCTTTTTCGTAGATTATGTGTGCTTTCCTTGGCCTATGCGTATTGGTTGGGTTTGGATTTCATCAGTCTCACAAGGTACCAGAGAAACCCTAGAGCAAATCAATGGTAGGGTAGTACGGGAGATTCTCACCTTAGCTGATAGCAATGGCGTGTCCAGACTTCAGTGAAGCAGCAGCAGATCACCGCGACTACCACTATCCCAATCACGCTCAGTGTTGCGCTCTGCTCTGCGTAGCGTTTACTACATCCCAAGTTAATTACTCCACGAGTGAACGACAGGTATACATATCAAGATGGTCGTGAATGTGGACGCGGTTCGCAACAGAAACACAGTAGAAAAATGTTGATTCTACCTGGGGCGGTGAGGAATCAGGAACACAGCTGTCCAGGAGCATGAAAGTCAAATGAATCAGGCAATGGCAAAATTAGCACCTGTGATATGTTACGCTCGTCACTGTAAAGCTCAGTTGTAAATAAATATACAGGACAAAATCAAGCCTCCAAGAATGCCTCTAGAAGTTGCAAGCACAAAAACGGACGACAGCAGTAACCAAATCCTCGTATGTTGACCAAGCTAAGTCTTCTCGGCTCAAAAGCCATTTGGCCTGTTCCCGGCCTTTGAATGTTTTGCTGCTGATCCAAGTCACGGTTGAAGGCAGCATCAAGGGCCTGGAAACTAAATGTAATCACTTTGCTGATATTTTTATTGGAGATAATCTAATAAAACTTGAACCATGAAAGAGCTCGTGCCGATAAATGCATTTTTGGGAGAGGCGGTAGCTGCAGTTGGTTCAGTAGTGGTGAAATGAGCATAAAGAACGGTGAATAAAAAGCAAAGCATGCAAAACAAATGTGGAAATGCATATTGTTAGTTCATGCAGAATGGAAAAGGCCTAAAGTTTGCTGGAGTCACCGCAATGAAGTTCAAATAAAGCTCTTAACAAAAGGAACGGTAAGAACCTGGGTCATGGGCTTTACTAGCTGAGATATTTCATGCCTTACATCAGGTTGTGCTGATTCCTTCATATTCTGCAGGTAAGAAGTTGAACATCACTTTCAAGCAGCTGAAATCTCATCACCAATATCTTTTAGCAAAAGGCAAACAATTCCATAACAATGCATATGAATAGAATTCAAAGGCAATTTCAGTAAACTCATTTGTAGTTACATGTTTTAGGGGCATTATAATTAAGGAAGATTTACCTGCAACTTTTGATATATCTGTGTCATTGCATCCTTAACCCTTTGAACCTGGGAAACAAGTACATAAACATTGCAGCAAGTGACATAAGAAAGAAATGGTCCTGAAAATATAGTTCAAGGCTTCAAAAAGGCTCAGGCAATATTTGGTTGTAGGACTACTCACATCCTGTATCAAAAAAAAAAAATAAGGTAAGACACAAATCACGGTTAGTGACATTGTCAAACTCAAACATGTAGCTTCCACCCTGAGAAAAAAGGGTATGCATATCTCATCCTCCTTGATCACAGAAATGAATGTAGATCATATGCCTATAAATCAAACCCAACATGATATGCTTCTAGTTAATTGTCCATACCTTGTCAGAATCTTTTGAAAGGTTCAATAGTGGTGGTGCTGGTTTGCTACCATCTACTTTGTTGAACTTGTGACCTGCAGCACAAAAAGGAGAAACTACAAAATCACCATCAAGCATATCGGTAACATACATGAAACCAATTCAACTGTTTCACCATGCACAACCTACTCTAGCGCAGCTGAATATATATAGTCTTTGATTTATTAACTCAGTTAATCTCTATTTGTTAAATAATCTGAAACAATCCCACACTAAATCAGAAACCACGTCCAATAAATACTCACTTATCTGTACAATGACAGTACGTCGATTTTGTACAAAACTCCAATTCTCTGTTTGTGAAACTAGCACTACATATGGACAAAGGGTAAGTGCCTTTGATGCTTCGGAAATCGGCATTGAGCTTCATCGCCGACCGTGGATCATTGGGGTAAAAGTGAACCTATCTTCATTCTGCAATTACGAGAACAAAGAATATATTCCATTTAGACCCAACAAGCTCCTTATGATCACTTGCAAGCAGTGGCCACGAAAGTAATGAATGATTCACTATACAAAAGTAATCCCCACTAAGTAGACAAGTGCTGCGCGTCCCTGCATCAGCACTAAATATATATTTCGAGCACAAATTGGCACACACCATGAGCAAACGAGGCACCAGGCTTGGCACACATTCATTTGCATTCAAACACTATGCTAACTAACCTCCGATCGAACTCGCTTCATTCCCCCGTGGACTGTGTTGAGCTACATACATGACGCAGTGGAAAGCACCAACCCTCAAATTCCTCGGACCACTCCTCTGATCCAAGCAGCACAGCAGCATGCTTCAACCAATTTGTTCCGTTCGGCATCCAATCAGAGAGAGCTACTTGAGATCAATCGGCTGGGCACCCGAAACCCGATCAAAACCCTCCCAGCCGAGCAGCAAAAGGCCCGAGCCAAGCAATACGAGCGGGAGAGCGGGAGATTTCGGGTGGGGGGGAGTAGGGCACGCACCATGCGGATGACGCCGGTGGTGCCGGGGTCCTTGAGCGTGGTCTTGTACTTGGCGCCGATCGTCATGGACCCCATCGCGGCCGCCGCCACCTCCTCCTCCTCCTCGCCCCGCCGCCGCCACAGGTATAAGGCGAGGCAGCAGCTAGGGTCTACGAGCCGAAGCCAACGACCACACGGGCAAGTCGCCGGCGCCGGAGCCGATGCTGGTGGCAAGTAGGGCCGGTGCGTCGCCGCGCCCCGCCCCCTCGTTTGGACTGGACTCGAGTCGACCGCTGCTGCCGCTGTACCCCTGTCGCCCACAGGTAGCAGGAGTAGGCGGCGTGCGCACCGAAAGCCCAGTTGGTCCCGTACTGGGCCCTGATTCGGCCCACCAGCCCAGCTCATATAACACCTCCTCCTCCTCCGCCTCCGCATCGTTCTTCGTCTTGCTCCTCGCATCGCAATTCGCAGACTTGGACGACGCACACGTACGCGCATTGGGTTGCAAGATCGATTGGTCTTCGTAGCTTGCTGGGTGTTAGAGAGAGGGAGAGGATGAACAAGGAGGAGCTGGACTACGTGCTGGTGCCGCTGGGGCTTGCGCTGATGGCGGGGTACCACGCGTGGCTGCTCCTCCGCATCCGCCGCCGCCCGGCGACCACCGTCATCGGCGTCAACGCCATCAACCGCCGCATCTGGGTCCGCCACATCATGGAGGTACGTACGCGCGCGCGTAGCTCGTTCATGGTCGACCCATCTCTTTTGATTCGTTTTTATATATAAAAAACAAGGGGCAAGAAGAGTTCTGCCTCGATTCATCGAGCGAGAGAATGCAAAACACCAGCCAAAAAAATAGACATTGAATCGATTCGATTCTATGCTAAACAAGTGTTCTTATTTAGTCTTTAAGAGATCGAACGGGTTGGTTTTCCATTACGATTTCCGCGTCATGAATTGAATCGACCGAAATTAATTGGGGATAAAATAAGGCGAAAAGAATAGCCAACAAACAACGAACCTACGCATGCATGCATGCACGCATGAGCAGCATTTAATTAATTGGTTTTGCTATTGTACTGAAATTTTTTTATCTTTTAACTATTATAATTGTACTCTCAACCAACTGAAATTACAGTCCTCCTCTAAAAAAACATCTGCAACTTCAGGTGATTTTGCATTCTGAATTAACTGAAGTTGCAGTCCTTAAAAAAATCACCTGCAATTTCAGGTAATTGAGAGTACAACTTTAGATAATGAGAGATAAAAAAATTTTAGTCCTCCGTGCAATAGCCACTCCCTTAATTAATTTGTTTGTATGATCAGATACATTAATTCGTTCCTCAAAATGTAAGATAATTAAAAAGGAACTGGAGCAGCACCAAGTAGGTAACATGCTTTATGTATACTCGTCCGGTTACGAATACACGTTCGTTTTGAACATGATGTAATTAAACTTTTAAAATTTTGATTATTGATATTTTTTCTAAATATTTAAATTGAATATATTAAAATTTGTCTTTATATATACTAATTAGTGCTTGAAATTAGTAGTTGTGAAATTTTATTTTAGATGAGTCACTATGTGTGTGTGAGTCACTACCCGAAACTGGAGTTTTCCTTGACGGGATAGATACTTCTCGCAAAAAAAAAAAGAATACATACACGTATCACACTGGAGCCAGTACTTGAAAGTATATATATGTGGAGACTATGAGCAAGAATGCATGTAAATTCTAAAATTCATTTGCTAGCTAGCTAGCCGATGGTGCATGGGTTGATCTGTCGTGTCGACCTATGCATGGGTGGGTGCAGGACCCGTCGGGCAAGCACGCGGTGCTGGCGGTGCAGACGATCCGGAACAACATCATGGCGTCGACGCTGCTGGCGTCCACCGCCATCACCCTCAGCTCCCTCATCGCCGTCCTCATGTCCAGCGGCGGCGGCGGTAACTCCAACGGCGGAGCGGGCGGGCTCCTCCCGGACGCGCCGCTCGTCGTGGGCGCCACGGGCGAGGCGGCGCTGTCCGTCAAGTTCTTCGCCATCCTCGTCTGCTTCCTCGTCGCCTTCCTCCTCAACGTGCAGTCCATCCGCTATTACAGCCACACCAGCACCCTCGTCAACGTCCCGCTCCGCGCGCACCGCCGCCCGGGCCTCGCCGCCGACTACGTCACCACCACGTTCAACCGCGGCAGCTACTTCTGGTCGCTCGGCGTCCGCGCCTTCTACTTCTCCTGCCCGGTGTTCCTCTGGCTCTTCGGGCCCATCCCCATGTTCGCGGCGTGCGTCGCCATGGTGTGCGCGCTCTACTTCCTCGACTTGTGCGAGGACTGGGAGGAAGAAGACGGCGAGCGCAGTAAGACTGACGACGAGAGATTGGGAGAAGAGAAGGACGCGAGGGTGTTTCTGCATGGAGGAGAGCAGCAAGTGTAGCATCAATTTGTAGTAGTCTCTAGCTAAGAGTTTGGTTTTCCTATAAGGGGTTGGAGGCTTGGAGCACTATGCACTATCTAGCGGCTCAAAATGTTATTTGATATTGGTGCACAATCTTTACATGCCCTCTGCTCGGTATCCGGATTATAATAATCTTAAGTAAAAATAAACAGGGCCTAATTCATCACCGCTATCCGGATTATTTTAGGGAAATCACAAGTTAGTCGAAAGGATGAGAATTAGGAACATAGGACGAGAATTAGGAACATATGGGTTAATTAATTTTCACACGCAAATTAGGAACATAGGACGAGAATTAGGGCATGTTTTTTAAGCTAAAAGCTGGCGGCTTTTAGCTTTTGCTACAGTACTTAACTTTTAAACGGAGTATTTTCTCAAGACGGGGTCTACAAGTTAAACGATCTACACGTTAAAAATCTAACATCTGTACCAACCAAAATCGCAAGTGAGTATCTGTCTCTCTGTAATTTGTACCGTAAATAGCCAAAATTAAAAAATTTCAGCCAAAAGCCATAAATTGCAGCCAAAAAGAACAGGCCCTTAGCAATAGAGAGCTAGAGGAAGTTGTAACTAAGAAGGCAATAAAAAGGTTTGATTAACTCTCTATCTCACACGAGGTTGACTACAGGAGTAACAGTAATTTTTCTTGAGACATTAACATGTAGTAATTGAAGATAAATCAAAATTAAGAGCCTAACTTTTCAGGGGCCGTGCAGTTGAGCACTTTGCTCCTGCTATTGGTACGGGCCTGAACAGGACTACTGGGATGAAATGGCAATTCATGAACGCATAATGCATGAGAGTCGGATGAGAGGAAAAGAATGATCCTTCCAATACAGCGCCACAAAAGCAAGAGAAAGAAAACCTAGAAATCGCCTGAGGCCATCGCTCGTCGTAGGCCGAGATGTACGTTTTACCACCATACAAACCAAAAACTATAGTAACCTTTTTGGTAGGACAATAAATTAGCACAAGCAGCTTGCACACATACTAATCAGAAGATATATAATCAATCCAGGAAAAGACCACTAGAGTGTTGACGGATCTTCAGATATTTGAAGGACGCTTTTAATATTTGTTTGTAGTTTGGAAGGATCAGTGATGGACTGGTCAGATATGTGGATTTTAAATTTTATTGAAGATTTAGATAAGAGAAGATCTCTTACTAGTTATATATTGACTGTTGGAGGCTGTATCGTGAGCTAAAAAGCTTGTTTGTAAATTACTATTACTCTTTCAACCATTGAAACTGTCGACGATCGAGTCACCGATCTTACGAAATGTGAGAAATGAGGTTGGATTCCTTGGAATGATTCAGCAAGAGAATAGAGATGATATTTATTGGTATGAACTAGTTACAAGATGTCCTCACTAAGAAACTACAAAGGGATGTAACTAGATATAATCTCTACAATCTTCTCACTGGTTGGAAGATCTTAATTGTCTTGTTCATTGTTCTTCAGGTTCTGATTCGATTATAATTATTGGATTTGTTTGTGTCTTCTCTCGTCAACCCATAAATAGCGTTCAAGGGGTGTCAGTTGTCTACATGAGTAGGTGCCTTGTTAAATCGTTTCGTCTGGTCAAGGGGGTGGTGACTGTCAGAGCGACAAATCTGATAATAATTGATCTTCGGTTATTTTTAGTGGGAGATAACTATGGAGACAATCGCATGGCAGTTGTTTTTAGAGATGCAAGGTTGAAGTGTCTTGCTGTTTGGAGCAAATAAAGCACATTCCTTATTCGCCACAGGAGAGGAACTCCTTGGAGGCGGGCCTTTATAACAGTTCATGGAATCTCCGAGTGGACTTTTGGTCAAGTAAAATGAGTAAAATGCGTAGCAAATATCTGACAAGGGGTACTCGGGTAATTGCCTTTAGATGCTTATGAACACATGGGTTTTGATGTCTTAATCGAGTATTAAAGCCACATTTAATAGATTATTTAATCCTCGTCAGAAGCCGAGTACATGGATATTTCGAAAGCCTGAAAAGAAATTGTTTGGCTAAGAGGTCTGTATACTGAGCTTTGTGAAAGTACATCTTGCACTAATATCCACTATGACAGCTAGAGTGCTATTTATCTTACAAAAGACCAAATATTTCATAAAAGAAAAAGTATATTTATATCAGACATCACTTCATCCGAGGAGCTATTTCTCAAAGTGATGTTAAGGTTTGCAAGATCAATACCACATGATAATCCAGCTGACATGATGATAAAGACAGTTCCTACCACTAAATTGAGCTCTGCTTAGATTTGGCTGGTATTACTCTTTAGTTTTTTCGAACATTTAACGCACAAGAAGTGTTTTACAAATTATTCGAGAAGTTCTTTGGTTCTTTTTAGCTAGAGGAGGAATTCAGTTCAAGGTAGAGATTATTGTATTTTGTGATTCGAATTTAGTCGGGTCTGAGTATTTGAAGAATCCGATCAAGTTTCGCTAAAAGGATGTATTTTGAGTAGTATGACTAATCAGTAATGTGAACTGATCAGATATTATAATTTGGATAGTCTTCTCTTCATGATGGACTCTGTATTACTTGCACAATCGTGGTGTCCTAAGGTGTTTGAGTCGATTGGAGTCAACGTGGCTACTCAAGGCGATTTCGACTACAACTTTGCATCATTATCATCTGAGACTCTATTTCGTCTTCAAGCGGGGTGTTGTCCCCGTCTCCTAGCAGGTTATCGTTCTAATTTCGAGTAGGTCTATGTTTTCATTACTGATTAGGATTCTGCTCCTTCCTCACCTAAGACTCTTGTTTTTAAGGTTATTTACACCCCTGTAATTTTCATGATAGATAGTAAAATGCACCATAAGTTATCTACACATGTAATATGTAAATAGTGTTCTGTAACTTCTTCTCTATATAGTGGTTTTGCCAATTGTGCGTCTATGATTTTTTTCTTTTAAAGTTTTTTCATATTGAATCTTTGTTCATGCACCTAATTATTTTTCTTTGTTTCATATCTACCGCCCTATTGTGATCTAACGGCTATACGTAGACCCCAAATCCTGATCGAGAATAATATGCCATATGCGCGATCCAATATGGACGGTGAAGAAGGGGAAAATTGATCAGTAGGACCTATCCGCAAAATTCCCTGTTTTCTATGACCCATCCGGACCGCGAAAGCTTGATCGGACGGTTCACGAGACACCCCCGTCCACCTCGCGGCCCCCCCACCGTCACCGCACCGCCTAAGACCACTCCGGCCACGGCCCACGGCAGTACGGCACCGCCACCTCCTGCGCTCTCCGCCTCACGTCCCACCGCGCGCGTGCTCCTCTCCCGCCGGAGGAGGCGTCGCGCCGCAAGAGCAGTGGCAGCCTCGGTGGCCACGCCAAGCTCTTCCGCACAAGGAATGGGGAGGAAGGAGAAGGAAACGCGAGGAGGTGAAGGGAGGCGGAGGCAGCGGTGAGCGGGTGAGTTAATCGCGTTATTTTCAGCTCTGGAAGGTACGAAACTTGGCGTACGATGATGCTGAAGATTTCTTTGGTACGAATCGTTTTGTTATGCCCATTATTATGTGAAGGCGAAATCTTTGTGACTACGACGGATAGGGTTGGATTTCTTGCAGAAAAAATTTCGGAATTTTGGTGTAGTCCTAAGCGCATGAGTCGTATGATTGGGCATCTTGCCATGCATGCCAAGAATCGAGTTTTCTTTACTCCTTAAAAAGAAGGAGTTGGTGGAACACCTCAAGGTATTCAAGTTTTTGCAGATATAATGGAGCCTCTTGTTGGAACACCTCAAGCATGCATCTTTGTTCTCCTGTTTACATGCATGTTATCTCGCTGGGGTAAATGGGTATCTGTGCAGTTGATGCAGTTCAAAATGACAAAATCCATTTGACGTGAAAATTGCATAATAATTTCCATGCATGTGTAATATCAAAATTTCTAGAATCATACAAGCATTGTGTACTAATAGTAATATCGATTAATTGGTTTTGATCTGGAGGGTCGGGGAACTGTTGTGATTGGACGTGTTGAACAGGGACAATTAAAAGTAGTGATGATGTTGAGATCTTAGGTTTGACACAAGTTAGTTAGAATCTAATTGCCTTTTTATGTTCTGAAATCCATTTATGTTTTCTTATATAGTGAAAGTTTATCCTTGAACGATGTTCCTGGGTTTTCTTGAGATATGCAAATTTAAGTAGCTTCATGCAACTACAGACATAGAATACATATACAAGTTATATGAAATAAACACATAAGTAGCTGTCACCTCTAGATGCAAAACTTTGTAGAAACAGGTGGCATCATTGTAATTATTTTTGTGTTTCTACGGTTTGCAAAACAAAAGTGAGGCAAAGTGTAATTTGAAAAAGGTAAGATAGCTGAAATGGAAAAACAATAGGCTGAAATATAAAATGTTTTAGGGGTTTTAGAGCATGTAATATGTTTTTTTTATTCCGTAGCAACGCACGGGCACTCAGCTAGTCGTTGGAAAATTGTGGGTTTATGTTCTGAAGGATTTTGAAGGGCCTTTTTATTCAATTAAAAATAGGAATTCAAGGATTTTGAAGGACCTAGGATTGAAATTTTTGGGCTGTGAAAATTGCAGTCATGGGCAATATTACACTGATTCTAGCACCTTGCGAAGTAAAGACCAAAATTGCTTCCAGGAATTTGGTTGTTATTTATAGCTAACAGCTTTTCACATATGATAGCATCGGTCCTCTCTATAACAATCAGCTCATTCCGTACAAGCTAAACTGTCAAAGTTTGTCTTTACAATTTTTTCAACTGACATCAACTGCTTTTGCTTGTCTCTGATGCCGCATTTTTCTTTTATCTTTTGCCGCAGTCCTATCTGAAGGTCATGAGATCAGTCTTTCACTCCTTTGATTTGCTTATGGTACAGTCTCGAGTAAACACCATTGCTTGCCGAGACCAACGTTGCATGGCTGCCCATCTCGACCACCTCACCTTTGTCCATCACAACGATCATATCTGCGTTGGTGACTGTGGACAGCCTATGTGCAATTGTGATACTTGTGATCTTGCTCGATAACTCACCTTTGTTTTTCCACCCCTTTGCACCCAGGGAACTCATCACCACCCTCTCAGATTCACCATCAAGAGCGCTTGTCGCCTCATCTAGCAGCAGTATGACAGGCCTCTTCAGTATAGTTCTTGCAATAGCTATCCTCTGCTTCTGACCTCCGGAAAGTTGGCTTCCTTTGTCCCCAACCACCGTGTCATACCCGTTTGACAGACCGCTGATGAACTCGTGGATGTTTGCCTCCATTGCAGCCTCAACTATTTCTGTTTCCGACGCACCTTCGTTTCCATAGCTGATGTTCTCTCGTATAGACAAGTTGAACAAGATTGGCTCTTGCTGAACTAGTCCTATCTTCTTTCTCAGGCACCTCAGATTGTAGTCTCTGATGTCCTTACCATCAACAAGTACTCGTCCTTTGCAAGGATCGTAGAATCTTAGCAGAAGAGCCAATACTGTGGATTTTCCTGAACCACTTGGGCCGACCAATGCGACCCTCTGGCCTGGTTCAATAGCTAGACTGAAGCCATCTAGTATGATCACTTCTGGCCTTGAGGGATAGCTGAAGCTGACATCTTGAAACTCAATGTCACCTACAATCCTGTCTTCACAAGGCCCTTTTGGTTCATCTGGCACAATCAGTGTTTCTCTGTCGAGTATGTCGAGTGCAGGATCCAATATTGCAATGGCTGACATGACCATAGGGATCAAGGACCATAGCTCTGTGATGGAAGGTATTGTCATTGCAAATGCTTGGTATGATCTTACACAGTTTGCAAATGTTGCTAGGTTCTTGTCAAGTAGCACAATTGTGTAACTCAATGCGATGGCATGTGTTGCATGCCACAAGCATAGGGCAACCCCTTGTACTGTGCCGTACTTGATACTCTCTATCCTGCTTATCTGCATTGGTTCTTGCAGTGACAAATCTGCTTTCTTGAGTATTTCAGCTTCCTGAACAAAAGACGCCACAGTACGAATGTTGCTAACAGCCTCTGAAGTGAGTGAGATGAGCTTCCGGTGGGATGTATAGGTGTCAGTGGCAAAACCTTTTGCTGACCTGACTTGTACAAGGCCAGCAATGAAGTGACACGGCATCATAGCCCATGCAACTAGACCCATCCTCCAGTTCACTATTGTGCTTAACCCTGTTGCTATCAAAATTGAAGAGATACATTGAACAATGACAGCCATTCGATCAGATATAATGGTTTTAATCATGGAGGTGTCACCAACAACACGTGAGGTCAGGAAGCCGGTGCTGTTCTTCGGTTGTTCAAACCAACCTATTTCATTCTGAAGAACGACTGCGTTTATTAAAGACAAATGATGTTACATTCTAAACAACAACAGACTATATAGTTCTATACTAAATGCACCTTGTGAGAGATACAAAACTTTATGTTCGAGTGTCAGACCTGAAAAGAGGGCCTCCCTTAGGTTATTCATTGCCGTTTCTCCGACAAGGCCATATATATAGTGCTGGAAGATGTTACTGAAAAATGTGAGCAACCCGATTAGGAACAAAATTATCGAGTACTTGCTGACTCTTCTCTTTGCATCTGGCTCAAAGTATGCTATGCCAACAGTCATGATGAAGAAAGCAAATATAGGCCTCGAGACCCCAGAGATTGCTGCTGCTGTGGAGCCCAGCAGAACCTTTCCTGGCACCAGTTTAAAAGTTCCGAGGAATATTCTGTGGAAAGCAGATGTTCTCTTTCTGATCCCTTGCTTCGGTTGCTTTGAGGTCAGTTCTAGTTTCTTCTCTTGTTCATGTGCAGTGAAAGATTTTTCTTTGTGTGCTCCGTTGTCCTGTTCTTCTTCGTCCTGATCAGTAAATCTGTTTTACCAATCAAAATAAGCAAGTGAGTAAACTATACTCTTATAGTCTTATTCCAAGTAACCAAGTTAGATACCATTGATCTAGTCTCAGACAAAATGTATTTTAAGCTTTATATGGGTGCATCTTCTGGCCTGTATGGGCATATAATACTTTTCATTCATAATTGCATGTGTACAGTGCCATGATGGATTCCATAAGTGAACATTACACAGTGTGAAAAAAAGTGTGCGATTTATTACATTTACCTTTCTTCGCTCTTGCCAGATTCCTTCTCTAGATTTTGCATATTGCATGCACTCGAGTAGAATGTACTTTTCTTCAGCAATTCTTCGTGTGTTCCAGATTGAGCTACTCTTCCATTCTCCACAACAACAATCTTGTCTGCATCTATGATTGTTGACATTCTGTGGGCAATCAAGATAACAGTCCTCCCTTGCATAGCTCTGTCAAGAGCTTCCTGAACTAGCTTCTCTGATTCTGAATCAAGTGCACTTGTGGCTTCATCAAGAAGAAGAATTGGAGGATCTTTTAGAATAGCCCTTGCAATCGCTATCCTTTGTTTCTGACCTCCTGAGAGTTGCACACCTCTTTCTCCTACCTGAAGTGATTCATAATAAAGCATTGAAGCTATGCTTACTATTTGTAGATTTGGTATGTAACTAAATTTTCTATAAAATTAGCTATTTTTAATGAGCATATGTAACAAGTTGCTGCTGTCCTACTTAATTTCTTAGTACATGAACTTCCCGAGAGACAACTAAAATCAGCATACCAGTGCCGAACTTTAAAGGTAGTCTCCATTTTTGTAAATCTATTTTAAAACTATGTGTTAATAATTTGACATTTTGATTCACAACCATAGAAAACAGAGAGATTTGTGAGGTTTTCACTAGTAGTTGCTTCATGAACATAAAGTCTTACCTCAGTTAAGTATTGGTTTGGAAGTTTGGATATAAAAGTGTGCACATTAGCTGTTTTTGCTGCTTCAATTATCTCTTCATCAGTTGCGTCCATTTTGCCAATTCTCAAGTTATCAATGATAGTACCAGAAAATAGTGATGGTTCTTGAGAGACTGAACCTATATTTCTCCTCAGGGACTTCAGATCAAGTTCCTTAATGTTTTGGCCGTCAATAAGAATGTCGCCTGCATTAATACACCATCTTACTAACACGAGCAAAACCTGGAAGTTCATATTCTATGCATTTTGTTTTGGAAAATTGGCTATTGTTTGACGTGCCAACATCTCATTTCTATGTTTGTGTAGAATTCAATATGCGAAGAATGTAATGTAAATTTGTAAACTCAAGCACTCCTGGACACAAGCAAGCAATATTTATGCAGAGTGTGTCCTAGAAGCTTACCTGATGTAGGGTCATAGAACCTTTGAACCAGAGAAATCACAGTGCTCTTCCCACATCCACTGCTCCCCACTAAAGCCACAACTTTGCCTGCTGGCATAGCCAGCGAGAAACCGTGGAGAATTGGCTTGTCCTCACGGGATGGATATGTGAAATCCACCTCTCGTATTTCAATATCTCCAATGATCTTCTCTAAGATTCTTCCATCTGATTCATAACTTATTGCCGGATTTCTTTTGATAACCTTAAATACTTCTTGACCAGCAGCTTTTGCTTGACTGAAGGCCTGAAGATCTGGCGCTGCATTTGAGATATATCTGAAATCACAGATAAAAACATCAGCCATATCAACTTCATAGAATTAAATTTTTTGGAAGATTTCTAGTTTAGGATAACCATGTCAATTGCTAGAAAAGATAATTCTCAGTATTACATAGCACCAGAGAGGATGTTAATGACGGCAGCAATTGTTTCACCCCCTTTCGCAGATCTTCCAATTACTGCAACTGCTCCAACATAGATTGTCAATGAATATGAACAGAAAGTTGCGATCTGTAACATTCCCAAACCTAGTCCTTTTATCATTGCCTCTTTCTTGCTTAGCTTGTATTGATTGTCCATGCATTTGATGAAGGATTTCATCGCTGAGTTTTCTCCAACAAATGAGAAGACAGTCTTGATATGTGAAAGAGTCTGTGCACGAATGTATTATATGATTACAAATTTAATATGGTAGACCTACTTAGTTCTAAAAGTGCATTCATTTGGTACCTGTTCTACAACAGTGGTTGCTTCAGAGACCAAAGCTATTCTTGTCATCGACATGCCAATCATCATTTTTGCATATGTTGCTCCAACCACAAGAAGCATAGGAACAACTAGCAGAGAGAGCATACCCACCTCCCAGCAGCACACAAAGGCAACAATGACAGCGACTACGAATGTGGAGAAATTTGACATAAAGTGACCCATCTGAGTGGGAAAATGTTAGTCCATGTTTATGATAACATGTTATCATCAAACAAACTTTTTGTACTTCAGTTTGGATTACTGAAACATTCAGTGAATGTTATAAAATGCAAACTGATACCTTCTCACCAATTGCATCTTGTATGGTACTCATGTGGTTGGTTGCTCCAGCTATGATGTTCGCGGTGGTTAAGTCAGTGTCAAAAGCTCCGACATCTTGACTGAGCACTGATCTCAGATATGCCATCCGCATGCGTGCCATTTGTCTCTGACTTGTATACATCCAACATGCAATTTCTGCAGCAGGGTCGTTGTGGCTAAAAGGTAAGACAGTTTATTGGAATATGACTAATGCTGTTTATATTGCTCGTGTTCCCATCACGTGGTGTTCTCTTGTTACTGCACGTGTGGACAAGTATTTACATAGGGAATGGTGTTACTATGAAATTCTTCTCTTTTACCATCATAAGATTTGTTTTCTCTGCACATTTCTTTGTGTTGTGATGTGCTGCTACTCGGCTCGAACTTTGAAGTCACAGTTTTTGTCCAGTTATCTTCAGGTAGCTACTATATAGTGTCTGGTTAAGGCATCTGACAAAAACTGATCAAATTCTAGCCAGCTTGAACCATTTTCTTTGTAACTTCACCAATAATTTGAGGGAATCCCCTCGATTCAGCACTTTAACCTAAGCTCAATCCAAAGTCACTTGGTACCATCCTTCAGCTGCTGTGAACTTGCTCAAACTCTGGCTTACATGCTAAATTGCAAAGAATGTCAGGAAGAAGTTAATTTAAGCTAGTTCAGGTCCTACCTAATTTGACTGAAACTTGGATGTTATGCAGGTGTACTATTTGACATAATTTGTATTCCTATACAGACGTTTTCACTGCAACTGTGCTGTCAGGTTTTATTAGTTCGGTTGTCTTCACATATTCTCAAAACAATCAGTATCCTATATAAAGTATTCACTTTTATTGTGCTACCATGTTGACGACGTGCAGTAATTATGTTCTTCCTTTTTTTATGCAAGGAATTCTGTTGTTCTTCACATAAACTCATACTTGTCAAATAGTTTGTGTCCTTGTGATTTTCGGACTCACATAGGGCATGTTTTTTTTCCTCCGAAGCTGATGACTTTTGGCTTTTGCTACAGTACATAACTTTCAAACGGAGTATTTTCTCAAGACGGGATCTACAAGTTAAACGATGTACACGTTAAAAACTCAATATATGTACCATCCAAAATCGCAAGTAAGTATCTCTCTCCGTAATCTGTACCGTAAACAACCAAAATTCAAAATTTCAAACGTAGTTGGACCCTATAGACCATGTTCTTTACGGCTTCTAAAAACGGCTTTTAGCTTTTGCTATAGTATCTAGCTTTCAAATGTGATATTTTCTCAAGACGGGGTCTACAAATTAATTATAGTACACGTTAAAAGCTCAACATCTGTATCAATTAAAATCGCAAGCGAATATCTCTCTCTATAATCTTTGTCATAAACAGCTAAAATTTAAAAATTTCAGTTAAAAACAATAAGCCGCAGACGTATCAAATAGGCCCATAGATTCCTTCACACCTCCACTATGCTCTGTTTTAGTGCGTAAGTGACAAGTAAAAAATTGCACTCACCAATCATTCCAGCAGGAAGTGTAACAATTGCCAAGGACCACATATATGGAATCAACTACAAACAAGAACAGCAAAAATAAACACCGTTAATGTCATAACCTACAGTTTTTTTCCTTCAATAAAATCAAAGAAAACCATTCAACAAAACCGAATGATCTTTTGTACGATAGCTTGAAAATATTTCGGATAGAAGGTAGAAACCTTAGAGAGTTCATGGACCATGGCTTCCCGATTGCCCACGTTGTCCCCGAACGCGTCGACAGCTTTCCCAAGGATGTAATACGACATCGAAGGCGACATGCCATGTACGAAGGACCCCATGGTCCCCGACGCCATGAGCAGCCAATCTAGTGCATCGGCGTAGCAAAGCAGGCCAAAGAACGGGAACGGCTCCTCCGCAGCCGCTGTTTCCGGCGCCGGCGAAGCCGGCGGCGACGTGCCTTTCTCGTCATCCAAACCGCCGTCCTCCTCGTCGATGAGTGGCATTGTTCTTGTGAGCCTTTCGATACTTTGCAGAGGAGTAGCAGGAGGACTTGGATATATATAGTAGCAGACAGCCGTATGGCTACAAAAATGGTAGGACCCTCCATTGGTACTCTCAAGGATCATATGTTGAGCTACTTCACATTGGAATCAAACGACATTAGTTTGGATCTGTTTGGGTGCGGCTACGGTTTATGTATTTGGTTGAAAATTTTGAATTTTGGCTGTTTACGGTATAGATTACGGAGAGACAGATACTTACTTGTGATTTTTGCTTGTACAGATATTGTGTTTTTAACGTGTTGATCATTTAACTTATAGATCTGTCTTAAGAAAATACTCCATTTAAAAGTTAGATACTATAATAAAAACTAAAAATCATCAGCTTCG
Organism: Bonia amplexicaulis; assembly: GCA_036346245.1. Classification (NCBI taxonomy): domain Eukaryota; kingdom Viridiplantae; phylum Streptophyta; class Magnoliopsida; order Poales; family Poaceae; genus Bonia; species Bonia amplexicaulis. The sequence goes on from CM070757.1 coordinate 17,403,773, forward strand.
AAGAAAAAGAACATGTATTTGTTGATCGGTCTTAGCGGCTGCCATTCTCAATCTAAACTGTGTATCTGACATGATACAGCATGTCAGACCTGCGCAACCGAACTCACATGAAGTGATCGAACTAATTTATTTTAGTGACGTGTGAAGGTTTAACTATGCACTCGAAGTCACATCGTTGTTAAATACTAAGCATGGCCTTTTGTTGTTGTAACCAAATTGTAGGGGCACGAGGCAGCTTCGTTTTCATCTACGGATTACATAAAAGTTAGGCCAGCTGCCGTCTAATCCATACCTGCAATACCACTTTGGTGAGAGCCACTCCATATGAATCGGATCTTACTTTACATATTCCCATTTCCTTCCAAATTCCAATGAGATAATCATTCTAGCTTCCTTGTGTAAATTCATTATCAGCTCTTCTAAACATCTTCGAAGTTGCTGTTGCATAGTAAATTACAGATTGGGTCTACCAGATCAAGGTGTCTAGCAGTAAGCAAAGTAGTTTCCATTGCAAATCTTAATCAACCCTCAAAAGGTGATATGTCTGCAAAGTTATCATGTGTGATTTTAATATAACTCTGTTCTCTATGGCATATTTTTCTACTTAAAATATTTCTTTTATGAAAATAGATTATGCGAGAGTTTTCGATGGTTTCGTAGACTGAGCTTAGTTCAATACTTTTTAAAAAAGCGAGGCAGAGCGCTGCCTATTTGATTAGAGGGGGGTAGAAGGTACAAAAAAATAGACAGAGGCGCTGCAGAGGACAGGTTACAGGGCCGGCTAAAGAGGCCGAGAAGGATTTCTAAGTTACTGTTACATAATTAAGTGGCAACTCTGCCAACCTCTTGGCTCCCGCCATGACCTAACATCCGGCCTCCTCCTTATATGCGGGCTAACAGTGACATTGTTGTGCCTGGCGTTGATCTAAAAATCCGGGCATTTCTTTCCTTCCAGATTTTCCAAGACACCAGCATGATGAGTGATGCCATGGCTTTTCGGGGAGCTTCGGACGAGAGGGTGACCACCTCCCACCAACAACGAATGGATTGAGGACTCAGCCAAGTGTCTAGGTTCAGGCTCGTTGTCCAAAGTGCAATGGCCACCCAGATTCTTCTGGAGAAACGACATTTGGCTAGGAGATAGATGACCGACTCTGGTGTATGCTTGCAAAGGGGGCAAATCGGATGATTTGGCCACCCACGATGGGATAGCTGACCTGCTATCCAGATTCTATTCTGAATGGCTAGCTAGACAAAATTTTTGCATTTTTAGGTGCTCAAGTCTTCAAAACAAGAACGTTCATGGTCATGCTTGTTGCTCCAAGGAACTGTGCTCTGTATGCCGAGAAGGATGTGTAAATTCTTTTTGGAGTTAGCTTCCATGTTAAGGTGTCTTCGTGGGCGGCCTGGAGAGGCGTCAAGGAGAGGATGCCCCAAATTGTGATGAGCTCCTGTATAAGGTTTGGTGTGAGCCTAGACGATAGATCGAGATCTCAGATCCATTTATTATCCATTAGTGCTGTCTGAAAGGTACATTTCTTTCTTCTTGATACACCGTAGGCGGCCGGCGCAATGTCACGTAACCTGTTTCCGTCAGCCCAAGGCAAGTTCCAGAAGGATGCCTTCCTCCCGTCCCCGATGAGCATTGTGCTAGCCGCTGCGAATAGCTCCCGATCTTGGTTGTCGCACGGTATTTCCATCCTCTGCCAAGGTCTAGGCTAAGCGGCCCACTTATGCCACAGCCATCTGAGTTTGAGGGCCCTGGCAAAACGCTTGAGGTCCAAGAGGCCAAGTCCACCCAGATGGGTTGGTCTACAGACTTTGTCCCAATTCACCTTACATTTTTCGCATGATAGTTGTTCCGATCTAGCCCAGAGGAACCGACATGTCTGCTTGTTGAGAGATTTGAGCACACTTTTTGGTGCTTTGATGGCCGTCAGGTGGTAGGTGGACTGAGCCATTCAGATGGACTTGATGAGGGTTTTCCTGCCAACAAGGTTTGGCAATTTGCCAGGCTATCTAGCAAGGCGACCAGCATACTTGTCTTCGAGCGCTTGGAAGTCCACTCGATGGAGCCTCTTGAGAGCCAGGGGAAGGCCTAAGTATTTTAACGGGAAGAGTGTTTGCACCACCGATAGGTCTAGTAGGATGGTTTGAAGGTCAATCTGTTCGCATTTGATTGGAGCCACTTAGCTTTTTTGCAGGTTGGTTTACAACCCCGTTGTGTGGCCAAAGTGTTGTAGGAACTGTACCAGATTGCAGACGTCTTCCCTTTGAGTCACAAGGAAGATGGGCTCATTGTCTGCATACAATGTGTTCTCAGGGATGCCACTCGCCTCCAAGTGGCTGCAGAAGGCCCAACTCCATTGCGAGATTAAGGATTTTTTGCAAGGGATCAATAGCTAAGATGAAGAGACAAGGAAAGAGCGGGTCGCCCTATCGTAAACCTCTGCGGTGTTGTACTTTGTTGCCCGGGACACCATTGAGGAGAAATAAGGAGGCGGTGGAGAGGAGGCATGAAATCCAGTCTCTCCGAGGGAAACTTTGTTTTTGTAGTAGATCTAAGAGGCAGTATCAGCGGACGGAGTCGAAAGCTTTTGCTATGTCGAGCGTCGATAGGAGGGTCAGGGTGTTGTTTCGGTGCAGTCGTCTCACCAGGTTATGGACATAGAGAAAGTTGTCTTGGATGCATCTGCCCTTTATGAAAGGGCTTTGGGGAGGGGAGACTAGGTCATTCATGAACGATGCAAGTCGTAGATCTAGCATTTTAGCGATGATTTTGGAGAAATTATGGATGAGGCTAATCAGTCTGTAGTCTGCCGTAGCTTGGGCTCCCTCTTTTTTTCGGTAGCAAGACCAAGTTTGCCATGTTAGAGTACGAGAGGTTAGCTGTTCTCAAATTGAAAAAGCCCTTTAGCACAGCCATGAGATCTGTCTTAATGATGTCCCAGTAGGTGCGGTAGAAGTTCCTGTTAAAGCCATCAGGGCCTAGCGCTTTATCTGCGGGTAGCTCAAGGATGGCGCCTTGGACCTCTTCTTTGTGAGAGGGCCAGCTAGGGTATGTAGGTCAAGTTGTGGTACCGAAGGTTGTCCCAGTTGAGGGCGACCATTGTGGGCGGCGAAAGGCCGGGGACATGACCGAAGTGTTGGAACAACAATTCTGCTTTGTCGTCGTGAGTGAGAGCAAACTCTTGGTCCGTAGCTAGCTGGTGGATAAAGTTCTTCCACCTGCGAGAGTTTATTCAGACGTGGAAAAACTTCATGTTTGCGTCTCCCTCTTTTAGCCAATTTATTCGTGAGGCATGTTTCTTCCAGGATTTTTGACCACCGCTAGGCCCAGGATCCTTTTTTTGAGGTGTGCCTAGAGCTCAGACTCTTCCGCTGAAAGCGAGCAACTTTGCCTAGAGCACGGTCCTAATTCCTTGTACTCCCAAAATCTGGTGATCAATCTAGCATGCGTCTGTTGGTTAGTCTCGTCATATTGCCTAGGAATAATAAGTTGAGTCCACTTACATATGGCAGTGGAAATGCTCCAAATAGTTGGCAAAATATTTTAGAGTGAAATCATCCACAGGACCACAGGTACCGAATTTTTAGTTGGAGGACAATACGATTTATTTTTTTACAACTCATGGACTATGCATCTTCGACATGTGAAGAGATAGCTATGTTGTTACACACTGTCAACTGACAGAAAATGCAAGTAAACAATACCACAACTCTTAACAAAAGCACCTAAATCTAATTTCATTAAGTCACATGGCCACAATGGGGCTTTGATCGGACATCGAGATCAATCCTTCATGTTGCTTGCAGAGATCAATGTTTGGTGATTACTGAGTTCCACCACCTTTCCCCATTACGACAATCATGTCCGCATTCATGACGGTGGACAATCTATGTGCCAATGGAGTCATATCATCATGTATGGGTGGGAACACTCGAGTTTTTCGCACCGTGGCTTGCCACTATTTGTTATTTTATTTGTTCTTATTTGGTTAGAAGTGGACCGGTCCCATATTCCAAACATTTATTTCAGCTTTTGTTGGTTCTCTATTAAAGTACTTTTAAAGTTTTAATTTTCTCGTGACTTCTATTATTGCTTTTATTATCATTCTTCACTTTGGCGATGACGTTGCATAGTAGTATCACATATGGTTATATGGAGTGCTACACTATATTCCTTCGTGCGTAGTGTTGGAACTACATTCTCCTTATTCAGTATCATCATGACTGACGCCTTTTCAATATATGAGGAGAGAAGTACTCCCGGTTCTTTATCTTCTTTTTCGTCTTTGGCGAGGTTCACCTCCCCGTCCTTCTTTTTGCTTCGACAATCCGAAGCATAGTGCCCGTACGTTACAGTTGAAATATTTTATATGGCTGCGGTATCCTGACGCATAGTGCCCATATTCGCCATATTCAAAACACTTGACATGTAACTTATCATGAGATCTGTTACCACCGTCTTACCCAGCTTTGTCTCCATGGTCACCTCTATCACCTCGGCCGCTCTGGCCGCCTCGACCGCGCCACCTCCCACGGTTGTTTGATGAGCTATGACCGTCTCTTGGATCTCCCTTCAGTAACTCCTCATGCGCCTTAAGGGAGCCGGTGATCTCCTCTATCTTCTTCTTGTCCAGATCGAAGGAGTACATAAGTGTGGTGACAATAGGTATGTACTTCTCTGGAAGCACGCACAAGTACTTCTTCACCGCCACAAATTTCTCCATCTTATCCCCAAGAGAGTTAATCTGATTGTACAACGAAGTTAGTTTGCCGGTGAACTCGTCCACCGACTGGGTCTCTCCCATCTTCAGATTCTCGAACTCTCTCCTTAAATTCTGGAGCCGCACCTCTTTCACACGATCAACTCCCTCGTGCATCATCTGAAGCGTCTCCCATACCTTCCGTGTCGTCTCCTTGCCGATGAGCTGATGTATCATCGCATCTGGCACCGCTTGGTAGATGATGGCCAAAGCCACCTGATCCACCTTGTCGTCCACATCCTTATCATTCCCCTTCGGATCGACTGCACCCAGACTCCTTGGGCGCGCATGTTCGCCTTCATCTTTATTGCCCACACCGGGTAATTGTCAGTCGTCAAGAGAGGGTACCGGAGGAAGATTAGCCCACCTTAGGCCTTCGCCTTATCACCCATGATCTTCAGAAATCACCGAAATCAATAGACTCTAATACCACTTGTTGCGTTTACGACCACTTCAGCAGTCATTACGACCACTCTGAGTTTGGCTATGACCATGTTCTGGCCGCTCCGACCATTCCTTCTAGCTCCGACCATGTACTCATAACTTCAGCTGACGAAAGTTACAACCACGTTCACGCTACTGCACTCCTTCAACCACGTAGTAGGCTTGATCACCATAGTCGTAACTCGATTACGACCACGCTGTGACTTACGACCACGTTGAAGACTCTATCGATCGTTGTGATCGTAAAGCTTACGACCACATTGAAGACCTGATCGATGTGGTCGTAACTCGTTTACGACCACGTCTTCTGTTCCGCACCATGGTCGTAACTCGTTTATGACCACGTCTTCAGCTCCTGCGGACACCTCCGCTCGATCGCTGTGGTCGTAACTCGTTTACGACCACGTCTGCGAACACGTCGAACTCGATACTCGATAATTTTCCCGGAGCCAAAGCATTCCGCTTTCTTTATTTCTCTCCCTTTCGTTTCGATCACCCCGATCGCTTCCTCTCTATTCTCTCATTACATTACTATCCTTTTATAGCCGAATCTACAACTAAGAAACGAAAAAGCATATAACTCAGAAACGAACTGGAACCGGACTCGACTACGACTCGACTTCTACAACTACGACACGAACTCGAAACACTGACTCGTACACAAACTCGTACACGATTACGACCACTGACTCGAACTCGTACACGACTACGACCCACAAACCGAAAACAAGATTACTAACTCTAACAAGTGTAAAATAGTTCTTGAATTTCTTCCGGGTGTGGTCATGTTGTACATCATATGTAACCTCTTTGATTATTTATTTTATGATTGTTAGTGTGAATATATGTAGCAGCCATTTGGCGAGGGATTCTTCCACAGAGATTTTGCAGTACGAATCAACAACAATATTACGGATTCATACCTTTATTTGTAACTTCATACAAGCTGCAATATTGCGGACTAATGATTTGCCTTGGGCTTGAATGCCAGATTAGCTTGGTTACACCACCAGCATGATGATCGTTCGTCCGTATGCCTTATCTTTCCACTCATTTTGGACCTGCTAATGCAACAGAAAATGAATGCCGGCCATTTCAGTTGGGGCCAGTGGCGGACCCAGAGAATTTGACGAGCCTGGGCGAAGAAGACGGAGGCTCACGAACGACGGGTTGGCCTTGATGGACACGATGGATGCGCCGCGGTGGTGCGCCTGCTGCGGGTACGTCGCGCCGTACCCAACCATGTAGCTCGTGGCCCTAGGGTTGCTGCCCAGGATGTAGTTCACCTGAATCAAACATCGTGTCATGTCAGTCTGAATCTTGAGACTTGGCAAATGGCAAATGTGACTGGCTCAAGAAGATTCAGAATTCAGGCATTGATCTTTACCTGAGACTTGGCAAATGCCAGGAGCTCGGAAGGCTGCGCCGTTCCGGAAGGGCACTGCACGGCTCGCCTAGCGGAGGCAAGTTGGTCGGAGTAGGCCGCCAGCAGGAACGACGCGCTCGTCACGAAGTGGAGGTTGTTCCACCTCTGGTGGTACATGTTAGCGTATATACGGCGTATATACGTACAGGCTTCGTACATGCGGACTACCACAACGGCACAGCTCCAGGAGCCAGGATAGGAAGGCAACCAACCCCGGATTATTCTCATGTTTAGTTACTCTATCTTTAGCATGCACGCATGCATGTATCACGTGTAATACTCTTGTTCTGCTACCTTCCTCTCTCTCTCATGTAATACATATAAACCGATCCTGGCTAATAAACTTTGTACGAGAGTATCCAAGTCTTATACGCTCTCATGGTATCACGAGACGGTTCGCTTCAGCGGCCTCTCCGCTTCCGCAAATCCTAAGCCGAACAGCTCCTAAGTCTTATACGCTCTCATGGTATCCAAGTCTTATACGCTCTCAGTACATCATGCCGCCGGGCGTCCTCTGGACGTTGACGGACCCTTGCCGCTGCCAGCAGTTGTGGCCACAGGAGATGAGCCCGGGCAGGGGCCCAGGGTCGCCGGGCCCTGGGTCCGCCCCTGGTTGGGGCTGTCGTTAGGGTTCATCTACCAACCGGCATAAATGGCAATGCCGGAACTGTTCCATTGTTCCAATGTCAACTCGTAGCATTGCTGAACAGGGTTGCTCATTGCTATACTATGCTTTCACAGTTTTTGTACACTAAATGCATTCCTAATTTCTTTGGTCCTCCCAGAAATAAAAGCTTTCTGATTTATAGTTTCGGCATGTTTAGCTGTAGCTGTGTTGATTGATCAGAATTGGTGGCTGGTGGTGAATAGGTGACAGGTTGACGACTATAATGGCACTTGTTTCAGAAGCAACAATGGCGACGGGCAGCAGCTGGTTTTGGGCAGCCTGTGTGTCGGGACCCCGGATTACCAAATCCGGACCCTCTGTGTATTACAGACTAGTCCCGGATCAAAGCTAGTGCACACGGTTAACGATGATGATTACATTGCCAAAGGCGAATATTACAATAATATAAAGAGTACTGACCAAAGCTCTTACAACACAAACGAGGTTTCTAGACCTCACAAATAAACATAAACACAAATACAGTGGAAGCAAATAAAACTTGATAAAGACCCATCAATACGCCACGGGCAATTGGTGGGGAGCGCGACCTAAGCCTGAAATCCTTCATCAAATCCCACCGCAGTAGTAGAAGCCTCCATCTTGAACTTCATACTCCTCGAGATATATATTTAAGTGTAGTATGTGAGTACATAAAGTACTCATAAGTCTTAGGAAAATGCATTAGATGCAAGGTTTAACAAAGAAGGCTATATGGCTCTTTTGCACAAAGCGACATTTTATTTTCAATACCAATAACTATTTTGAAAGCGACAATTTAATCAAGTATTCACTTTAACTAAAATTCTTAAGCATTTTTAATCGTAAAGATTCTACCACCAAGTTTGATACTACGGGTTCCAACCACCCACATCGGTTCCACCACGGGACAAATTCCGAGAGTTCCATCCACTCGGGTTCCCAAAACTTTGTTTTAAACCAAAATAAAGATCTACCATGTGAAAGCATTCCTTGCCGCCCTTGACCGTGGGCACGGCTATTCGAATAGTTTTACACTCTGCAGAGGTTGTACACTTTACCCACAAGAGACAAGTTATCTTAATAGTCAGCATGCTTCCTTAGGCATGAGACCCAGATAATTCATCACAAAGCCTTTACCTTACTCTAGTCTAGCTAGACACCACCACCGAGGTTTCACCGTGAAGGGTTAACCACCCGCACGAAGCCCCTCTTGCGCGTGTATGAGTACAAGTAACCTCGTCCTCATCGTGAATAACCGGTAACCACGGCATCCACTTTCCATGGTGGTACCTAAACTAGTCTATTATAAGTTAATCACTAGGTCGTACCCATATAGACATGTGGTTGTACGGTTGTGCTCGGGCGGACAAACACAAGAGTCGGTCCTTAATTGACTAGGCGGAACATACACTTTTCAAGATCTCGTGCTAACCGCACCAATCCAAACCAACCATCCGCCCCAGTCTAAACAATTTTCACAATTCTGTTTTATTTCACAAGAACCGTGGCAACACCAATTGCCACTCACATCGAACAAAGAATAGAACAACGAAATGTAATTACCATTCCAAGGTTACTAAAGTTATAAAGCATGTCTAAGCATCTTACTACCGATACAACAATTATCAAAGAATTTATATTAATCTCAATAATGAGACAAAGGAAATCCTAGGTGTCAAAGGTACATGGTTGTCAATGTCAAATGAGGGCATAACAATCATCGGTTTAACTATTACTTCTAAAACAGAAATTATCATTTTATGTAACATAGCAATGCAATAACTTTTAAAATAATTTAAAAATATTTCTCAAACATAGGTTCAAGATGATCAAAGGAGACTTGCCTTCGTGGGTGAATTCCTGTTTCTCTTGTTGCGGTTCTGCGAACTCTTGACGGATCGGATTCTACGCAAAGCGAGAACACAAAGGACAAATAAAAGTACAGATTTTATAATAATATTACTGGAATGAAGTTTATAAATTTAGATGTATTTAGGAGGAAGTTTCAATGGAATCGGAGTTCAAACGAGGGAGAAAGGGTATTTGAAATTTGAAACTTGAATTTCAAAATATCAAATAAATTTCAAAATTTGAAAGAATGGCAGAAATGTAAAGATTGGAATTTTGATGAATTTAGAAATTTGAACGGACTCAATCGGAGTTAGGATGAAAAGTTATGGCCTCGGAAGATTTAAATCAAAGGGAAAAGAAAACTACGAGTTTGCCCTCGGCGCGTCGACCACGTTAAGATGTACGACCACGGCGGAGATTACGACCACGTAGACTTTACGACCACGGCAAAGTTACGACTACGTAGTCTTTACGACCACGGCAAAAGCTACGACTACGTTGAAAGCGGCCGTGGCTTCGACCACGGAGAATTTTACGACCACCGTGGAGCTTTCGACCACGATGAGCGACTTACGACTACGAGGAGGTTACGACCACGCTTAGAGTTTTCGACCGCGGCGGTGGATTTACGATCACAGCCTTGGGCATCTCGACTCACCGATCACGTTGACATGTGGTTGCTTTGACTACGGAGTAGTCTTTCGACTACTGGGGCGGATCGACACGAGAGAGGCTACGACTACGGTAGTTTCGACTACGGAAGGGCGATTCGACTATGGGATAGTCTCCGATCACAGCCTCGTGGAGTTTCGGCAATGAAGGTCTCCGACTACGGCTACAGGAGGTTTCGACCATGGTGTCTGCTACGGACCGGTCGGCGATCGAGCCAGGGAACTTCACGGCGCTCGGTGGTCGTGGCAGAGCTCGATGACCGGTGGTGGTCTGGAGAAGGGTCTAAAATGATCGAAGCTACGGGAACTCAATGATACAGGAGGCTCACCGAGGAGGGTCGAAAGGTGGTCTGGCGACGGAGGCGGTGGTGAGCTCGGGCGTCGTCGGCGATCGGGCTCCGGCAGAGAGGCGTGGTCGAGGCGAGGGCTTCAGGGGACGTGGGAAGCCGAGGTGGTGACGGCGAGTGCGGCACGGCCCGCGGCAGCGATTCCTCGCCGGAGGTCGGCGGCGGCGGCAAGGGTGCAGTGTCGGGGGTGGTGGAGGCGGGAGTGAGAGAAGTGGGAAAAGGTGGAGGGAGAATGATGATGCTCGGGAGGGTCTTTATAGGGACGAGAGGAGGAGTCGGTGGCGGTTTGTCGCCGGAGTGGGGAGGTGGTCGCGGCGGTTTCTGGCGGTTTTGGGGAACCGTGTGGAGAAGGGAGAGGCGGTGGGCGCGGGTGACGATCGGTTTGGGAGAAGAAGAGGGAGGTGGCCGAGAGAAAAGGCCGGGGTGGCGGGCGGTTGCGGCGGTTGCGTGAGGGAGCGACGACCACGCGAGGAAGACAGGCCCGATCGGTGGGACCCAGGCAGAGAGAGAAAGAATGAGGGAGGCGGCGTGACACCGATTGGGCAAGGGACGCGGCGCGCAGATCTGGCCGCCCACGCGGTGGCGGAGAGAGAGAAGGCGGGATGGAGCGGGCGGCGTGGACGGTGATCCGCCGTCACGTGGCGGCGGAGGGAGGGAGGAGTTTTAAATTTTATTTTTAGTTTTGATTTGAAAATCAAAATATTATTTTATTTAATAATATTTTAAGTTTTACTTTAAATTACTTTTCAAATCCAATTTTCTAAAAGCGGAAAATCGGGCAAATCAAAATTCAATTTCACACAAACAAAACTTTTATTTTTATTTTAAACCAACTGAAATTAATTTTAAATTTAAATAATTTTTTTATTCCAAAATTTGAAATAAACAATTGGTCATTACATCGTGCCGTGAACTCTGAATTTTCCTGGACTTGCTTCAGGATTGACCAATGGGGGCCCACTTGCTGGCCCATTTCCCCTTCAGTTTGTGTTCTGTTCTGTCATTCTTTGTTGACTATCCTTTCCTATTTATGTGTTCTCATACTGTAAGTTGTGATTCACTTATAGTTGTATGAGTCATGTCTTTTTCATTTTCTTTTTAAAATTTTTCTGAGGAGGTTTTTGCACAAAATTGCATGAAGGTTAGGAGTGAGGATGATAACTGGAAAGCTGCATATGCTCTTTTTTTTTCTTGTGCACCTCTTTTTTAAAAAAAAAATCCTGCTAATTTGTTTGTTGTAGATATCTTCCCTCAGTTCCTCCTAAAAGCATGTTTCAAGATCTCTGTACATGCATTTTTGCTCTCCCCCCAGAATACCAGCAATAAAGTGGTCAATGAATATCGGACATGTTCTTTTCCTCCGAAGCTGACGGCTTTTGGCTTTTGTTGCTGTACCTAACTTTTAAACGGAGTATTTTCTCAAGACGGGGTCTACAAGTTAAGCGATGTACACGTTAAAAGCCCAACATCCGTACCATCCAAAATCGCAAGTAAGTATCTCTCTCTCCGTAATCTGTACCGTAAATAGCCAAAATTCAAAAATTTCAGCCAAAAGCCATAAACCACAGCCATTGCCAAACAGGCCCATCACCGTTAGCTAGCTAGCTAGCTGGTCTTTTTCACATCCCCTAACAGAAAGAATTGAGCACACAGGTCTTCTGCACTTGCAGATAATAACATGGCAATAATCAATAGGTCACCACCAAACAGCATACATTCTACAGCCAGATGCATGTGCATACATACATACAAGAGGGAGGACGGTCCAGCATCTTAAAATAAAAGACCATGTACGATGTACATCACATATGCTCCCACAAAGTGGGTAAACATTTACACTCCATAGTCCGTAGAACATATGAACAAATACTGGAGAACATGCACACTACGTGCCATAAAATGGCAATATCCAATAGTGGATACTCCACACACACGTTACTTCCATTGTCTCCCCTTTTGGCGCCACAAAAATTAATTGTCGACACACAAATCCATCTAGCTAGCATATATACTTACTGCTCTGTGGCTAAATTTGAATTTTCCAAAGCCTTTGCATTCTAAATTGAGACATCCAAATCCTTTTGTACAAACAATACAATGCATGTACAAGTAAATACACCTCACAATTGCACTAGGTGAGTTTGAGTTTATACAGCAGACTTGATATATATAGTTGATGGAAATCTGTGACGACCCACGTCATTACCATGGGATAATAACGCCGGTCAACGGATTATTATTCGTTTTAGCCGATAAAACATCGCTCTAACGAATAATAAGCCTATCAGAGTGTTGCAACAGAACAATAATTAGAGACAACTTGATATTACAAAAATATCACCACGCAGGGCTAAAATTTCTTACCAAGCCTCAAGGGCTGGAATATCCTGTTCTTTACTCAATCTTCACCCGGAATGTCCGCCTTGCACCCATTGTAATCCGAGTCCACAGTATCTCATCCAAGCTAAACTGACATATCCTAAACAAAGGAGGATAATAGCAAGGGTGAGTACAGAAGTACTCAGCAAGCGTTATTAGCAAAATGCAGGAAATGCCCATTTCCACACTTTTAGAAATATCAATCCCTGTTCTCAAATTCTGGCTCAATCTTAGCCTCTTTCCTTCCTCATTTTCTTTCCAATCACTTATAGAAAATAGGGTTTGTTGGTTTTGAAAGAACTCCAATTTATTATTTTAGAAAACTACTGAGCATTCGTATGAACAGCAAAAACCCCCATAAGTTTCCGTAATTCTCCTTTCCTGGAGACAGGCATGAATTCATGATTTGGTAAGCATTGCAAGCTTGTATCACTTACCCATCACCACTCGATCCTGTTGGTCGTCTAGATCTCGCATTTCCTTAGATGCGGTGCCCGGATCGTAGCACAAGACGCGTTGCATCTATCTCGAGAATTATATCTCCACCCGTTACTCACAATCGGCACTGGAGCGGTAACACCCTCACGCAGACCACCGAAGCGACATTAACTGTTGGTCGGGTGGTTTCGACCCTCACCCAACACCCAACTGCGTAATATATCGCCTTCGCGTACCCCGTTGCTGAATATCATATCAGTCTTGGGTTCTTGCGATCCGCCTCCCCACTCCGGCCTACGTACAGTTCGGGTTCTGCTGTGTGGATCCATCCCCACTCCGGTACCGGTCCGGCTCTTGTGGGTTCTTCCCTAAATAATACTTACCCATGTGGAGAATATAATACCTTGATAGAGCTACTAGTCCGTCCGTCAATACGGGATGTTGGTTGATACGGTGTGGTACAGTCTGCTCACACGGAAGAAGTTTGTAGTTCCTTATATTCTATTCTTATGCAGAGGTCCCAAACCTGCCCCTTGTCACCTGGCCTGGCAACCTCTGCCCACCTTCTTACTTAACTCAATTGGCCAACTGCTCCATCAGTTGCCATCTATCTCTTTTCTCATGTCATTTATATTCATTGCTCGATTTAAATACTTATTTACTCCTTTCATGCAGGGTGATACTAAATTAATACAAAAAAAAAATACTTGTTTTACAGAATATACTCTGAAGATATGTTCAAAGGAATGCTTGCACGAATGTTAACCATATACTCGGTTCACGAGGATCGGTGAAGTTATTCCGTGGTTTGGATTGTTCTTTGCAATTAAATACGTCGGCTACGACTTAATTTACAGAATTATAATAAAATACAAAGTGTCTATGTGCTTGTGCTCCTAGGATAAGGTTTTGCTTACTTTAACTCAATTATGGTCGTCAAGAGTAATTTTAATACACTACTCGTCGTTTGACAACATTGTTCTAGCGGGATGGGATATGGTTTATTTAATCGGTATGCCGGTGTTTTATTGGTTCCTAGCAATGTTTCGATTACACAGAATTAATTAAATGTCTTTATAATTATCATGATGAATATTAATCCTAGCCGATCTCGCGTATGCAATTATACCAATTTAGTCTCTCATAGGTGCGTATGTATCGATTCACCTCGCTACTTCACTTTAGATCTTATGGTTATTTAAATAAATTCTTTCTTCTTAGTACCGGTCCTTCCTCATAATTAATACGCGTGTGATTGTTTACGTTATCGACACTAATGAAATTAACTCCTAAGTAATTAATTGGTTAAATTATACTAAAGCGTCTCCGTATGACCTCCAAGTTTTATTTTAACTAGCTACGGATTGTTACAACTCTATGTTATTTACACGATTAGGTCCAGTTATTTCACAGCATGCTTTTGAATCATAGTGTACTATTCTAGTCATTGCAAACCATTTTGCATCTTTTAATGGATAATAATTGAGAATATGACTACTAAGTTATTCTAACAATTAAGAATACTTATTAGTGATTTTCTATAATTTATAAGTGACTAAAATTAAGTGCGCAACAGAGTGATCTAAATGGTATTATGGTAATTCACTTCACATGCATGCAATTTCCAATCTATGGGCATCTTTTAATCTACTTTCAATATCTAATAACATTTACTAGAAAAGTTCTATGATTTGACACTATTCAGGTTAATTGGGTATTTAGTTACAATCCGAATGACTTAATTGGCAAAATCTTAGTTGAATCGGTATAGTTATGTTTTAACCTACAATTGGCAATTTATTTAATCTAATTATGATAAATACTGATTAATGGTTTCCTACTGTTTAGATGAACATAACCAATTTATCTGCGTATTCAAACCTGCCACAAAATGATCTTAGACTATAGTATTTTAATCTACTCCACATGTGTATAAGCTTAGTCGACTTGCATCTTTTAAATCGCTTGATGCAGTTCGTTGTTCTAATGATCCAAGTAAGCAGGGTAGATTCCTATACTTTTAAACCATGCTGACCAAAATGTTTGAGTCTTTAAATATAACCTGGGATGGTCTAAACGACGATACACAAATTTTAATACACCTAGGTACCTGCTTTAATCCATTGACCGCTTGGTTTATTTATAACGATCATGAATATTTAATAATAAGATTTCACAAGTTTACACTACGAACAGGATTAGTTAGGTATTTAATTAGGATGTCGAATGATTTAAACGACATTATCCAATTCAATCGATACGTACTAGATTTTAATCTATTGACTGCCCTTAATTAGGTTTCATTAGTCGTAACTACTACTTTTCGATATTTGATAAAGTAACATGATTAGCATAATATTAACAAGTAATTTAATCTGTAATTGATTATTTAATGAAACATTTACGAAGATAATTTTTTTTTATGTGTGCCTCTTCTCTCTCTTCTTTCTCTTTCTTTTCTCTTTTTCCTTTTCTTTTTCCTTTTTCTCTTTTCTTTTCTCACCCGCCGCCCTTCCTCATTTCTTCCGCCCCCTTTTCTCTGGTGGCTCTCCCTCTCCCTTCGCTCGGTCTAGATCGGACCCGCCGCCGCGCCCTGGGCTCTCCGGCGCCCGCCGCACCGCCTCGCACCACTACTAGGTAACCCTAGGTTAACCCTAGGTTTGGGGCTTTTGCCGTCGGCTCGATCTGCGCTTCATCCCACCTCTGGACTTATTTCTTCTACTCCCTCCCCCTCCATTTCGCCGATTTGATTTTGGATGGTGATTTGCCTCTGGTGATTTTTGGGGATCTGCCCGAGGGTGGTCATCGGTGGCTCCGGCGGGGCTCGAGGTCATGCCATGCGCCGGGGGAGCATGCCATGGCCGTCGGGTGCGCGGCGTCCTACCTACACCACGGTGGCTCACCTCCTCGGTACACCCTGCTCCCTCTGCTCTCTTCCTCTACCCTCTGTTGGTTACTCTCTGTGATGGTTTCATGGTTGCTAGTGATGCTGGTTGACAAGGAAGGGTGGCTTGCTATGTGTGGCATGCAAGATTTACTATTACGAAATTGATGTTAATATTATGGGTGATCTGTGGGCTACCTTTGCGGGTTGATTTGGGTTCTTTGAGGAAGTATTCGGGGTTGCTTGAGGCCGTCGCTCTCGGTGGTGTGGACGCCGCTCGGTGATGACCTCCTCCTCCTTCTAGGGCCGACGGTCTCGGGCTCGTGGTCGACTTCTGCCGTCGCCCGCGCTCCGCCGGCTCGCCTGGGCTTCGTCTTGTGGTGCGCTTCTTGCACGGGAAAATGGGATCGCCGTCTTGCTTCCGCCTTGCTCTGGTTGACTTGTCCGAGGTTGTCTTGGTGGTGGCCGGTGATGCTTGGTCGTGGAGTGAGGGTTTGGGGATGGGGATGGGAAGGGATGGCTTCTTTGGAGCCGTGGTCTTCTCCTTCCCTTTGCTTTCGGTTGGTTTGGGGAATGAGAACAGGCGGTGGGGCTTGCTCTGCGAGATATTTCCTCTGCTCTGTTCTCGATGGTCGTGTGATATCTCGGCTTGGGCGGTGCTATCTGGTGTGGCGATATCTCTGGTCGTCTTGGTGGCCAAATGTTGTTTGACTTCTCTCCTTGGTTTCTTTGGTGGTTATACTCTCGTGGCTTTGATGCCGTATTTGTTGCTTACTTGTGTGTTGGACATTCTGGAATAGTCGTGTTGCTTGCAGACCGTCTCTTTGTGTGTTTGCTCGGCCGTGCGTGTGCTCCTCTCTGGATTGTGGCCTTGCTTGGCTCTCCTCCATTGCCGGTGGAACTCATAAGGGATATTTTGGTAACTTGAGATTATTTTGCTAGTGGCTCGGTATTTTAAATATACTGAGTTTGTTTCGTCGAATGATGAACCTATGGTTGTGAGAGGTGCCGATCGCCCCGGACGGTCGGTATCTCTGTGAACGGATTGCCTCGCCCGACATTAACCTCTAGGGCTCACGGCAATTCTGTCCTTTTCCTTCGCTTAATTTTATTCGTTCTTTTGTTCGGTCTTTTTCGGTATTAAAATAATAGTTCACTTGCAAATGGAATAGCGGGGTGGTGGCAGTTTGACTACAGTTTCTAATGTAAGAAATGGTCTGAATGTAATTGGGACCTTCTCTTAATATTGATACCTAGATAATACTGCATGTTCTCTAAATGTAATTTCTAATCTCTGTTAATTTGGATGTAATTTAATATGTATGAGATGGACTTCATGTAAATTAGATTATGCAATTCTTGGTTAAATATAATTAGATAGAAATTGTTTAGTAATTGGGATAATCATTTGGTTGAGACATTAAATTGCATATTTGTTGTAATTTGTACTCGCTATTATGTAATGCAATTTGTAATATCTTTATTTGGCTTGCTACAAGTTCTAATTGTTGCTCACTGAATGTAATTGACTTTACCAGATATTGATTGTAATTGATTACTGTTGTACTACAGGCTGTTCTATATATTTTAATTAGTACAACACTTTTACGTCGTGCAATTAAATTTTATCTCTCACTTGACCTATACAAATTGTGATTCGCCCTCGTCTACTGAGTTACGGTAGTAGTATTAGTTTATCATTCGTTAGTTTCGCCCTACACAGATACACATAAAAGTTTTAAAATTCTTCCATATTTTATATCTTTAGTCGCATAATTAATCATGTTTAACATCTTAACTCGCCATTTAGGTTTAGTTAACGACGTGGGTTGTTTCATCCTTCCCTCCTTAAAAATGATTTCGTCCTCGAAATCGGAATTAACTTTGGTAGGGTTGTGGTAGGTCTCTTGTTGATCCCTTACAAAACATACTTTTAGATAATCCTAATCATTTTGCCCTTTTGGTAGATACACCGCCTATACGGGTATCGCTCGCCGACTACTCACACATTAACGTTGCAATTTAATATTAAGCTTAAGGTTGTCGATTATCATCCCTAGGGTTGGGAGCATTAGGATCGAGATTATATCTCGTATTGCGGTAGGGACAATCGTTCAATCTATTTTAGGGTGCTGCCCCTTCCCTCCTTAATCCTTTAGTTACTTCTAAATTTCAACAAGCCGGTTCTTCCATCGGTTCCTCACGTCTTGATCTTTGTGCCATTATGCGCATGAGTCCTCGTCCTCTGTGGTTGGAGCACATTTCACTGCGCGTCTTGAATTTTTTTAATCAACTAGCCCCATTCTTCCTTTAACTGGTCTACTGGAGTGCTATGGGTAGTAGTTTAGTAGGGTGGTTCGAAATCGTGGCATTTGTTAAAACACTTTAGGTTGAAAGCCAACTCATGGTAGGAGACTAGAATTATCCTAGTGTCCTGGCATTGTACTTGGGGTATTTAAGGGTTGAGTATTTCCAGTTTGGGTTACTATTGTTGCTTCCTATTTGGATGGTATGATCAAGCTGGTTTGGGTTGTTGCGACTTTTTTTTTTTTTTTTTTACAGTGGTTCAAGCGGCTCTATTGGTCTAGTATTGATCCTTATGGGGTGTTAGCGTGGAATTGCCGTGGGTTTCGTGGATAGGTATTCAGGAAATGGCATTCTGGTGTCTAGAATTTTGGACAACGTCTACGTCTGAGACTAAACTTTTAGATATGGTTTAACTCTTCGGGATGGAATAGATGTCTCTAGATTAATAGGTAAGCCTGGAGATTTATTGGTTACACTCCGGGATATGGTTTCGCCATACGGTTTTGGGTTCAGTGGATGTTAGGTCACTGATATTGAAGAAATGGATACTTCCCCCTATTCATAATATATGTAATCATGGAATGCATGAAATAAATTTTTCCAAAAACTTTAAACACTAATGTGCAAGAAATATTTATATAGAATGATGCAAAGGAGTTTTGTGAAATATTTATTTCCTAATTTCATGCTGAAATTGTTTTCATTTGTAAAATTTTATTTTACAAGTTTATGGTCAACATCATACCCATGGGATTTATGCCAAGGTTCCTGAAATCATATATTCATGAGTTTGGGGAAATGCACCAGACATAGATAACAATAATTCAATGGGTTCTTTAAGACAAGTCCTAGATGCCGAGGTGATTAATACCACGACAGTCTTGGGTTTAGAAGCCTAGAGTTACTGGTTAGGTCTAAATTAATCCGGGAATGCATACGTAAATACAGTTACATCCCCTTGGTATTCTAGGTATAATCATACACTTTAGAAGAGGTAGGACCGAGAAAAAGATAGGTTTCTCGGGAAACTTAATGACAGACTACTAGGGAAAAATACTTGTTTGGTTCAATAACGTCTTTAAGATGGGTTATTTACTAGCCGGAATATGAGAAAAAAAAAAGTGGCCCATTTTAATCCGATTACTCTCTAGGAGCGTCTCACTCTCAGTTACGTATTCCATAATCATAAAATGGTTGGTGGTAGATACATTATCTATCGTCGGCCTTGTAATAACTTGTCTAAGTCTAATCGTTCGGGTGGTTCCACATGACCGGTTTTAGAAATAGTAAGGAATCAAGCGCTTTTCCTACATTACAGACTAGGCTCTAGTTTTTTTTTTACTGGTTTTACTTCGATTGCTCATCCTACATGCAGTCATATCAATAAAAGGTATAATTAAATTTAGAAAATTATATTTTTGAAAATAATTGCTTAACATGATGTTATTAATTCTATTGCAGCAAAGTTGTTACAAGAGATGCGAATACAATTTTATTCATCTTGTAGACAGATTTTCTTATTACTGTTTAGCATGCGAGTAGATGAGAAGTTGTTTATGTTTAAGTAGTAGAAACAATATTACTCCCTCTGATGTTGGTCTTCACATTACAGCATACACAATAAGCAAATAAAACCCAAGAAACATAAAGGCCAAAAAGAACCAAATTTCTACACTACTCTGGGACTACGTGCCCAGCAACGCCCAAATCTTTCGCGTTTGGAACCACGCTCGGAGCTCGCCTCCGAGTGCAACCTACACTACCCTGGATCTCCGCGCCCAGGCACGCCTGAGAACTCGCTCTCAGGATCGCCCAAAACTTTCGCGTTTGGAACCACGCCGTGGCTCATTCTCGAGTACGCCCAGACTTCGTTCTGGTGCGTCCAAACTTACGCGTTCGGAAGCGCCACGGACCACTCGTCCGGGAAATCTCATATGCAGAAGTGAGATAAGTCAATTTCATTTTGGTTCATCTGCCATCATTAGCAATTGTAATTATTGTCTTTTTTTTTGTGATGGCGGATGAATCTCTTTAATTGCAAGAGTGAAAAAGATAAGAGGTCTCAAAGTCTGGCATACTTCTAAAGCATTATAACTGCTCATATTTCCTTAAGTGCCCTATGTCGCTACGGTTGTAACAATAGAACAATCATACATTGACTGAAATGCAATAATTTAAATGTAGAATACATCATTGCAGCACAATTTAACTGCTAAATTCATAGTTAAAATTGCGTTGATTACCAACTACTACTAAAATTTTGGTAGACTAACACCATTATCGATGAAAAGATCTAGGACCATCATTTAGATTGTCATAGCTATTATTGTCGTCATTCCCGTCATTCCCATCCTCGCTACCCATTCTCATTCTAAATATATGTGGTGGTCTGAAAGTAGAAATGCCGAACTCTATAGCTAACCCAATAAAAATGACATAAGGATGAGAAGTATTAAAGAATACATATTGCCATATAGCAAGGACAACATCCTTAAGTCCAGATACGGCCTCTAATTATTTGCGTGGCCCTCGAACCATTGCTCTGATACCACCTGTGACGACCCACGTCATTACCATGGGATAATAACGCCGGTCAACGGATTATTATTCGTTTTAGCCGATAAAACATCGCTCTAACGAATAATAAGCCTATCAGAGTGTTGCAACAGAACAATAATTAGAGACAACTTGATATTACAAAAATATCACCACGCAGGGCTAAAATTTCTTACCAAGCCTCAAGGGTCGGAATATCCTGTTCTTTACTCAATCTTCACCCGAATGTCCGCCTTGCACCCATTGTAATCCGAGTCCACAGTATCTCATCCAGGGCTAAACCGACATATCCTAAACAAAGGAGGATAATAGCAAGGGTGAGTCTGAATACTAAAGAAGCGTTATTAGCAAAATGCGTGAAATGCCCATTTCCACACTTTTAGAAATATCAATCCACGTTCTCAAATTCGCTCAATCTTAGCCTCTTTCCTTCCTCATTTTCTTTCCAATCACTTATAGAAAATAGGGTTTGTTGGTTTGAAAGAACTCCAATTTATTATTTTAGAAAACTATCGAGCATTCGTATGAGCAAAAAAACCCCATAAGTTTCGTAATTCTCCTTTCCGGAGACAGCATGAATTCATGATTTGGTAAGCATTTGCAAGCTTGTATCACTTTACCCATCACCACTCTGATCCTGTTGGCTGTCTAGATCTCCGCATTTCCTTAGATGCGGTGCCCAGATCAGAGTACAGTACGTTTGCATCTATCTCAGTAATTATATCTCCACCCAGTTACTCACAATCGGCAGCCTGGAGCGGTAACACCCTCACGCAGACCCACCGAAAGCGACATTAACTGTTGGCTGGGGTGGTTTCGACCTCACCCAACACCCAACTGCGTAATATATCGCCTGCGTACCCGTTCTTGAATATCATATCGGTCTTGGGTTCTTGCGATCCGCCTCCCCACTCGGCCCACGTACTCAGTTACGGGTTCTGCGGTCAGGATCCATCCCACTCCGCACGGTCCGGCTCTTGTGGGTTCTTCCCCTAAATAATACTTACCCATGTGGAGAATATAATACCTTGATAGAGCTACTAGTCTGTCCGTCAATACGGGATGTTGGTTGATACGGTGTGGTACGGTCTGTTCACACGGAAGAAGTTTGTAGTTCCTTATATTCTATTCTTATGCAGAGGTCCCAAACCTGCCCCTTGTCACCTGCCCTGGCAACCTCTGCCCACCTTCTTACTTAACTCAATTGGCCAACTGCTCCATCAGTTGCCATCTATCTCTTTTCTCATGTCATTTATATTCATTGCTCGATTTAAATACTTATTTACTCCTTTCATGCAGGGTGATACTAAATTAATACAAAAAAAATACTTGTTTTACAGAATATACTCTGAAGATATGTTCAAAGGAATGCTTGCCTGAATGTTAACCATATACTCGGATTCACGTAGGATCAGGTGAAGTTATTCCCGTGGTTTGGATTGTTCATCATAATTAAATACGTCTACTACGACTTAATTTACAGAATTATAATAAAATACAAAGTGTCTATGTGCTTGTGCTCCTAGGATAAGGTTTTGCTTACTTTAACTCAATTATGGTCGTCAAGAGTAATTTTAATACACTACTCGTCGTTTGACAACATTGTTCTAGCGGATGGGATATGGTTTATTTAATCGGTATGCCGGTGTTTTATTGGTTCCTAGCAATGTTTCGATTACACAGAATTAATTAAATGTCTTTATAATTATCATGATGAATATTAATCCTAGCCGATCTCGCGTATGCAATTATACCAATTTAGTCTCTCATAGGTGCGTATGTATCGATTCACCTCGCTACTTCACTTTAGATCTTATGGTTATTTAAATAAATTCTTTCTTCTTAGTACGGTCCTTCCTCATAATTAATACGCGTGTGATTGTTTACGTTATCGACACTAATGAAATTAACTCCTAAGTAATTAATTGGTTAAATTATACTAAAGCGTCTCCGTATGACCTCCAAGTTTTATTTTAACTAGCTACGGATTGTTACAACTCTATGTTATTTACCTGATTAGGTCCAGGTTATTCGGCGCGCATGCTTTTGAATCATAGTGTACTATTCTAGTCATTGCAAACCATTTTGCATCTTTTAATGGATAATAATTGAGAATATGACTACTAAGTTATTCTAACAATTAAGAATACTTATTAGTGATTTTCTATAATTTATAAGTGACTAAAATTAAGTG
Organism: Bonia amplexicaulis; assembly: GCA_036346245.1. Taxonomy (NCBI): domain Eukaryota; kingdom Viridiplantae; phylum Streptophyta; class Magnoliopsida; order Poales; family Poaceae; genus Bonia; species Bonia amplexicaulis. The sequence continues at coordinate 17,426,685 of CM070757.1, forward strand.
CAATGCAGTGATCTAAATGGTATTATGGTAATTCACTTCACATGCATGCAATTTCCAATCTATGGGCATCTTTTAATCTACTTTCAATATCTAATAACATTTACTAGAAAAGTTCTATGATTTGACACTATTCAGGTTAATTGGGTATTTAGTTACAATCCCGAATGACTTAATTGGCAAAATCTTAGTTGAATCGGTATAGTTATGTTTTTAACCTACAATTGGCAATTTATTTAATCTAATTATGATAAATACTGATTAATGGTTTCCTACTGTTTAGATGAACATAACCAATTTATCTGCGTATTCAAACCTGCCACAAAATGATCTTAGACTATAGTATTTTAATCTACTCCACATGTGTATAAGCTTAGTCGACTTGCATCTTTTAAATCGTCGGACTGCAGTTCGTTGTTCTAATGATCCGAAGTAAACAGGGGTAGATTCCTATACTTTTAAACCATGCTGACCAAAATGTTTGAGTCTTTAAATATAACCTGGGATGGTCTAAACGACGATACACAAATTTTAATACACCTAGGTACCTGCTTTAATCCATTGACCGCTTGGTTTATTTATAACGATCATGAATATTTAATAATAAGATTTCACAAGTTTACACTACGAACAGGATTAGTTAGGTATTTAATTAGGATGTCGAATGATTTAAACGACATTATCCAATTCAATCGATACGTACTAGATTTTAATCTATTGACTGCCCTTAATTAGGTTTCATTAGTCGTAACTACTACTTTTCGATATTTGATAAAGTAACATGATTAGCATAATATTAACAAGTAATTTAATCTGTAATTGATTATTTAATGAAACATTTACGAAGATAATTTTTTTTATGTGCCTCTTCTCTCTTCTTTCTCTTTCTTTCTCTTTTCCTTTTCTTTTCCTTTTCTCTTTCTTTCTCACCGCCCTTCCTCATTTCTTCCGCCCCCTTTTCTCTGGTGGCTCTCCCTCTCCCTTCGCTCGGTCTAGATCGGACCCGCCGCCGCGTCCTGGGCTCTCCGGCGCCTCGCCGCACCGCTCCTCGCACCACTACCGGTAACCCTAGGTTAACCCTAGGTTTGGGGCTTTTGCCCGTCGGCTCCGATCTGCGCTTCATCCCACCTCTGGACTTATTTCTTCTACTCCCTCCCCCTCCATTTCGCCGATTTGATTTTGGATGGTGATTTGCCTCTGGTGATTTTGGGGATCCGCCGAGGGTGGTCATCGGTGGCTCGTGCGGGCTCGAGGTCATGCCATGCGCCGGGGAGCATGCCATGGCCGTCGGGTGCGCGGCGTCCTACCTACACCACGGTGGCTCACCTCCTCGGACACCCCTGCTCCCTCTGCTCTCTTCCTCTACCCTCTGTTGGTTACCGTGATGGTTTCATGGTTGCTAGTGATCTTTGGTTGACAAGGAAGGGTGGCTTGCTATGTGTGGCATGCAAGATTTACTATTACGAAATTGATGTTAATATTATGGGTGATCTGTGGGCTACCTTATGGGTTGATTTGGGTTGCCGAGGAAGTATTCCGGGTTGCTTGAGGCCGCCGCTCTCGGTGGTGTGGACGTCGCCTGGTGATGACCTCCTCCTCCTTCTAGGGCTGACGGTCTCGGGCTCGTGGTCTGACTTCTGCCGCCGCTGGCGCTCTGTCGGCTCGCCTGGGCTTCGTCTTGTGGTCTGGCTTCTTGCCTGGGGAAAATGGGGATCGCCGTCTTGCTTCCGCCTTGCTCCTGGTTGACTTGTCCCGAGGTTGTCTTGGTGGTGGCCGGTGATGCTTGGCTGTGGAGTGAGGGTTTGGGGATGGGGATGGGAAGGGATGGCCTGCTGGAGCCGTGGTCTTCTCCCTTCCCTTTTGCTTTCGGTTGGTTTGGGGGAATGAGAACAGAGGCAGTGGGGGCTTGCTCTGCCGAGATATTTCCTCTCTGCTCTGTTCTCTGATGGCTGTGTGATATCTCTGGCTTGGGGCGGTGCTATCTGGCTGTGCGATATCTCTGGCTGTGCTGGTGGCCAAATGTTGTTTGACTTCTCTCCTTGGTTTGCTGGCTGGTTATACTCTCTGTGGCTTGCGGCCGTGCGCTGTTGCGGCTGTGTGTTGGACATTTCTGGAATAGCTGTGCTGCGCAGGACCGTCTCGGCTGTGTGTTTGCCTGGCTGTGCGTGTGCTCCCTCTCTGTGACTGTGGCCTTGCTGGCTCTCCTGTTGCCGGTGGAACTCATAAGGGATATTTTGGTAACTTGAGATTATTTTGCTAGTGGCTCTGGTATTTTAAATATACAGGTTTGTTTCTGTCGAATGATGAACCTATGGTTGTGAGAGGTGCCGACTGGCCCCCGGACGGTCAGGTATCTCCGTGAACGGATTGCCCTGCCCGACATTAACCTCTAGGGCTCTGACGGCAATTTCTGTCCTTTTTCCTTCGCTTAATTTTATTCGTTCTTTTGTTCGGTCTTTTCGGTATTAAAATAATAGTTCACTTGCAAATGGAATAGCGGGTGGTGGCGGTTTGACTACAGTTTCTAATGTAAGAAATGGTCTGAATGTAATTGGGACCTTCTCTTAATATTGATACCTAGATAATACTGCATGTTCTCTAAATGTAATTTCTAATCTCTGTTAATTTGGATGTAATTTAATATGTATGAGATGGACTTCATGTAAATTAGATTATGCAATTCTTGGTTAAATATAATTAGATAGAAATTGTTTAGTAATTGGGATAATCATTTGGTTGAGACATTAAATTGCATATTTGTTGTAATTTGTACTCGCTATTATGTAATGCAATTTGTAATATCTTTATTTGGCTTGCTACAAGTTCTAATTGTTGCTCACTGAATGTAATTGACTTTACCAGATATTGATTGTAATTGATTACTGTTGTACTACAGGCTGTTCTATATATTTTAATTAGTACAACACTTTTACCTGTCGTGCAATTAAATTTTATCTCTCACTTCAGCCTATACAAATTGTGATTCGCCCTCGTCTACTGAGTTACGGTAGTAGTATTAGTTTATCATTCGTTAGTTTCGCCCTACACAGATACACATAAAAGTTTTAAAATTCTTCCATATTTTATATCTTTAGTCGCATAATTAATCATGTTTAACATCTTAACTCGCCATTTAGGTTTAGTTAACGACGTGGGTTGTTTCAAAATCACCCTTGCCTAGTGCACTCTCTGCTCTTTTTTACTTGATTTATTATAATTCGTGCCGTTAAACTTTCTAAAGTTTAACTATCAATAAATTTAAAACTATCTAGATTGGCTATACGAAAATTATATCATTATATTTATCGTTAAAAATACTTTCATAAATATTATAATTTTATCCGTATATCTTAGTATAAAATTATAAAAAATAGTGATCAAAATCATATCTCAAATATTATAAAAAAAATCAAAAATATCAAGTAAAAAAATCATGAAATAGTCCTTCCATGGATGAGGTTCCTTGTGCACTTGGGAGTAGCTAGGCAGTATTTGTCTGTTGGATTAATTAACCTTGGCTCGGCATCTTGCATCTCACCAACGGAGTAGCTAGGCAGTATTTGTCTGTTGGATTAATTAACTATCTATAAATATTTAATACAGTTTAGAAAAACTAAAATAAATATTTGATACTGTTTAGAAGAACTAAAATGGCAAGCATTTGCAAAACTAAAGCCAACTTTTTAAGACATATTGGGTGTGTTCCTTTCGATTGTAGTTGATGACTTTTAGCTCTAGCGTGAGAGCTTGTACGAATAAACTGAAAACCGATAAACCAATTTAAATAGATTGTCCTGATAAGACGTTTTAAATCAATGACAGAGAAACCGTTCTATTTGTTAGTTCAAAAAAAAACCATAAACAAAGAGGACATGACATTTATTTTGGACCGGAGGAGAAGGGAGATCTATGACCGAAAGATTAGCAACTTCATCAATCCGCCGCCACTCGTGCAATTAGCAGCAATTCAACTATTTCTTACCCTTCCCATTTTCCATTGTTTAATCATAAACAACGCGTCGGTGGGTAGAACGTTTCTGATGTTTGTGGATCTCTCTCAAGTGTACAACATGGTTGGTACGAACATAGGAGCATCTCTCTCTCTACGATTATTCTATACATTGATTTTGTACGTACTTCACCTATATACATATCAGGATGATAATATAGAAATATTTTTGTTAGACTACGGCTTATAACTTTTGCTTACCGTTTATTGGGAAGTGTTCGCTTTGGTTCCTATAAATCACTTTTTTATATAGTAAATAGCTTTTCTATAGTACCTAACTTTCAAACGAATTTTTAAACATAGTGCCCTTTTAAGACAATGTCTACTAGTCAATTGTAGTATACACCATAGAGACTTTATTTGTATCGGTCAAAATCGCACGTGAGTTTATTTCTCTCTACAAATTTCTCTAGAAACTATTATTATTCATAAGCTAAAACCAAAAATCATCAACAAAAGCCAACATAAACATCTCTTAGTTTAATAATGGGCGTAAAAACTTACAGTTAGATGTAGGTGTGATATAGCAGCTTTCGGTTTCTATTTTTGTTAGGTGCCAAACCCATTTAATCAACCGATGATCCCCTCCCCAAATTTAAGGTACGTTTAGAACATGAAAATTTGTAGGAAAACATTGTAGTTCCTTTAGTAGTTCTGTAAAATCCCTGCGTTTCAAATTATACCTCGGTGTCTCGGTGTTCAGAGTTTCCTCTCACCATTCCACCACTCTATCCAATAATACTTGTCCGGGCTAATTAATTTATAGTTCCTCTCATTTTGATTTGAACTTCTGACTTATTTTTTATTATTCCTAAATTTTGTCTTTTCCTGATTTTTAGTTTTTTTACCTCTTTTTTCTCGTATTCGTTTGCGTTGTCTGTGATGGGCTAACATGCTTTCTTTATTTTTAAATTTTTTTAATTTAGTTACGTCAAATAAATCATCATCAGCTACAATATAATTTCAGTCAGTTACAGTACAATTTCAGTTATAAACTAAGTTATTTCAGCCCAACCAAACGACAACTATATATCATTTTTACCACGTATGGGCCTATGAAGTGATAGTATGGTGCATGTCTCCTTTGATCGCGTCACTTATCCCTTCCTCTCCACTTCATCAGTTAATTGCATTTAATTAGATTTTTCCATTCCTATTATATGGTACAATGCGTGATTACTAGGGCAAATTACTAGGGCAAATGCAACAATCCCCTAAATATAAAACACAAAAAAAAAAAATTCACAAAACACCCAACAGAATCCATGTGTTTTCTTCACTCGCTTTGCCTTCTTTCTCGCCTCCCACGGTGTCATAAAACGTTATCAGCGTGTGTGGCATAATGTGCACGATAAAGCTACGCATTTCGCAACGCATAAAGAAGCTAGGTGAGTCATTAGATAAGCTTCACCCTTTGCTTTGCTTTGCTTGCTTCGACTTCTCGCCTCCCTACGGCACCATCTACATTTGGATTGTCTATTTCTTTCGATTTGGTATCATGTGCACAATCACTGTAGCAATGCTACAAAAATACAACAACCCAAGAAGATAATACATTAAAGAGATCGCAAACAAAACATAACACATGTTTACCTCGCTTTCTTCACCTGCTCTCTCACCTTCCCCATCGCTCCATCCGTGTTTAGACTCATCCATTTTATGTCAGACTTAAGTCCCATTCGATTGGACTGAAAAGCTATAGTTTATGACTGAAATTGTATTGTAGTGGCTAAAATTGCACTGTGGCTGAAGGTGTCTTATTTAGCGTAATTAAATTTAAAAAAAATTAAAAATAGAAAAAATATACTAGCTTATCACGGGCAACGCAAACATATACGAGAAAAAAAAGAACAAACAAAAAAGTTCAAAAAAAGATGAAATTTATGAATAGTAAAAAATTAGTCAGAAGCGGAAGCCGAAACGAGTGGGACCTCAGTTTGGTGTGTCGTGCAGGATAGCATGTACACATACGACGATCATGTATTAACATGAAAGGCCACCGAATTTTTCCTCTAATTTCCTCAGCACATTGTGGTCCATTTTATATCAATTTGTTATATACACAGCTGAAAAAGTACAAATGCTACAATACTGTTAAGGATAAAGCATCGTGTCACAAACTTTTCTCTCTCGCCTATCAAGCTCTATCCACATTTACATCCAGTGACGTGCCCGATAGCCAGCACGAGTACAAACACGTGTCTGATGATGGGCACAAGTACAAACACAATACCTAAAAGGCAAAATACATACCTAAATTTATCATATTGACAAAAGGAGAACACATGCATATGTCATACCACCCACCCACATTCCATATTGCCCACAAGAAACCCTAGACCCCAAAAGAAAACCCAAAACAACCAAACCAAGCCCACAAAAAAGCAGGAAACAACGAACCAAATCCCATTTCTCCATGTCCCAAAGCTAAACAACTATTTAAGCCCCCCCCAAATCACAATCGCAGCGCATTAAAATTAACCCCACAAGCACAAATCGAACCACCAACCCCTCTCTTCCCTCCTCCCTCCCCGCCGCGGGCCCCACCTGTCAGCCTTTGCTGCCCACCTCTCCCGCGACCTCTAGAGGAGAGAGAGAGAGAGGCGAGCAGAGGTGTAGAGCGAGAGGGAGGGAGATGGGGAGGAGAGGAGGGAGGAGGGATGAGGCGGCGGCGCGCGCGGTGGGGCAGGCGCGGGAGCTGCAGGAGGCGGCGGCGGCGCTGCTGTCGCGGACGTGGGCGGAGGAGGAGGCGCTGCGCTGCCGCGCCGCCGCGCTCGAGGAGGAGCTCGCGCGGCTCCGCAAGGCCGCCGCCCACGCCGAAAGCGACAAGGTACGTGCTTGCCGATCCCTCCCGCTCTCGCTCTTGCGTCCTCCTCGCCTTCGTGTGCGTGCGCGTGTGCGTCGGCGTGTCGGCGGGTGGAGAGCTGGAGCGAGATCGCTGCGCGGGTGTCGAGTGCGCCTAGGGTTTCGTGCGCTGCTGACTCGGCTCCGCTCACCGCGTGGGCGGCGGCGGGTGGTACGGTACGGCGGCGCCGGATCACTGCGGGAGATCTGCATGCGTGGAACTGCAATTTGGTGTGCTGTGAAAGTCTCAACTTTCGGTAGTGCCAAGATGTGCCTGTGGAGTTTGTGGTGCCATTATATGTGCTTGCTGCTGATTGATCGTCGCAATGTGCATGCCTTTGCTTGTGCTGATGTGGCTCTGGTCTTGGGTGTGCTTGTGCAGGTTGAGGAGGACTTGGATCGAGCAACGTGCCTCATAAGCGACGGCGACATTGCGTCGCTGCTCCCGAGCAAGGCACATGGTAATTGGTGTCCTTTTGAGCTTGGTCTTGTTCTTGGGTTCTGCCTCCTTCTTTTTGGGGGTGGAATTACGTTATTTTGATTTTTTTTTTCCTTTTTTGGGTTTGCAGGTACTTTTCTGAAGATGTTCTTGGGACCGGTGAATCTGCGGGCGACAAGGAAGGAGGTGCAGCTCAAGGTGAAGGAGGAGTACAATTGCTACAGGGTATGTGTAAAATTGCAGTTTTTGTGACTTTCTAAAATGGGGACTCTGGATGAAGCGTATCTATCCGTGTTTCAGCTACACCAATAGATGAAGACTTTTGAAATTTAGTTTGCCCTTTGATCTTAGTGAAAATGTACAAGCTGTACAAGTCCCTGTCTTTCAATGGCTCAAAGCTTCTACAAAGTGAAATGTGCATGCTTAGCAATGTACAAGGTTTTTTTTTTTACCATGAGGTTTAAATGACATCCGAGTCATTGGGGAGGTACAAAAAAGGTAGAGTACAAATCCATGAAGCTCAATTGACATAATCGCTACTTTTAGTTATTCCATTTTGTATCTGACACTGTTCAGTCAACTGTGGTCTATAGATTAGTCTAACTTGTGCAAATTGTGATCATTAATTAATTTCAAGTTGTTCAATTAAAGAGAGTCACCTTAATCTACTCTGATTTGCCTATGTCACTGTAACATCGTAACTCGACTTATCTAAATTTACAGAAATGAATAACGAAACAATCAATTGCCCCAATGACCCTCTCACTCTTCCTAGCGAAAGCGAAACACCTGGTGAGTTGAGCAATGCAACTTTAGTTTGTAGTAGGGCTCTTATACATTCAATATTTTTTATGATTTATCCTGTCAACATTCCCATCACTGTGGAGAAAACCTGCTTGCCTCAGATGCTTATTTCAAGTAAAGGTTGCAGTGATGACGATAACGAAATTAACATCCTTTCTTTGTAAATTGTATGGTCAAGTTTTCTAGCGAAATTTAATGAGAATATTTTGCAACAATATTGTTTGAATCATTCTATATTTGATCATCTTTGAGTGTCAGTGTACCAATCTATAATTTGACACATGCTTTTCATCAGCATGTGCGGAAGGAGAGTTACTTCAGCTTTTATGTTAGTTCTGTGGAGGATATGGATAATCCTGAGTAGCTAGAAATCTCGTCCTGTTCATAATCCTTTTTTACTTTTTCCTTTTTTTTTCAGGATAGGACTGCCTTACTATTTCTTGGCTTCCCGATGATTCTGTTGTTTCTTCGATCATGGCTATGGAATGGATGTTTTCCAGCATTGCCAGTTCAGCTCTACCAGGTACAATCTGATGCTTCTTCATGGCAATTTGGTAACAGCATGAACTAATGCTATGTTTGATGCCATGCCAAAGATAAACTGACAGCTGGACTTATCTTATGTTTAACAGGCTTGGTTGTTGTTCCTGTATACAACTTTAGCTTTGCGAGAGAACATATTGCGAGTTAACGGAAGTGATATCCGTCCTTGGTAAGGAATAATGAAGCTCTGGCATTTACTCACATACGAGAAAACTATGTGTGTTGTGGATTCAAGTTATTTAGTTTATGCATGTCTGTATTTACCAATATTTTCATCTCTCATTTCGAGGGAACATAATGATGTTCTGAAGCGTTATCTTATAGAAATGATAGATGGTGATAAAAATATTCTGTTGTACAAAAGCTATCTATCCACTTATAACATGTTCATTTTATGATTTTGTCTGTTTCTTTGGTGCACTTGGAACTTAAAGTTGCTTTTATTCCTAAGGTGGATAAGCCATCACTATTGTGCCATGTTGATGGCTCTTATAAGTCTCACATGGGAGATAAAGGGACAACCTGATTGTGCATGTAAACAGGTATGCATTTTAGATCTTCCCATTCTGTACTGTGCACAAATGCATGTGCTTAACCTGTACCATTTTTTCACAGAGAGGTGTTGAGCTGTTTCTGTGCTGGGCCATAATGCAAGGTTTTGCCATGATGTTGCAGAACAGATATCAACGTCAAAGACTGTATACTCGGATTGCTTTAGGAAAGGTAACTTGTTCTGGTGATCTCGGCTATTATTTTCATGATCAGTAGCTGTTGTTCTGAAGAACACCAGGACACAATTGGCATTTCCTTTGCATCATCTAGCTCAATGCATGGCATTTTAAGCATCAAGTGGCTCTTGTGCTCAGGGATAGAAAAACCGGCAGTTACCGGCCGGTAACCGGAAAAACCGGTGGTAACCGGTAAAAAAACCGGCCGGAATTTTCAAATGTAAATTTACACTTATGACTACATAATGCACTTCCTAGGTTGACTTAGGTCTTTTTGTGCTAGATTACCTATTGTATGACTAAATATGCATCAATTCCAAGTTTTTTTATTGGGTTTTCTGGTTTTTAGTGATTTTTCCGGTTTTACCGGTTTGAAAACAGCCTGAATTCAGATTTTGATATTTGAATTTCAACCGGTTTTTTTTCTCTAGTTTTTCCGGTAACCGGTCGGTAACCGTTACCGGCCGCCGGGCGGGAAGTTCTCCAGTACCGGATTTTCTGCTACATTCATTTACCTATGCAGTCATGTGCTGAAACTTTAGTGAAGTAATTTTCCATAACTGAATTTTCCTTTTTCGTCAGGCTAAAATAATGGATGTTGTGTGGGGAGAGACTGCTGGTGTTGAAGGTCAATTGTTGCTGTTGTGTCCTCTCCTCTTCCTCTTGCAGGTATGATTTATGCTCATGGTAGCAGGTACCCTATTTTACTTGCGATATTCTCATTTTTTTTAAAGTAATGCATGATGCTGTGCTGAAAATTTCCTATTTTACTTACTTGAAGGATAGTGTCAGGTCATTTATCTATATTGTATTTTCATACTATTGAGTGCACATGCTGGCATCATGTAACATCAAATAATCTTCTCATAAATGTACAACAATTCAAAGTCAACTATCTGATTCTCCCCCCTATTTGTCTAGGGCTTTGAGGGTTATGTTGGGTTTTTACTTCTTCGCACAGCTCATACAGGCATCATCCCTGAATGGCAGGTCAGGAACTTTTGGCTGTTCATACGACAAGTATTCTATCATATTTGATCCATGTCATTAAACTATGCGTGCTGTCGCAGGTTGTGGTCTGTGGGATCCTGCTGATTGCAATGGCAATAGGTAATTTCGCAAACACAGTGGACACGTTGATGGCCAAGTCCAGGTTCAAAGCAAAGATGAAGAAATCCAAGAGCAAACGGGATCTTGACGCGTGCACCTCACAAACTGGCTCATCGCTGACAAATTCAACAGGCAGAGCTTGAAAAGGAGAAGAGAAGTTCCCCATCCTATGAACATTGCCCATGTTCAACCAGGGCTTATCACCATTGTAAAGCATTAGTTTTTTTTGGCCACCAGCTCCTAGTCCTGACCATCTCTGTGAAAGATCATACTCATGTAATCATCAAACAAATAGGTTGCTGATGGTCTCAGGTCGAGGGTAATCAAGAATAAATGTTCATGTTTTTTCCATTTAAATTGTGAACATCGAGTGGGCTAGATGAACTTAGGACTGTAAGATGTAGCGAAATTTTCCGTATAGTTATTGTGAGACTTACATTGTCAGAATTAAACATGTGAAGTTGTATACAAGCTGTGACCCTGCCTTTTCTTTCTTCATGAGGAGCTTTCGTTCTTGTGAAACTCATAGTTTTGTACAGGTCTGTTCTTTTATAAATGGATCATTGGTCGAGCTCACGCCATGTTTGGCTGGAAGTTATTGATTGCAAATAGATGGTTCATGATGCAATTACCACTCTGGAAATCATCATAAGTTACCTCTGTCCTCCTCGCCGGGGGACTCCTCTGGCCGCCAGGAGACCGGAACTACCGTCCAGAGCTCAACACATAACATAATGCAATTGCCAATTGCTGAAGCGGCCTCTGCGCCCTGGCTAGAAGCTTAACACGGTCGAGAAATAGTACAATCTAAATGTTCACTACATATGTAATCTGTCTGGGCAGGCTCATAATCTAGCTTAAGTTATGATCCGAGCTGAGCTAAGCTCGCTTATTTGTGTCGCAATTAGCAAACCGACTGTGTTCAGATTATACAACTGAACCATATATCTGAGAAATAGAACAAGGCACACGGCATTCAAACTGTACTTCAAACTAACGATCAGAATAGTGAATATAACTAAGCTTAACACTACATTTGCATTTGTATTTCCATGTAAAGTCAGAAATGGAGATTTTTCCCCCCAGAATATACACTTGGACAACAGTACGGAACGAAGAGCTACCAGATCTGGAAATTGTCTCCTGATTTACAACCTCACCAAAAATGGGTGAAAATAATAGCAGAAGAAGCATTTTACGGTTCATCATCTCTCTGCTTCCCATTTAGTTTAATGGGTAGATTGCAGTATTACTCAGAAGGGCAACATGATTGCTGGGAGGTTAGAAACCTACTTCTAAGTTCTGGGATGCCGGCCAAGCAATCGGACTTGTGCTGGGAGCAGAGAGCACTGCCATTCCGCTTCGCCCTCCGCCTGAAGAAGCTCCCCGTCGACACCACAACCATTGTGGGTGTTGTCAACTGGCCTTATCTTTACTTGTTTTACCTGCAAGAGATGGTTGCAAAACCGAGTGTCAAAGATCAGTAGACGTAATGTCTTGGCAATCTACAAAGCGAGGCAGTAGATTGAGTGGAGTTATGAGATGCTTGTAGTTTTAGGAAAACAAAAACTGACAAGGTTCAGATCCAGGATGCCTGCCTGCCTGGAACAGGGATTGTACGCTAAGTGAGCAGAGGTGGTTGCAGTGGATTATGTGAAGAATGATGGGAAAGTTCAATACCTTGACATATTCCACAAAAGGGAGTAGAAGATGCCAGCAAAACTGATAGGCAACAAAGAAGCAAAATAATCTGAATCTTCCACTTCCATGGACAAGAATCAAGTCCAGACTGCCGTCGTTGTGCTGAGCTTTTGGCGCAATAACTGGAGAAAGTAACCCCTGAGCAGGCTTGCAGAAGTGGTTGCAGACAAAAATGCCAAGAAATTCCCCTTTCCTGGTAACCCAATCATCTTCAAGGCTACCATCAATTTGTATACCTCTCCTAACCTTACTACCATCAGAAGGGTGATCATGACATTTTTCAGTCAGTGACTTCAATTCAGGATTTCTCCCCAGTGATGAAGGTAGATAATCCACCTCAAATCTGTATTGAGGTAAGGACAGAAACTTTAGAATGCCAGCGATGACGTAACGGAAGGGCCCAAGCTGCAGGCGGAAGTTTTCAGATAGTTGCAGAACTGGGAAAAAAAGGAATACATTTGAGGTTATAAGTTGAATAAAACATAGTGTATAGGGCTATGGGTATATAGAAGACAAGATGTATTAGTGCAGTAAAATCACAGCCAATCTGGAATTGTAGACTTGTGGGTATTATTGTCAATCAATAAGAGGTAATTAAGCAAGAATTACAAATAACAACAGTGGCATGAATGATGTCTGTGGTGCATATTACTCTGCTGTCTACTTTTGTCTCATCAAAATTGTGAAGTAATTTAGTCCTGCTTATGTTTCTCAAAGGCAGGAACAGAAGTGCTCAGGGTAGCATTTCAACCAGGGTTCCAAATCCTAACAGTAACCGGCCAGTTACCACTTTCTAGGCTGATGGCATACCTTCTATTAACAACAAAGCCAAATAAGAACAAGAATTATCACTTTCTAGGCGGATGGCATACCTTATACAAGGTTGTCTGGCTAGGTTATAATTCTAATTTCTAACATAGACTAGCAGCATTCAAATCATCTAAAAGGTAAGAGTCAAGATATCAAATGCACCACTTGAGAATTAGATGTGCAGAAGAATGAAAACTTACCATCAGCTACAAAACCATAGTAGGAAGCTGTCAAACCAAAATGAGTAACTCCAGCTTGGATCCATTTTACAGCAAACACATCTATTGGTGTGAAACCACCCTACAGAAGTATGACCTTACATATTAATATGTACAGTAAAATTCAAAAACATTACATGTGTGTGCTAGAGAGAGAGAGAGAGGAAAATTTCAGGGTTGAACGACTTAGTATGTCGAATTGCCAACAAAACTCATGAAAAAATTGATATCAATTTGAACATAACATAACCAAATTACCTTAGCTAAAGCAATTGCAGCAGACACAGGATCCCTGATGCCAAGAACAGTCCAAACTAATGAATTATCAGAACCAGCAGGAATTATCCCAATGGGCAGTTGAATTGCCTCTTTCAAATCATCTCTACCAAGTAAGCCATTCAAAACCTGTATTAATATATATAGAAATATGTAATTAGTAGAATGGATATAAATGTTTTTTCATACGGAAATAATCCGACATGCCTGCAATACATGCCAGCGGTGCGCTGGTGTCCAACACCAGTCCAAGGTTTGGACAAGTGTCAGTGCTACTTAGCAGTTCAAACTACAAATAAAAACTGGTAGAGATCAGCACCAACTATGAGCTAAAAATGGTAACTTTTATAAGAGCAGTGAGAACAAGCCCATCCAACACATATACAGTTCATATGTACTAAATGCAAAGAGGTCCACCTAGGTGCAATAAAGTAAAATAGGCTCCCAGAACAGTTTGTGTAAAGAAAGGAACATTGGAAAGGAGATGACCTCAATACCTCATTTACGACTCCATCACCCCCAACACATATAATTCCTGTAAACAATGAAAATAGTAGTGAATTGAACAGTGAAATGGAAGGGCACACAATTGCATGTACAGATACACAATTGATATTACCATCAGGGCATGTGGTGAGGTCAACAGTAGAAGCAACCACCTTTGCATGACCAGCATACGCTGTTTCAACAACTTCCATTACGAAGCCTGAAAGCTGCACCAGATCAACATTTAAATGCAAAAATATATAAATAACAGAATAAAGGTTCTAAAAAAGATATATGTGATCTTTTCTAAAACAGAAGGAATTATTTTGCTATTATCTTCTGTAAATTAAGTATTTCACAGAACTAAGTTTACGACAGCATACTTCCCATTGGATATGAAAGAAACTAAGATGGTCGTTATTACACTTCATATGAGATTTTGCTAGCTGAAACCAGCCGAAGTGTTTTGTCTTCCGATTGCAAAGCTAGGAACATCTTACCTTCAATGTTGATTGCACTTTCTTGTAGAAAACTTCACGAGAGCTACGGAATCCAGAATTAGGATTCAAGATGACAAGTACTTTACGTATATTTCCTTGTCTTGTATTTGATTGGTCTTGCAAAACATTAACTGCTAAATAGTTGGGCACTTCCTCTCTGCAAGGGGTACTAAGGTCAGACGAACAGCGTGATACAATCTGCCTCTGGGTGTAAAAGGCAGTCTGCCACAGATTAGATTTCCTTAATTTGCATGGCAAAAGAGTCTGGCCAACTTGGGATCTTTGCGACTTAATGGTATTAGAACACCGATAGTAGCTGCTTGAACGGCATGGGTTGGAGGTAAAACATTCATTCACAGCATTACATGATATCTGCAATGATGGTTACATGGCATGAGAGTGAAATCCAACGGGCAAAAGCAGTACATCCAAGACCATGTTAAGATGAAGGCAGAAAAAGAGAAAAAAAAGTAATTCAGCACCCATGGGTACAAGATAGTAATATGTAATTATTCCTATTGTTATATTTCCCACCATAGCAATGTGAAGAATGTGCAAATTGAAAAGGAGAAAGCTTGTTATCATAGAAAAATCCCCATTTACCACACCGAGAGGAAAATTAGTGATTACACAACAACGCACAATCTCCATTTATGCCACCGAGAGGAAAGTTAGTAGCTACACAACAATGCACGAGCAACAGATCTCAAAACTTGTAGCTTTACATCCTCGTGGGCTGTACATATGGCAAAAAAAGGAAGACACAATAACGAATCACATCACCAAAAATATGCGTTCGTGCGCATGAAAAATCAGTAACTACCCAAAATTCAGAGTAAAACTGGAAGGTAGAAAAGAAAGAAAAGCTGAATTGCTCCTCCCATTCTTCGCCCATCTTTCTCAAATTTGAGAAAGCAGGAACTAAATCGAATCGACAGCTACACGCGGATCCAACTACGAAAGAAACAAAGGAGGTGAAGTTCACCGGGGATCGGACGAGGCTTCTTGAGCTCATGATCAATCTTGACGCGAGGAATTGGAGCAAGGCAGCTCACGGCTACGAATCAAGAACCCCTCCTCGACTCAGCAGCGAGATCAAGACAGCGTCGCAGCCAGGACGGCGCGGCGGCGGCGGCGACGGGGACTCGGGAGCGAGCGCTGGAGATGGCGACGGAGAGGTAGAGAGGCCTCGTGTGGGAGGACAACCATGGGGTTTCTTGCCCTTTTTCTCGACATCTGTTCGTACGGAAATTTACTTTGCTCATGGCCGTCTGATCTCCTGGACACGATCAGCAGCCGTCCGATCTGGAAAATGTTACAGGTAATAGATAAAAAAGGACCTTAATTTATGGAACACGGATAGATATGTGGTGTTTTTCGTACACGGATAGACATTTTATACGCATAGCTGACCATTTCGTAAGCAGATGTGTGAATTTTTTTACAGTTTATAAGTACAAATTAGGCTATTTACACACACTTTTGTGTAAAAAAAAGATGACTTATATATAGGTAAAAATGCTACTTACAAGTACTTATTGCACAAGTTAGCCACAAAATGTTCTCGCTTCGATAACGGTGGCTTACTATTTTTTATAAGGACTTCCAGACTACCTTGTTGAGCGGTGGGCAGAGTTGAAAGCCGATGAAATATGCAGAGTTAATTTGAAGGGTCTGATATATTGTCTTCTGTTTTAAAAGAAGTTAGAAATTAATACAGATATTTAGCTTTTTAAAGCTGTTTTCTTACCCATCTTGTTTCTATCTTGCTCATAGAATAAAACATGGAGTCGCAGGTGCATCACGCACTTTACTCCTCTTACTCCTGTCTCGCATACGTATCTTTGGCTCACTTCTCAACTGTTTGTTAGTCCTTCTAAAAGATACTTCTTTCAATTATTACTATTTATTTTTATTCAAAAGACAGCAGTCGTAACAAAAAACCATCAATCATAGCCAATATGAACATGTGTTTAGAGGGCGTTCGCATTGGCTTTTACCGATGGCTTTTGACTGAAAATAAATAGTAGCGGCTGAAAGAAGTGGCTTTCATAAGGAGGGCGAGCGGTAAAAAAAGTAAGGGAGAGATGTGCACGTGATAAGAGGGAGAGGAATGGGGTAAGTGATGCACCCATGATCCTACCCTTGCCTTATTTCTGAAATAAATAGTAGCGAGAGTAGTGGAGAAACCGCTTCAAAAAGCCGAGCGTATGTGTTACCTTTTAACTTTTCTACATAGTAAGTAGAAGTATAAGACAATATAAATAGGGCCGATTTCAGGGGACCGAGACACGGTTGGCTATGGAGGTGGAAACAATGGGTGTTCAGCAATAAAGGCGCCAAAAGTCACATGGGATTAGGGCTGTCGGAGCAAACTGCACAAAAATGGTAACATGAGATATATCTCCCATTATTTAAACTACTAGACTCATAGGCGGCGCCACAGCGTCAGCCACCGTACATACCAAAATAAAAGAGTTGATAATTCGTGAGGAGTTTTTTATAAAAATGGGGCAAATACGATTTTTCGAAAAGGTAAAGGGTTTTGCAAAAACGAGGGCTGTTAAAAATGGGGGCAAATCGTATTTTGAAAAGGCAAAGGGTTTTGAAAAACCGAGGACTCAGACGTAAACAAACGGGGACCGTGCATAATTTTCAAAACAGCGGGGCCATCCCAAAGTGGAGGGCTAAAAAATTTCGGGGACCTTCTGCGAGAACCAAGGACTGTACATAATTTCAAAAATAGAGGACTTTTTAAAAGGTCACCGACCGCATCGAGATTCCTCCTCCACGTTGGTTTGGCACGGCCGCCTCGGGCGACGTGGCCGTATAGGCGAGAGTCCCGGTATAAGGATCAAGGATGTATGAGATTCTCCCAGATTCTGGCTTGTAATTTATTATTTTTTATTTCATTTTTCTAGCGTTTTGGTTTTTTGGGGTTTTTTTTGTCTTTTCTTTTTTCCTGTATTCCTTCGCATTGTTCGTGATGACCTAACCTATTTTTTATTTTAAATTTTTTAAAATTTAATTATATCAAATATGTCACTATCAGGTATAGTGAATATAACATAGCTACAGAAAAAAAGTTATAAATCATCGTCAAACTGAACGCCCCCATAGACTATAGCCCCTCTTATAAGTATTTTTTTTTACATAACTATCTATAGCATCCGACGCTGCGTGAGATAAAAAAGAACGAAAGTTATAAGACATGAGAAAACTGGAAAAAAATGTTATTGTATTTTTTTTAACAAAACGGCCCCTTTTCGTCAAAAAAACCTTTCGGCGGTTTTTTATTCCACTTCCTATATCATTTTCTCTAGTAGAATTAGCGATAAAAAGATGAAAGAAATAGTAAATATGCAATGTATAAAACAGGGCAAAAAATGTCTACCATGCCTATCAACCAAACGCTTACTCAGCATCATCGAATGTTTTTTAAAAAATAATTTTTTATTCTAAATTACAATAATATACCTATATTTTTTATATTACACGAATAACTCTCTGTCGCTCAACCATTATGCGACTTGGACTAGTCGTCCAATGGTAGAACGACAGGTGTCCAAATCGCTTAACGGTTGACCGACTAGTACGTACTAGTCGCTCAACTATTAAGCGACTTAGACACTGCCATATTTGCATATCTTTCTCGGAAATATTCAAGAAGTACGATGTACATGGTTTGAGTGACTAAGGGACTAGCTACCCACGATTGAACGATAAGTGTCCAAGTCGCTTAACGGTTAAGCTATTTAAACACCTATTGTCCAATCATTGGGCAACTAGTCAAAATTGCTTAACTGTTGAGCAACTTGGACACTTATCGTCTAATAGTTGTGTGACTAACTCAAGTCGCTCAATGGTTAAGCGATAGATGGTTATTAGTGTAAAATAAAAAATATAGAAATAATGCTGTAATTGAAAAATAAAAAAGATTATTTTTTTTAAAAAACTCCATCATCGTCCATGGGTGCCTTCCTCCGCTCGCAGTTTTGCTTGTATCTGTTTATCAGTTTATCCATCCCACGCAACGCGTTCCCAACGCAAAGAAAAGCTTCGAAAAGAGCTTCCCGGCGCAAGACGGCAACAACAGTTGTTAACCAAGCAAACCAACACCAAGAAGCCTCCAAAACCACGCGCAGTTCATCGGATCCTCGCTTCCGTTCCAGATTTGATTCATCCCACCCAGAAAATCTGAGACCGAACCGGTAGCATCTCGAGAGCCTCCAGGTGAGCTTGCTTGTTACTCCTCAAATGGATAGCCAGATTCTTTGCGTGGTTTGGTCCGGTTTGCTTGCTGCTTCTTGGAGCGTATGTCGGGTTCTTGTTTGTTCATCGGAGTAGGATGGTTCATCCATTCAAGAACTGTAGCTTGTAGGCTTGTTAAAGCAAGCGCCTTTTGATTAGGGGTATTCTGGAGTGATCCAAGAATTTGGTGGGAAACTGTGGTGCTTATGGATTGGGGGAAGTTGAGTCAATCGGATGATCCAAGAAGCTAATTGACTAATTCGATTCTCTGGCAGCTTGTTGCATCTAAACGAGTTTTCGCCTATGGATTAGTTGAGTTGGACCTGGATTCTCTAGCACCGAAAAAAACATGTTTGTGCAGCCTGCTGTGGAGTTTTTTTTACCTGCTTATTTCTAGCTGTTGACCAGTTTCAGGCGGTGAGCTAACTCGATTGCGGTCATCGGCATGTGTCTGTCCTTTGCTACAATTGAAGAAACCTAGCATGTTGGATTGAAGTAGTGGAACTATGGAACAGTTAAAACGATAGAGATCACCACCTGGTTAGGGGTGATAAGTGTTACAGGTTGCAGGCTATATGTTCCTAGTGGTCAATTTGATTCTCTTGTTTTGTTTGTTGTAACAGCATTCGTCAGGGTTGGATTGCATCCTATCTAATGCAGCAAAGTTTAGATCCTTTCTACCACAACACAAGAATCGTGGGAGATGATGCGTCTTCTGCCATTGCTAGTAGATATCTTAGTTTGGTCCATAATTGAAACCCGCCAAACAATGCTTCGTAATTCCTTTGGTGTTTTATTCATAAATCCACACGCTGTAACTGTGGGTAACTTCTCAAAGTGCATGGGCACTGTTTCAGGAGTTGTAGATATGTTAACTGCTTTGCAAATTTTATCAATTCTTTGTTCATTTGCCACCTATATATATACCAAAAGGTATATGAAAGAACTCAAGAAGGATTATATGTAAATCTTAATGTTGTGTTTAGGTGATAAATGCTTACGTTCACTAATTAGAAAGTCAAGATATCGTTCTTTTTTCTCTTTGAGCAGATGAGTAGCCAAGTGGGTTGCTTGTCAGTATATCTTTTGTTGGTGCAACATAAATAGTAAACATTAACATTGCTCTGCTTACATCTGGAAAACTCTTTTGTACCTTTGTATTATAGCATGTTATATTCCTTAACTAGACTTGGCATTTTCTGCAGATGGCTTGTTCGAATGGTGAGGCTGAGCAGCAATGGATAGAGAATGTCAGGTCAGGAGGAGCAGTTCCTTGTCTTGCGCCTGAAGAATGTCCTAATGGCTGGGCTACTCCTCCTGGTGACTCATTTATGGTCAGAGGCCCAGAATATCTTACAACTAAGGTAAAAATACCAGGTGGGGATTATCTTCTAGAGCCTCTTGGGTTTGATTGGATCAGAGGCCCATCAAAAATCTGTGAGGTCCTGAAAAACAAGAATCATCGTGTGAGGAAAGCCATCAATGAGGAGGTTTCACGTGGTAATCATCCTTTGTCTGGGCTTTTAACTTGCAATTGCCCAGCAAGGATAACTACAGTGCGATATTCTACTTTGTCTCACTGGAACCTGCACCCGAAGGTTCGCTTATGGATCAGTTCTTGAAAGGGGATGAATCTTTCCGGAAATCCAGGCTTAAATTGATAGCAAACATAGTTAAAGGGCCTTGGATTGTTCGAACAGCTGTGGGTGAACAAGCCATCTGCATACTGGGTAGATCTCTTTCGTGCAAGTATATTCAAGGATCAAACTTCATTGAAGTTGATGTGGATATCGGATCTTCTATAGTTGCAAATGCAATTGTTCATTTGGCATTTGGTTATGTCACAACACTAACCGTAGATTTAGCATTTCTTATTGAGAGTCAAACTGAACCAGAGCTCCCTGAGAGACTTCTTGGAGCTGTAAGGTTCTCTGAGTTAAATCCGGGTTCAGCTGGTGTGTATGAAGTGCCATCTGAAGAACAACAGGAAAGTTCTCCTTTCCTGCCTGCAAGATTATGGCAGGGTTTTCTCAACTATTACACAACCCAGGCAACTCAAGGGAGCCATCCCCTAGTTCACAAAATGCTAATGGGAACTTGCATAAAGAAGACAGGGATGAGAATACTAAATGGTAAGTACAATGAACCCAATTGTGCTACTTAGCTAGT
Source organism: Bonia amplexicaulis (assembly GCA_036346245.1). Classification (NCBI taxonomy): domain Eukaryota; kingdom Viridiplantae; phylum Streptophyta; class Magnoliopsida; order Poales; family Poaceae; genus Bonia; species Bonia amplexicaulis. The sequence goes on from CM070757.1 coordinate 17,447,570, forward strand.
GTCCTGTAAACTGCGTTTTCATTAGAATTTTGCCTTGACAGATCAACGGAATGAAAAGAAAAGAAAAATCTGTCATGTGACTTTGAGAAACAATCGCTATAGGATGGAGATCCATTGATAATTTGTGACTTGGCTCATGAACAGTCAAGCGTTTTATTTTCTTTTCTTTTGTCAGTATTTTTCTATGTTATCTTGAGGAGGCTACTCCAATGAATGGCCCCTATCTTGACATCATTATGTTACATTGTAGAGAATCTGTAGACAATATTTCCAGACTGGGATTTGTTCTACCGCTGGGATATGAAACCCTGACTCCAACACATGTTTCTCATGCTACTGTCTTGACATCATTCTGTTATATTTATAGAAATCTATAGCCAAAATGTTTCTCACGTTTGAGACAAAGCTTTTATCATGTGAAATATTGAGATAATGTGTTTCTCTTTTGCAGATATTCATGAATCCCTTATTAGAGGAGATCGATACAGCTTTGATCTCCCATGAAAAGGATATATTCATTAGTTGGGGTTAATATGTCAGTTCAACATTGTGTTGCAATTCGTTCTTAGGATGATCGATCTCAGGTTGCAGTTATCGATTATCTTAGCCCTGGGGCTTGTTTGTCCCCTCACATCTGCTGTAAAAATTGTATATACTGGTCAACAGACAAACTGCACCACTCTGTACATAAACTGAACTACATTCAAATCCAGAAATTGAGATGTGTCCCATTCTCTTGTGTAGGAATTGTATATGGAAGTGCAATAGTGCAAAGGATCTGATGCTGATAAAGAGTGTGTGAGAGATGCATCTGATGCTGAAGTGTGATGAAAGCTACACCAAACTGATAGGCATCAGGAAAGGATAGTGGTTGCTTGCACTGTTGATTGGATGGACCTGGAAAGTTTCAGGTTTATCTTGTCTCTTGTCCCTGTGTTTGCTTGGCCGACACTGATGGTAAACATCAGTGGTGTAAGTGTGTAACGGCCAGCCTATGACAAATTCACAATGGGATCCCATAGAATTGGACATGTGTTCCAAGTCTGGAAATTTGAGTGAGAAGGCCAAAAACTTTGATCTGCGGGTTGCATTCCAACCGTACGATCTAGTGATATATATAAATAAACTTCACCCTCTTACCAATTGAACTCCAGTTGGTGATAGTGCCCACATTTTGCACACACTCCCTCCGTCTCAGAATACTTGCTATTTTTGACTTTGATCAGTGAAACCTTGTAATCTTTGACCATTGATATTTTTCTAACACGTTGTTTGGTTGTATTAAAATAATACTGTTAGATTTGTTGTAATGAATAATTTTTATAACATTATACTTTTACAATATTTTATGCAGATGTTAATATAGGATTAATGGCCAAAATTTAACTTCAGAGACCATAAAAAAAAAATCAAGAGTGACAAGTATAAAAAATCAAGATCGACAAGTATTCTAAAACGGGGTAAGTAAAATTTAGCTCAGTACCAACGTAAAGAGGTATAAATTGGTACACGAAATGCCAATGGCACGTTGGATGCTATTTCCCAACTCGTTGATCTTCCGCAATGGTACAAAGTGAGTTCTTGAATGATTAAAATCCTTGTCTGTTGCCAAGTCGTGTAAAAGTTGGTCGGATAGCTCACACCTAGCACTTGAGATCAAATCCAGGAATTTCCGAAGTAGACGTTGATGTGGTGTGCGTAGACTAGAGGTGAAAATACGTCGGACAGTTTTCGACCGATTCGAATAGTTTTTAAATACGGATTATATCAGTTTGAATTTTTATCGGATAGTATCAGATTAAAAATAAATATAGATTTTCTCTGTCGGATACAAATACGGATACGGTAGCTCACTATTCGTTGAATACGATAATGGATTCATGTGCTTAAACTAATTAATGACCGAGACTAATGTCCTAATGCATGGTGACCATGTGTTGACCAGCTTGGCCGCACGGGGGCTGTGCGGCGGGTTAAGCTTGCCGCACAATGATCAGACGGTAAAAATACTATTTTTGTAATTGCTATGTAGTATCGCTATTTCTATATTTTTTGCAATTGCTATGTAGCTATCGCTATTTCTGCATTTAGACCTTCAAATAGTGTTAAAAGTGCCATTTAGTCCCTGCCTCACCCTTCTTCTGAGATCAGCCCCGCGGCCAGCGCAGCACGGGCACAGCATCCTCCTCCCTCCCTCTCCATCCCCTCCTCTTCATCGTCGTGGTGTTTGATTTCTCCTCTCTTTTTTTTCCTCGTTTTACCCGACACCCCAAGTTCCCGACTACTTCCTCTGCGAATTCTTCCTCCTCCTCTTCGCTCTCAGCGGCAGCGAATCTGAATTCCTCGGCGAGCAGAGGAGCGGAGGCGGCAGCGAGTCCGTCCGTGATGGTCGCCCGCCGCGCTCTGCGGCGGACGCTGACATGCACAACCCCTCCACCTCCTCCTCCGCCGCAGCGTCGTCGTCGTCCTCGCACCTCTCCCCCGCCGACGGCTTCCTCTGCGGTAACAACCCCCGGCCAATCTTTCCCTCTTCTTGTTCTTGCTCCTCTGGGGAATTCCGTCGAGCACCTCGCTTACCCGCCTGATTTGGTTGTTTCTTGGGGTTGAGCAGTGAAGGACGGGGTGGACGACATGATCAAGTACGTCGCCAACGAGCCCTCCGTCGGGCTCTACTTCGTCCAGCAGCACGCCCAGGCGTCCATGCCCCTCCTCCTAGACGTCAAGGTCCTACTATCCATCCCCTGCTCCTTCTCCTTAATTTTCTCTCTGTTTAGTGCTAACAATGATGGTGCCTTGATTCATACCGTGTTGCTCATTGGGATTAAGATTTGCATTTGGTTCACCGGTCGCCGATTCGGACTACGGCATCACCTTCTGTCACGAGTGTTTGATGGAAATCAAATGCATACACATGATTTCTAGCAAAGTGTCAAGTAATTGGTTAGGGTACACCTATTTAGCAGTGTGTTAGACTGTTAGTTTCAGTATAGAATTGACTGGATGTATGTCCCTACCAGCTACCGTGATAATACCATCATATGGTTTCCCCACAGTAGTGTTCGATATAATATAAGTCCGTTTTGTTGGGTATCAGCTTAATTCCTAAAATTCGAGTACACGCCAATCTTGAATCATGCGCTTAATGAACAAATATACATTTGTGGAGCAATAAAGTAATATGATGGAACTGTTGTATTCTTATCCAGCTATTCTTCACAATTCATTTTTAACATGTGACACAGACTCTTTCACCTGAATGGACTTCTGAATGATGTTGTATATCTCGTATAGTGCCTCCTTCCAGAGTTTAACAGACCATTTTAGTTGGAGAGCAAGAGCCAGCCTCCAGTATGGTATCTAGTCCAGAGCCAATCAATACCAAATTTTGAATGGCTCTGACAGTACCTGGTTTGAAGTAAGCAAATTTCAGCATTTAATTTTGATATTGTTTATTTTCAGTCAAGAGCTGGCTTGGAACCCCAGTCCTATCGTTTGTACAATACTCAAAATTTTGGGGGAAATTTGAATTTTGTATGCCTGATACTTCATTCTCAAGTGAAAAGAACATTTCCATTTCCTTCTAGCACTGTTAAGTTTCAAAATTAGCTGATATTTGTTAATTTTATGGACTGTTTGATAATTTGATCTGTTCTTGTTAGTGGTTACCACTTACCACAAACCAAGCTGGGCTGTCTAATGAGATCTTGCTGTGGAATTCTAACATGAATTTTGTTTCCCTCATCAGGGGAAGGTTGTAGAAAAGATTCATGAGGTAACATTGCATACCGAAGACATAGAGGATTCTATTTGTGCTGTGAGGTCCATGGCTGAGTTTGGACTTCCAATTGCTGATGATATGATCAAGGACATAAATAAATCTCTACAGATAATGTCAAAGACCCAACCAAAAAGAGGGTACATCTTATACCTATCTTGATAACATTCTTTTGTTTTCTTTGCATCATCTTAAAAAATCACACGGTTCTCTTTTGTCCGATATGATGGTGGTCTCTTAGTACACTCAAAATTTTCCGTTCATATTATTTGTATGGTTATAGAAGTTTGGCCATTTTTTCTTATTCATTTTGGAACAGTCATACTTGATATGTAATATTTGTATCTTGAAGTTGATTAAGCTCCACTCTGGTTTTACTTGAGTTTTCCAATAACATTCAAACTCAAATGTCGCTGTGTGGCTTTTGCTGTTCCTCACCAATAAACAACTCTAGAACACCAGCTTGACCAACCCTTTGTGCATTACTGTTGTATTATTTCTATGCATGAAGATCATTTTTTATAGTTGTTTTGAGAAGAGAATAATTGCATTCAGGTTAATCCAGAACCCCGGTTGGGGGTTCCAGTTGGGGAAAAGCTCGGGAATATGGGATGATTTAGGCACGACCAATGGAGGAAGCAGCCGGAACTTATTTTCTTCTATGTTCAACACTGCAAAGCAAAAGGCGTCCACTCTCAGATGGTCACAACCTGATTTTACAACAAAAGATGATAGTAGCGAGAAGTCAGTGACATCTGCAGCTCGAGAATCATCGCAAGCTGGTGGACAAGGTGGATCAACACCATCAGATGAAGAGAGGGATGAGCTCCCCGATTCAAGCCGGTTGTTGGAAAATACAGCTACTAGGAATCAGAGCTTGTCTGCTACTGATACCTCGAACATGGTGGAGAGTTACAATAAGTTCAAAAAGAACAAGAACTCAAACTGCAAGAGTGGCTTAGAGCGTCTGAGGAAGCTGAAGATAATAAAGAGTGAGATGGTTCTAGCCGCTTCAGCTTTGTGCCTTTGTTAGAGTACATCGGAGGATGGGGGTATACCGGACTTCATGCATTTCCATCACTTTTACATGGTATCTGTCCGTAAAGGAGAGCTTGCAATCATGAAGAATACATATTCGTAGGGCGAGAAAACGCTTCAACATGTCAGATTATTTTCGCCATTGTTTTATCGATTGATAAGTCAGAGAGATCATCAGTGTACTGTAGAACAGTGAACAATAAAGCATGTTCCTTTGCAACTATTGCGAAAATCCATATCCTTAAGCATATTTCTTTATACTTATTGTCATTGTTTACCGAGGTGTTATTATCCAATGCCCATGTCTGAATATGAATGAAACACTACTCGAAGTCTGCAACGAATCCTTGAGATAAAACACATGAAATAATATAGATTTCCAATGCAATTGAGTGATTAACTATTGCCGGCAGGAGTAGCTGTTCGTCCCTTTGGTACGAGCACGCGGCGAGCAGCGCGACGTCGCCGGCGACAGCATTGCCGTATCCTACGTGGACTCGCTCCTCGGCCTCCGGATCCCCGAAGACGGCGATAGAAACCCGAGGGCGAGATGGTGAGCTTATTCTCCGAGTTCTTGACCGCCGTACGTTGTGCAGTGAATCATGGCGAACCTCGTAGCGCAGCCGGAGATCCAAGCAAAGCTCCGAGCAGAGATACGCGACGTCGCCGTCGACGGCATCCAAGAAGAGCACCTGCCGAGGATGCCGTACCTGAAAGCCGTCATTCTCGAGGGGCTCCGGCGACACCCGCCGTGCCACTTCGTGCTGCCGCACGCGGAGACGGAGGACACGGCGCTTGACGGCTTGCGCGTCCCGAGGCACGCGTCAGTGAACTTCACGGCGGCCGACATGGCGCTGGACGAGGTGTGGCCGGACGCCAAGCGGTTCCTCCCCGGCGGGGAGGGCGCGGACGTGGACCTCACCGGCAGCAAGCCAGCAAGGAGGTCAAGACGACGCCGTTCGGCGCCGGCTGGAGGGCCTGCCCCGGCATGGCGCTGGCGCTGCTGCACCTCGAGTACTTGGTGGCCAGCCTTGGTGGGGGAGTTCGAGTGTCGCGAGGTCGACGTCGAGCCGGTGGACTTGGCCGAGAGGCAGGAGCTCTCCGTCGTCGTGGTGCGGCGGCCGCGTCGCGTCCTCCAATACACAAGGAATAATTAAGCAGCACTAATAATGTGACTCAAGACGTGCTTAACTATGATAATTCTGTGTTTGATGTGGTTTCTAGAACTAGTTTATATGATGTTTGTTTTTTCAGTAAATGGTCATCTGAAGTCATGATGCTAACTACCACCATGATTTCTTCTCAGGGAAAGAAGGCAAAGTTACGGTACAAGTATTACCAAGTCATCGCCAGTGATCCTGAAAAGACAGAAGCCAAGTCCCTGAGGTCAAAAAAAAAAAAAAGACTAATCAGCTATAACAATCCACCGTGCTATAAGATAATTTATGAAGAAGGCTCAGCAGATCCAAAGTTACCAGAGATAAGGAGTTATGGCCAAAAGATCTTCAAGGCTATCGCTGTATTTGTGCGCACCCTGCATGAAAAGCGGTTGACCATGAATAGAAACATGAAAGTTGGCATGTTGCTATGGATTGCATCTTCAAAGTCCGTAAGCACCGGAATGTGTGTCCTGACACCTTTTCTGAATTCACAACTGAAGGTGAGAGAGATTATGATGCTATCGTGAATGTTATTGAGGACGACTTGCTGAGAGGCTTTAAACTGCCTGAGGATCTGAAAGACTGGCTTAAGCTTATGCGAGCTAATCCCCTCAAGAACAGATACCTCATCCGCTGCCATGTGGTACTAATGGCTCCCAAAGCCAAGGTTGCATATTTTCTTTTCTTCTATGGGAGACTGCTGCATGAGCAAAAGTTATCTACTCTTCAAGTTTCCAGATATTAAAATATACACAAAGTTGTTGTTGACAATATACCAGTCGACGATACTTTCCAAAGACATTCTTGGCAATCGGATGTTGAAAGGAATGAATACGTGGAGAAGGTCTACAATTACCCGAGGAGGGGTATCTAGATACTTCAGGCGGTCTATTGAAATTTGCTAGAGACTGCACTTAGCATCTTTTAGATCACTCGGTCAAGTGAATATGATAGAGTTCGGATCCAAACACATTTGCATGATACTTGAAAGTTGTTTCAGTGGTTTATTTCATGTAAGCAGGTATTACCTGCTTATATGAAACATTACATTATTTCCTTCAGGCTATTATCTTTAAATCCAACTTGAACCATTGCTCTTTGAAATTGATGGTATAAACCACTGAAGCAACTTTTAAGTATTATGCAAATGCATTTGGATTTGAATTCTATGTTATTCACTTTGACCGAGTGGTCTAAAAGATGCTAAGTGCAGTATCTAGCAAATTTGAATAGACCGCCTGAAGTATCTAGATACACCTCCCTCGGGTAATTGTAGACCTTCTCCGTGTATTCATTCCTTTCAACATCCGATTGCCAAAAATGTCTTTGGAAAGTATCGCCGACTGGTATATTATCAATAATATCTTTGTGTTTATTTTTAATACCTGGAACTTGAAGGGCAAATAACTTTTGCTCCTGCAACAGTCTTCCATGGAGGAAATGTGCAACGCTTTGGGAGCCATTAGTGCCACATGGCAGCGGATGAAGTATCTGTTCGTGAGGAGATTAGCTCGCATAAGCTTAAGCTAGTCTTTCAGGTCCTCAGGTAGTTTAAAGCCTCTCAGCAAGTCGTCCTCAATAACATCCACGATAGCATCATAATCTTTCTCTACCTTCAGTTGTAAATTCAGAAAAGGTGTCAGGAGACATATTTCAATGCTTTATGGACTTTGAAGATGCAATCCATAACAACATGCCAGCTTTTATGTTTCCATTCATAGTCAACCGCTTTTCGTGCAGGGTGCACACAAATGCAGCGATAGCTTTGAAAATCTTTCGGCCATAGCCCCTTATCTTTGGTAACTTTGGATCTGTTGGTCGCCTTCATAAACCATCTTATAGCCTGGTGGCTTGTTATAGCTGATTAGCATTTTCCTTTTTATTGACCTCAGAGACTTGGCTTCTGTCTTATCAGGATCACTGACAATGACTTGTAATACTTGCGCCGTAACTTTGCCTTCTTCTTTCCCTGAGAAGAATCAAGAAATCATGGTGGTAGTTAGCATCATGACTTCAGATTAGCAATACAATGATTACGGAGGCAGAATAAATAGGCATGAAATCGATTCCACATAGACTGTAACTAAACAAACACTACCTCCGCTTCTACAATCAAACCAATCCTCCGATCCAACTTGTATACATAAGGAAGGATGAAATCGATCGATATCCAACAACGACTCGCACCGGCAAGTAGGCATCACTAGATCTTCCGATCGGACTCGGGATAATCCGACTTCCAACTGGCTTCCTCTCACCCAGCGAGGGAGGTGGGGGAGGACGAAGGTGACTTCCAACTGGCTTCCTCCAGGGCGAACGGCGGTGGTGAGGGCGGCGAGGTGAGGTGGAAAGAAACCTAAAGGCGAGAAAGCAAGGAGACCCAGCCCAGCCCAAGAAAAGAAAAGGGAAGGGAAGGGACTTACACAAGGGCGAGATCACCATCGGCGCCGCCGCCGCCCGGAAGCCAAACAGGGCCGGAAGGATCGAGCTTTGAGTACGGTGAGAACAGATTCCGTCGTAGACTGGCCAAGAAGGCAACATCTTCTCTTCTTGTGGGGATGTGGGGCGGTGATAACACTAGTGCACTGCTCTGCTCTTGTCGCAGGGTGTTTCAATTCCAAGTGAGCAAACTTTTTGTTAACGTTGTCTGATAATTTTGTGAGCAGACCATCAACAGGAGCATCTATGAACCCAGCACGTACAATCGGTCCGGGAATTGCTACAGGGAAATACGCCAGGATTTGGGTCTATTTGGTGGCTACACTGGGTGCTGTTGCTGGAGCTGGAGCTTATGTTGCAATTAAGCTGTAGTTACAAACAGGTAAAAGAAATCAGAAGGAGACAATTGTAAAGTTCTTAAGATATATATTTGTGTGTGTGCTTTTGTAGCCAACAGCAAACAACGTGTCTTTGCAGGGATCATTGGTTCTGGGAGCGTGCTGATACTCTGATACTATAGTACCTGAATGTACATACAACAGACTCTTCTGAATTCATGATCATGTGGCAAGTTGGGTTAATTAGGAATTGTTGTAGCGCAGAAACCATCAATTGAATGTAAATTTTACTGATGATAATTCCCTTGTCTTTATATCTGTACAGTTTATCTATTTTTCTGCTTCTCTCAGATGTACATCCGTGGCTTATTTAACCAAAGTAATTCGAGTTGTTCTTAAGACGCTCTCATGCTGGAACGATGTTTGTCATGGTCTGTCTGTCAGTTTCTTCTTTTTTAAAGATCAGTCCTGGCAAATCACAAGTGGTTTTCATTTTTCAATCACCAGACTGTATTTTACAAACTACATTATTACTAAACTTCGTGCTTTGATACTGTTTCATCCACCAATGCTTCTGTCTCCGGGGCTCCCCGTGCGTCAATACTCTCTGTGGAATTCGACTTTGTTTATATTTCTTCCGATTTCCCAGCACAAATCTGCCAATTTTGTCTCAACATTTGTGAGTTTTTTTTCTCCCGACAAAACATTGATTAATTACTGAAAAGCAAGCACCAGTCACAAAAGGAAAAAGATGCTTGGAAAGGACTCGTCTGTCTAGCTGCATCCCGGGCGGTACGTTGATGTGATAAATTTAGGCCTCGCTCGGCTTGTATTGACGACGTCTGACTTATTTCTTTTTTTCTATTTTTCTAACTTTTTTTGAGTTTTTTGTTGGTTCTTTTTTTTTTCGTATTTGCTTGCTATGCGTTTTGGATTACCATGTGCTCATCTGCTATGATACGCACTAGAGAATATAATCAAGACGCAAGAGATGCAGATCTAACGTGGAAATTTTTTTGGAAAAACTACAGGCACGCAAATGTAATGATTATATGTAAAGGTTATAAAACGTATAGCAAAAATAGATAATCAAAAGAACGAGAGATACTGATTTAACGTGAAAAAACTTTATAGGATAAAATCATAGACGCACGAAGACAAGATTTCACTATATGAGGAGATATTACAATAAAGTTTTTTTTCTTCCCATGGACTACTGTGGTACACATATAGCGTGAGGGAAAAGAGTCTCATACAGAGAGAAAACCGAATCAGAGTCAGTTCCTACAGGTTGATACCACGTCTGATACAGTCTGTGCATGGCCCTGCCACCGGTCATACCATGTCTGGCATGAAGCGATGAAGTATCCTACATAGACACGGTACGAATTCGGATCAATTTTAACAATCTCCACCTTAAGTTGAATTTCCTTTGGTAGTCCAAAACGCAATAAGCTCCAATTAAATCAACAAGAACACCTTATACGCCAAAAGTCCAAAAGACTAATCTTCAACAAGAAAGACTGGAACATTCTTATCCAACACTTCTCATGAAGCAAAATTGAGCAAACCATTAGTAGATCTAGACACACATTTCAGCAAAATAGACGAACAAATCTGAGTCTTCAACAATCCATAACCTTTGAGTCTGTGCAACTGACCTCCTAAAACAAATATTCAATCGTTGAACGGCATAAGTCAAAACATGACATGTGGCGCTGGATAGGTAGCGAAAAACTCATATGAAGAAATCTGACAGGCTGCACCATTAAAAGCTCATTAAAAGAGCATCTTGCATATGTGGCCATCAGTGTATCAAACTTCCGGCTTCAAAGATAATTAAATTCCCAGTAAAACTGTTTAGATAAAGCTTATGCCATTAATATAGTATAAACTACAGTAAACCTCTCATATCAAGCTATGACAACTAAAAACCGTTGTTGTATTCGCGCAAAAGACAAATTTCTTCTTGCACTTCAATCTTTCATCTCAAATGAATTTGGAGCAAAACCTTCACTTTTAAATAGTAAAACTCCGAAGAGTATCATACTAACTGTCATCAGGGTGTCATCAATCTTTTGAAATTGAATGTTGCCAAAGCTTCATAACGGTCGCGTAAACGATACAAATTGCAACATGTCCAAACAATGATTGAAACATCAAATTCAGTTATTTCCACAACTGATAGTTTTTTTTTCAAGATCTACTCGGTCAAGCGTAGCCCAAATTAATTGAACATCAATGTTGTGCTGAAAACCTGCAACTCCATCTTAAACTCTACATGTGCAGATCTTAGCGTAGTAACTCGTATTAGACAAATTGTTGAATTAATCATCAATGATTAATCATATATGAATGGCTCCAATAATAGACACAACGGCCTGAACTGCAATGAACTCTATTTCCAACAAAAAAAAATGAGGGTGGCGATACAACTTCTTCCTAGAAAATGGTGATCGACCAAGGTAGAAAATCATCTTGGATGGAGATAATATAATATAATGTCATGGCATTGTGCTAGATGGTGATGGTATCAGCAAACTTAGTGCTAAAACAATTTTCAAGAAAAGCACCTATTGACATTCAGTATGGAATTGAGTGTCGACGTGCATCAATACTCTCCGTGGAATTCGACTTTGTTTATATTTCTTCCGATTTCCCAGCACAAATCTACCAATTTTGTCTCAACATTTGTGAATATTTTCTCCCGACGAAACAGTGATTGATTACTGAAAAGCAAGCACCAGTCACCAAAGAAAAAAGATGCTTGGAAAGGACTCGTCTGTCTAGCTCCATCCCGAGCGGCACGTTGATGTGATAAACTCGCTTATTTCGGTTTAAGTTTCTGATTTCTGACTTATTTTTTATTTTTTCTAAATTTTATTTTTATTTTTTTATTTTTTAGCTTTTTTGTCGGTTCTTTTTTTTTCATATTTATTATTATTATTTGAGATAGGCTAACTTAATTTTTTTATTTTTAACTTTTTTAAAATTTAGTTACGCTAAATAAAACTTTCATCATTCTGATGTAATTTTAACCAGCTACAATTAATTTCAATCATAAACTAATTTATTTCAGCCCACCGAACGACACCTTAGTAATTTGAGCTACTACCTGACATGTACATACAAGCAGATCCATCAGTATCAACTCCAAGAAACCAGCTTATTTACACGGTTGCGTCATAGAATCTATGGTACATTCAAAATCCAGCAGTTACCATGTGCTCATCTGTTATGATACGCACTAGAGAGTATAATCAAGACGCAAGAGATGCAGATTTAAGGTGGAAAAGAAATTGGGAAAAAATTACAGGCACGCAAATGTAATAAGTTATATGTAAGGGATATAAAACGCATAGCAAAAATAGATAATCAAAAGAACGAGAGACACATATTTAACGTGAAAACCCTTATAGGATAAAATCACGGACGCACGAAGATAGAATTTCACTATATGAGGAGATATTATAATAAGGTTCTTTTTCTTCCTACGGACTACTGAGGTACATATATATAGCATGAGAGAAATGAGTCTCATACAGAGAGAATACCGAATCAGAGTCGGTTGCTACAGGTTGATACCACATTTGATATAGTCTGTGCATGGCCCTGGCACCGGTCATACCATGTTTGGTATGAAGCGATGCAGTATTCTACACGAACACGGTACGAATTCGGATCAACTTTAACAATCTCCACCTTTAGTTGAATTTCCTCCGGTAGTCCAAAACGCAATAAGCTCCTCCAATTAAATCAGCATGAACATCTTATACGCCGAAAGTCCAAAGGACTAATCTTCAACAAGAAAGACTGGAACATTCTTATCCAAACGCTTCTCGCGAAGCAAAATTGAGCAAACCATCAGTAGAGATAGGCACATATTTCAATAAAACAGACAAACAAATATGGGTCTTCAACAATCCATAACCTTTGAGTTTGTGCAACTAACCTCTTGAAACAAATGTTTAATCGTTGAATGGCATAAGTTAAAATATCACCTGTGGCACTGGATAGGTAGCAAAGAACTCATATGATGAAATCTACCTAGAACATAAAGTTGGGCAAATAACGCTCATTAAAAGAGCAACCTGCATATGTGGCCATCACGTGTATCAAACTTCCGGCTTCAAAGGTAATTAAATTCCACAACGGTTGAAAATTTCTCCTGTAAAACTGTTCAGATAAAAGGAACTCTTATGCCATTAATAGAGCATAAATTACAGTAAACCTCTCAATCGAGCTATGACAACTAAAAACCGTTGTAGTATCCGCGCAAAAGACATACTTCTTCTTGCACTTAAATCTTTCATCTCAAATTGAAATCGAAGTAAAACCTTCACTTTCAAATAGCAAAACTCTGGACAGTATCATACTAACTGCCATCAGGGAGTCATCAATCTTTTGAAATTGAATGTTGCCAAAGCTTCATAACGGCCGCGTAAACAATACAAATTGCAACATGTCTAAACAATGATTGAAACACTAAACTCAGTTATTCCCACAATTGATAGTTTTTTTTCAAAATCTACTCGGTCAAGCGTAGCCCAAATTAACTCAACAATAATGTTGTGCTGAAAACCTGCAACTCCACATGTGCAAATCTTAGCGCAGTCACTCGTAGTAGTCGAATCGTCGAAGAAATCATCAATGCTTAATCCCATATGAATGCTTTCAATAATAGACACAACGATCTAAATTACAATGAACTCTACCTCTAACAAAAATACAAAGGTGACGATACAACTTTCTTACAGAAGATGACGATCGATTGAGATAAAAGATCGATGAAAGAGATAACACAATATGATGTCATGGCACACGCTGAGTGGCGTGAGGAATGGTATTAGCAAACTTAGTGCTAAAACAATTTTCAAGAAAAAGCACCTATTGACATTCAGTATGGAATTGAGTGTCGACAGAGTCGAGACGATCAAATCAGCGGGTTGGGCCACCGAGAAAACTCCTCCTTTTTTTTCTCGAGCTGCGTGCTCTTCTTCTTTTCCCAGAGCTTGGTTCTGTGTGCTTGACGTTGCTCGCGGTTTGTTTCTTTTTCCGATCTCCTGATTGAACGCGACCGCTGCTGATGCTCTGCTGTGGGAGAGCAAGAGAGCCGACGCGTCGCGTGGTCGCCTGGCGTCACCTGGCTCTGCCGGCGTTGAGGAGCCGGAAGCCTTGGCGGTTGCGCTCTGTTTCTTGCGCTTCCCCGGCAGCCGTCGCTTTCGCTGGACCGAAGAAAAACCGAAGGAAACACGGCACTTCCGACTCGAATAGTATCCGCCGAACGACGAATCTTTTTCGTCCGATCGATTCTCGCTGGCAGATGCCGCCCTCGCAGTCGGCTTCTCCCGGGACAGCGATATGGATCTTGAATGTAGGGGTCTAATATCATTTGCTGTAAAATATACGGTAAAAACTATATAATTAAAGGAATAGGATACATAAATTTAATGTGAAAAATCTTTATGAAAAAACACAAAGACACGAAAACGAAATTTTACTATATGAGAAAATATTATATAAGACTCGTTTTCTTTCTATGGACTACTGGGTACATATATATAGGCGAGAATAATAGATCAATTGTTGTGCTACATATTTACGTCACGTCTGATACAGTCTGCGTATGACCTTGGCACGGTTATAACACATCAATATAAGATGATGCAGCATCCTATACTAATACGGTATGAATTAGATCAATTTTAACACTTCCGGCAAAAGTGGCACCAAGAAGATGCCTATGGAATAAGGAGGAAAAAAAGTGTAAATGATTTGACCAAGTAAAATGAGGAGGCGACAAGAACAGAAATAACAGTATAATCAGTTTTCAATTGGACAGTGTACTTATCATACTCACATCGATCAATCATTGAATCACTGGCCAGTGTGTTTGGAGCTAATTGTTTTTTGTTTGTTTGAAACAAGTATCACATGCATGTATGCCGTGCCCGCCAACAGCCAGGCTAAAACCAACCAAATATAGGATCCAGTGGTGAAGTCAGTATTTAGGCTATCTAGACTGAATTATGAAAATATTATCCAGGTTAGACTGAATTTACCTAGACTATACATTATTTTTTCATACTTCAGGCTAAAATTTATCTTGCCGGGTGTGACTCCGCCCCTGATAGGATCTATATATACAGTTATACACCCCCTCCACTGCACTGACACCAATTCTCCTCACCCAAGCACATCGATCATCAGAAACAAGAAAACCAGAAGCATCAATTGATGACTTGATCCAATTCGATTAGCTAGCTAGCTAGTGATCATCAGATTCATCAGAGACATTGATAGCTGTGTTGATAAACTTGAGGCCGGGGATGGAGGAGAGCAGGAGTGGCGGCATGGATGTTGCAGTGAACATCTCTGAAGCTTCCATGGAAACCATCATGCCTCCGATGCCTCAAAACTCTCCTTCCATCAAGACCCTGCCACTATGGGTGCACAATGAGACCTTTCAATCACCTAACCCTAGCTTCGCGAAGAGGGTGGCCATTGCTCTCGTCAAGAAGGTATGTATATATCTACCTGACTACTTGGGCTTTTCTCCTTTGCTTTCCCCAACCTATGGGCATGTTTGGCAACGGCTGCGACTTATGATTTTTAACGTGTTCATCGTTTAACTTATAGACCCAGTCTTAAGAAAATAATCCGTTTGAAAGTTAGGTACTGTAACAAAAGCCAAAAGCCATCAGCTTTGAAGAAAAAGAATAGGCCTATGATCTGCATGCATGCGTTCCCCAAGCTAGGCTAGACTGTGCTAAGCAATTACATTTAATTTGTTAGTTTTTTTTTTTGGTGAAACGGAGGGACTTAAATTGTAAGCATATATGAGATTATATATCTATCTGAGAAAAAAAACTATTTTGCTAATGTTTCAGGTGGCGGCTGAGTTCCTGGGGACGTTCCTGCTGATCTTCATCCTGCTGTCGGCGCTGATCATGAACGCGATGCACGGCGGCGTGCTTGGCCTGGTCGGCGTGGCGGCGACGGCAGGGTCCGCCGTGCTCGTGATCGTGGCATCGCTGGTGCACGTATCCGGGGGCCACCTGAACCCGGCGGTGAGCCTCGCCATGGCCGTGTTCGGGTACCTCCCGTGGGCCCACCTCGCGCCGTACATGGCTGCGCAGTTCCTGGGCTCCCTCGGCGCGTCGTTCGCGGCGAAGGCGATCTACAGTCCGGCGAACCCCAGCGCGGTCGTGGCCACCGTGCCGAAGATCGGCGCCGTGGATGCGTTCTTCGTCGAGTTCATCACCACGTTCGTCCTCCTCTTCGTCATCACCGCCCTCTCCACCGATCCTAAAGCAGTAAGCTAGACCTCGTTTAATTCTTGTGGCATGCATGCATGGATCGCTGCTTTTGCTTGTTCATCTCTCTCTCTATATAATGGCGACGGTGCCAATCCGTAGGTGAAGGAGTTGATGGCAGTGGCAGCTGGGGCGGCAGTGATGATGAACGCTCTCATCTCCGCGTAAGTGGAATCGATCAAACGACGTATATCGACGATTTTATTGTCGATTTTGCGTTATTTTTTTGATCGAGTCGTAGCGTCCAATTAATGCATGTATGCCTCCAAGTTTATAAGTCGAAAGTGTCTATATAACATTTGACTATTTTTCAAAACAAAATTAGTCAGATTTTAGCGCGTTAGATGGTGATCCAATGCTCCAGATCTTGTTTTTGAAGGGAGGGCTTGTATGAGTGGATCCGTTGGATAGAGATCCAACACTCTAGATCATTTTCTTTGGATGAGGCTTATATAGGTGGATCCGTTTGATGAAGATCTAATGTCTCAGATCATTTTATTTAGGAATTTAACTATTTTTTAAAACAAAATTAGTCAGATTTTAAAGCGTTCGATCTTAATCTAAAAGATCCCCATAAATATAATGTTCAACTGTGATGGGCAGGGAGTCGACAGGAGCATCGATGAATCCGGCGAGAACGCTTGGGCCGGCCATCGCCACCGGGACATACACCAAGCTCTGGGTCTACATGGTCGCTCCGCCGCTCGGCGCCGTCGCCGGAACCGGTGCTTACATTGCACTCAAGCACTGATGCATGCCATAGCCATGCATGCGTGCATGGTTGATTAGCAAGTGTACGTGCTAGGAAAAGCTCTAGGTCAGATCGATCGGGTGGTTCTTCTTGTAGAATTTGATATGTACGCATGTTTAAAATTACATATATATGGGCGGTTAATTCGCGTTAATTGTATGATGTTCTCGAAGGGAAAACTTATATATGTATGTAGAAATTAAATCAGTGGGGAAGCTGAACTTTTATTTCCATTTCTACCAGAGAACTACAACTAGCTGGGTTGAAGTTGAGGAAACATATCGAGCCAGCTGGACTTAGCTCGTGAAAGCTTCCTAGACAAGTGGCTCGATTCAGCTCAGCTCGTTAGACTAACGAGCTAAAATAGATGCTTAGCTTGGCTTGGTTGAAAGCTAGAGCTCGGTTTGTTAGGCTTGTTATTTGAAGTGTTTATCAGGGGTGGATGCATGTTAAGCAATGGGGGCACATGCACCTGGGCTGATTTTAATTTTTGTTGCTTAGAGTCTAAGTTTACATAGTGTGTACCATCACATACAAAAAACTAGTGCCTCCACATGTCAAGGATTGCATCTATCTAAAAGAAAGAATGATTAAACATATTAACAAACAAATGTGTACCATCACATACCAAAAACTTATATTTCTTACTTAGTATATGATGTTTCCAATACTATACACAATGGAGTATCTTATAATCAGTATACGAGTATACCTAAAGTGATAAAGGAGTATTTTAAGTATTTTAGGTGGTATATTAGAGGTGGGTGTAATTACACCGGAAGTATATATATATATATATATATATATATATATATATATATATATATATATATGTCATTCAATTTCATGAAATTGGCTATAGGGTTCATTCGATATTTGTCATTTTCCTAGTTTCCCACTATTTTCTATTCTTTTCTCTCTTTCCCCATTTTTCCTGAACTGAATTCCCCACTTTGCCCACGACAGACCACACCAGGATCGCATACCCTCTTGAAGCAGAGTACTAGTCTACTAGATCAAGCGTTGCATAGTTCATAATTCATACATTACGCAGTTTTATTGCAAAAACAATCAATTTCATAAGGCCAATCAAGTCGACATGGTTTATCTTCACATTTCACTTGTAAGGAGGCGGTCGGCGTCCATCGCGAGGAGCTCGTGGACTGCGTGACATCCACGACGAGGACCTCAGAGGCGGAGCGGCGGCCACGGCGAACTCAAAGCGAGGAGCTCAGGGGGAGCAGAGGTCATGGTGACGAGCTCGTAGGCAAGCCGACATCCACGTCGAGGATTCAAGGGCGAGGTCGTAGCAGGCTAGCAGCCATGACGAGGAGATCAGAGGCGGGCGCAGCCGCGGTCATGGCAAGGAGCTCGATTAGTTCAGAGGTCGCAAATGGCTCGCATCTGGTTTGGTTCGATCCAATAAGAGAAAGGACAAGGGCATTTTCAGGAAATTTAATTGAAGAAAAATGGGAAAAGCGGAGAAAATTATAGGAAATAGGAAAAACTATATTAAAAAAATAACATGCGCCAAAGAAACAAGAAACTGGAGTGACAATGTGACATATATCTAATTTTATGAAACTAGATGGCATATTTCGAAGTGGCTTGTTTTAGGATATATATATATATATATATATATATATATATATATATATATATATATATATATATATATATATATATATCCAATTTTGCCTTTTCCTCTCTTCTTTTTTTTATTTTTCTACTCAATGTTTACTACTCCTTAATTGTGTTTTCCAGAAACATTAATACTTAATAAATATATCTAAAATATCGCCAGAAACATTAATCACTTCATAAATATATTTAAAATATCTTAACCCTATCACCGAAAACTTAAACTTCGTTCTTTCAGAAAAGAATTTGCTTAAAATCTAGAAATGTTAAGCCCTATTTGGAATGCCGGAATTCTACAGGAATCTTGTAAGAAATTTAAAGAAAACAGTTTGATTTTTTAAGGAATCATGAAAAACTACCATATTCTAAACGGGGCGTTAATGATATCTCGTAAAAAAAACATAGTGTGAATCCTACAAGACTCCTCTGCCAATCCTCTAAACAAACGGGCAACTATTGCCCCTTATCTGGCTGCAAGAACTTAGGCATGATTTTTTTTCTTTTTTGCATGAATCTAATAAGAAACGGTTCAATTATCGTAAGAATCTAAGAAAATTCCTATATTTCTAAACGGGGCTAAGTTCACACCCCGCTCAACTGGGTTTAAGCTTTTAGGTTTTTAATTTCGTCTTTTTCTGACTTTTGTATTTTCTTTTTTCCTTTATTCCTTTGAATTTTCGGGATAATATTTTTTTTTGATATTTTTAAATTTAATTATGACAAAAAAATCACAGCAGCTATAGTGCCAAAAAAAACCCGCAACAATGCTAAACAAGTAAACAGTGCGCTGGCAGCCGAAATGAGCGTGGCCGGAGCGGCAAAAAAAGAAGGTTGTGTACAATTTCACATACCGAATATTTCATATGTCAAAGAAGAATCTTTAACTCGTGATTCATACATAATTCATATCTTTAATAGGTCTTTCAAAAAAAATATAAACAACAGTCAGACCTCCAACAACTCTTATAGTCAAGGCTGTTATATATATACGAGGGACTTGCCCAATTCTTACGAGTACAAACGGTTGCAATCCGAGCTCCTCCATGTTGAACCGTTCTTACAGAAGTCCAAGGAACACCTTCGCAATGACACTTTTACATACACAAGGTGAGAGTGATGTACAGAGGTCAAAAACTCCACACGCACAGCAACACAACCTCTCCTCATATAAAAAAAACACAACCACCAACTGTACAACGATTTGCTCTCTGAAACAAAACACACAGACCAACTCTACTGGCCATCAGAGGTCGCAGTATTCGTCGCAGCAGTCAGAAGAACCGCCTCTTCAGGCTTCTGGTCGTTGCTTGGTAGGAGCGCATGAGGAGCCCAACACCTATCCCAACACCAACACAAACTCCAAGGCCAATCCCGACGCCAACTCTAACACCAGCATTGAACCATGTGAGTTGGCCATTGTCATCGTCAGAGTACCAATCTTCAGGGTATTGCCTGCTTCCAATGTTCGTGTCATTGTCATCTTCATCACCCGCACCCTGTCAAATCGGTTTATATTAGTTCATACAAATTTGAGCATACAGTGTTTTAAGCAACAATATATATATTAGTGCATACTACATATCAGGAGTCATGCAGCAAATGTTGTAATTTAGCCATAATCAGTATTGCAAAAAAAATAATTAGCCATAATCAGTAATTCAGTATTGCAAAAAAAATAATTTATCCATAATATTCCAGTTTCCTGTCACCTTAAATACAATTGAGAAGTCAGTTTATCTTGTACAGTAAGAACCATACATCAACAACACCTCATATCTATGAGGATTTGGTAAATATCTCTTTCTGTAGCTTATCTATTACCTGGAATGAATGCTAAGTAGCTTATCTAATCAACTGAAATGCTAAGTACAATTCATAAAAGAGACAACGAGGAACTAAACGAAAACTAGCATGTACTTCCCAATGCCTTCAACCCCTTATTAGCATTTGATCTACGAATCTGGCTAAAAAGCCAACATGACCCCATATTAGCATCTGATATAGCAAAATAATGTACAAAGCTAAATTTAATTTTTGAACAAAGTTAGTTAAGCATACACACCCAAGCTTCTAAAGGACAGTTGCGGCATCCCATATGTTGTCAGGTAGTAATGTTCTGGGGTCAGGCGGTATGTTATTATGCCAATTGATATATAGTTTGTAAGGCTGGCATATTCAAGTATATATGACTAGGAATAAGCACACATCAAATGAAAGTTTTGTTCCAAATTTACAATATCTTAGCCAAACCAGGAAATGCACAGATTAATATTGAATAGGCACATGCTACATTATTTATAGCAATTCAAACTAAATTCAAGATGCTATAATTGTAAGACATTTCAAAGAATTAAAAGGTCAAAAGCTAGTACATATTAAATAAATACGAAACTAAGTTCAAATAGTAAAATACATGCACAGGTAATGTAATACCATGTAAACCATTGATCTATATGTCTTTCAGAACTGTACAATATACAGCTATTATTCTATCAAGAATAAACTAATGAGCATAATACTTTTCAACAATATATGCACAAACATATCAATCCAAGGATGAAGATAAAGATACTATTACCAGAATACCAGTCACAATCACAGAAAGTTACAGGGAGAACGTAACATCTAAATCACCATGTTCCGTATACGGGATTATGCCCACACAATATATTTCTACACAGTGACAGTACACTAGACAACAGTGTTCCCTGCCGATCAAGCCAAACTTTGTAAACACAAACAATCACACAAGCAAAGCAATCGCAATCACAACACAATACTACATGCTTTCCAAGAATTGGAACAAAAGTCCACCCATTTATATGTGCCATCAAAGCCTTTGCTAGCCACCATACGCCAATCTATAGTAAGAAAAAGTAGTACACGACAACATTCTACAATCCACGCAAATTACTATATTATGCTCCGATTTTGTTGCCACAATTGTTCCTATACCAAAGCTATTATTTCCTTTGTAAATCGTATCAATCAGTAAAATCAGGCAACTAATGTTCTTGAATCTTAATTGATACTCACCATCAAAGTCGCCGATTGTCGGCGAACCAACCCACCGGCAGCTTCTTCAGGGGTGGCGAGCCGCAGGGCGCGCGTGAGGACGATGGGCTCGCCGGCGCAGCATCCGGCGACGTAGACCTCATAGGCGGAGGCGGAGGCCGCGGCCCCTGCGGCAGGGATGCAGTCGATTGCCCAGGCGGGGGAATCGGCTTTGGCATCAGGGCACCGTCGAAGAGAGCCACGGAGGAGCGCGGCGCCGCGGTGGTCGGCGACCTCGAAGGCCGCAGAGGGCGGGGGGAGGCGCGCAGCAGCGGTGGATACATAGGTGGCCTCGCCGGAGGCGGGGTCGTGGCGGTCGAGGCGGAGCGGGAGAAAGAGGGATGCCGCGTCGCCGGCGGGATGGAGGGCGAGCGCGAGGCGGGGCAGCGCGGCGCTGCCGCGGGGCGAGAGGCGCACGTAGAAGAGGCGGGCCTCGAGGCAGCGATCCGGGTCCGACGGCGGCTGGTCCATGCGCGCAGCGCGAGGTGGCGAGAGTGCCGGAGGGAGGGAGGCTTGGGATTAGCTTAGGGTTCTGCCATTGGAAGGCTCAAGTGGAGACGAATGGTTAATTAAGGAGGGGATTAGTGGGAATGTGTGAGTTGGTTAATTAATTAAGGGCCTGGCCTGGGCTGGGCTTTCATGGGCCTGGACTGCAGTAAACACCGTGAAGCGTAAGAGAGGAGCAAGCAATCGACACGGAATCCACCACGATGAGCGGCGCCAGCGAGGAGGCGGAGGTGGACGCGCTCCTCCGGGCGGCGCAGGACGCCGTGCTGCTCAAGCTCCAGGCCAACACCCACCTCGTCTCGTCGTCGTCGTCGTCCTCCGCCTCGAACCCTCCTTCGCTCGACCACGCGCCCTATCCCCTCGACGCCGACCTCGCCCGCCGCTTCGACGCCCTCAGGTCCCGCCCGCCGGCGCTGAAGCGGCCTGATGCTGCCTCCACCGCTGGTGCCGGCCGGATGGACGAGCTGGAGGCACAGCTCGCGGCTCTGAAGGGGGCGGCGGGGCCAGAAAAGGAGACGAGGTGAAGCTGGAGGATCTGGGAGAGGAGTCGGAGGACAACGAGGTGGAGAAGGTGATGCGGTGGGTGATGGACGCCGCGCGGCTCGGCGTGATCACGGCAGGTGGCGACAAGGCGAAGCGCGGCGAGGAAGAGAAGGATGAGGAGCAGCGACAGCGGCGAGGGGGACGACGATGGAGACGAAGAGGAAGGAGATGGAACAAGTCCAAGAGCAAGTGGTTCTTTTGATCCTATCTACGTAGATCTCATGCTCCCAAGCCATGAATCACAGCCAGGTGACACCATCCAATCAGAGATTTCTTCTGATGATGTGTAGCATTGTATGTAAACTTGCATTCCTATCTTTCTGATAAACATGAGAATAGAAGGATTTACTGGAGCTAATAAACTTGCACTTGATCTTTCCTGACAAATCTTTTCTTCCAAACAAAGAATCAATCCTAGCCAATGAGATGATCAACTTGAGAATGCTTCAGGAACAAATTCACAGCCGGGTGTTTTCAGCAAGCAATCATCAAAACGAGTATACGTGTGCATCCTCCTCCATGCATATTAAGCATTGCAAGAGAAATCCGGAATGGGAGGTGATTGAGCAGGCTGAAAACTATGTAAAACAGAAGGGTGAGAACTAAGAAAAATCAACAAGGAACACTAGTGCACAGCTCACTATCTCAACATCTTTCACAGAATGAGTTCATAGGTAGCTAACAGGCCGTTACATATCCTCAGTGAAGCACCATGACATGCTACACGCATTTCAGTCTGGATGGAGTACAAAGTATCACAGGAATAATCCACACAAAATTGTAATAACAAAATTTAGAAGCTTGTCACTTTCAAATACAAGAGGAAAACATGGATACGATGGCACACACTTTGTTCACTTACGTGTTCATCATCAATGTTATGTTGTCGCCTTTCAACAGTATCCTACCTGCCAATCATTTCCAATCAAACATATTAGAATAAACCGATGAAATAATGCAACTCATGCTCTTATAAATGAACTAATGGTAAACTTTGGTTGCAAAATTCACTAACCCAATGATTTCCTAGTGTTATTCTTAATGTTGATTTCCTCCGCATCATCAAGAACTAAATTCATGTACTCGTCAAAATCCTGAGAATATACACAGCCAGTGTAAAAACTCAACAGTACTCAATAGGAATACACATAACATCATATAACCTCTGAAGCTAAAGAAAGCACACATATACATCAAGCATTCAAACTAAATCTAGCGCTCTCAAGCGATACAGAGCAGAGAGCACCATCAAATAGAAAAAGCCATCTCGTACCACAAAACACCACCAATACATGTAAAATCCATTGTTGGCATTCTTCACTGACATAAAATTTCATTTCATAGAACCAATTAACGGACACCCCAAAAAGTACCAATATCACATAGTTTCCAAATTCCAACAGGAAAACAAATTATCTGTTCTTTTTTTTCGGTTAAAAGCAAAAGTGTGAGAAATCTATCATTATAAGCCATATGGCAAAGCAGCTAAAGCTATCAATTCAAAAAGGGGAAATTGGATGCATGCTATTGTAAATCATAAGAAAAAATGTGACCGATACAAGACTATATAAACCTTGGAATCATTAATAACTAACGAAGAATGCTCAGTTGTAACAAAAGTACAACTTCTTTGTGGAAAATTATAAACCTATTTGTTTTTGTACAAAAGTATTTCGATGCAATTCGAGCATGGAAAGAAATGCTCACATACTCGAAATACGGAAGTAGCATAAGAGCACCATATGGGTGACCAGTTCCCAAATTCAAATATTTACATGGCCATTATCAATAAACCTTAAACCACGCCACAACAATAAAAAAAGCCTAAACATAAGACTAAAGCCTAATCATTATGCAGCAACCTAGACTTGGTTCTAGAAAATGTAAATAGTACAGGATTTAGTCAAATGCATTAAAATAAATAAGACAATTTTAGGACCCTGGAGCTGTAACACCATACTAGCAAAAAGCAAAAGGAGGTCCATACTAGTTAGCAAAAGGAGGTCTATATAAGGGCCTAACTGCTCAGGCCCTTCATGGTCATCCAAATCATCCATGAGCTTGAAAGTGTCAAATGAGTATCAGAGAAAATTCATCAGAAACCAAATAGGCATACTTGTGATTGTCATTCATTGCCAATCTTTTCTTTAACAGTCTGAAGGACAATCAGATTGCACGAAATCTACACCCCCAATCTTCCATACACAAAAAAAATGTCTGTGATCCTTAAATGAACACATTCTACAAAGCATCTTCTGGAAATACTCTCATCATCTGAGTAGACAACAGGTAACATTCCAATTGTACAAATAGATAGTGTCTTTACTGGTTTCATGGTAAAGCATCAGAAGAACTCAGTATCTACTCACAGGTATAGTTGTTCATATAACCTTGTTAATTTTCAAAGTCGGGATTTGGATCAGTTTCAGTTTTACAGGCTTCATATATAGACTATAGTGAAAAGAAACACCTGATACTAGAATGTGTCACATTCTAACCACACACACACCAAAAAATAAATTAAAAAAAAGTCAGTGGAGACCCTGGTATCTCAGCTGAATGATAGAACAACAAAATTGTAAATGCTCAGTGCTCACTTTTCACGGTTGCAGAAGCAAGCCTTCTCTCGTAGAATTAAGAAAAGCAAGACTAATGTTGCAGTCCTTGCGGTAATTTTCTCTAACCTAAGTGTTCTATCAAGTTCAGAGTTCAGACCCTTCAAGAGTGTATCATTTCTTAGCATTTACATTAATACCTTACTACTAGAGCATGTGGGTTTTTACAAGTCTGTACTGACAGTAGAGAAACATTGATGCATTTGCATGTTGGGTTTTCACAAAACAGACCAAGAAACGTGCTCTGCTAACTTACCATAGGGTTTATTTATTCATCCCCTCTTGTTTAGGTTCTTTAGGGTTTTTTACTGCTAATATATAATAGTTACTATGCTGAGCCACTAACTGCTAAAGCACTATACTAATATATAATAGTTACTATGGGGTTTTTTTTACTGAATTGCTAATAATTGGTCGACTGAATTTTTTGGAAAGTCAAATTTCTTATCGTTGGATCATGCGGGGTATGCATGCTCTGAGGCAGTTTTCGCTAATGACTATTGAGTTGTATGTATCAACTAGTTCATCCAAAAATTTAACCTGATAAAAATAGATGGACAATATACTTTAACAATGTCTCTAGCTCTGGCTATATCTAGCACAACGTAGGTAGGGCTGTTAAATTTTGGGGTGCTTGTGAGGGTGACAACAGCTATTTGGAGATGGATGTGTTTGTTAGGGTTTGAGGACATGTCAAAAATTAGATTGACTTGAAAAAAAATTGTCAATTGACTTATAGGCAATCCCTTAATTATTTCATTCATTAAGCTTAAGGCCCGTTCTGGGGAGATTAGCTTCCTCTAGGAGCAATAAGAAACTAGTTCAGAATGGGTTTCAACTTTATTGAGAAACCTGAGAAGTGAAAGTCGAACCCTGTTTGAAGGAGCTTATGGTCTTATTCTTTTCAACATATGGCTTATAGTTTCATTTGAATAAATAAATGGAATAGTTTCTCCATATCTTTTCAAAGTGGTGACAGTTTCTCCACCGTGTTTTTAAAGCAGTGACAATTTCTCCACCGTCTTTTCAAAGTAGCTTAACGGGGCAGACTTTTTAAAGCAGTTTCGGTTCATTTGCACAAGTGCTTGTGGTTGGACAAAAAAGCCACATCCAGAAGTCATTATCTATAGCCGAAAAGAACACATCTTAAAGCTTTTGATGGCTTTAAACTGAAGCTAAATCCCTCAACTCAACAGTGTGTAATCAGCCTCTCTTTCGGCCAAAAGCCTAGCACAATAATAAGCTGACATTATTAATGAAGCCGTAGACAACTAAATAACAGCACGCTCATACCATAAGTCCTCCGTACTACCATGAGAACCAGCAATTAATCGAGTCCTTACCGTATCTGTCAGTGTAGTCATTTTTTTTATTAAATTTGGCATTCGAACGTCCGTTTTTACAAATATAGTCTCTCCTTGAGCTCGGTAGCTATGACAGATAACATGTATTATCTGTCGCGCTACCGCAACTCGGCTAGGATCTGCTAAGCCACCAGAGCTCAACGAGACAACATCCCAAGCCATCAGCCTCGATAGGTAATTAATTAGTGTTAATCCTGCAACATGATGCTTGACTAGTGTTAATCATGCTTAAGTTAACATTGAAGCCTCCTGTCGAGGTGTGGTTGCTCAGTGGGTCCTCTTGCCGCATTGTGGTTGTTCAACAGGTCCTGCAGAGTTGTGGTAGCACAGTAGGCGGCATATATCACCTGCCGCGGCTGCCGAGCTCAGGGAGGTGGCTAGATTTGTAAAAACGGACGTTCAAGGGTCAAATTTTTTAAAAAAAATTATAGTGATAGATATGCGAAGGATTCCGAATAATCAACATGATATTGTCATGTGGCAACCTTAAGTACCTTTTGATGTTTAGTACATACATACATTAATGCATGCATTTATACATTAATGCATGCGGGTTTATACATAAACATACATGGCGGATGGCATCAAGTTGTCATGAACCGGGAGAGACTAGACGAGAAAGGCTTAGATATACGATTGGTTCCAATAGCATGTGGTAGCCCTCTTATAAGATGGGGATATAATCTAATGATCATATCAAGCGATTGTAACATGAATTCGCTAATTATTTTGGTCGCCTGGTTCTTGTGGAAGCAAGTAATGATATAGTGTTTAATGGAGGCTCTCAATGTGCAACGTATTCTTATGCGATTTGTGAAGAGCTAAGAGAGAGAGACTAGGCTAGATAAGGCTTTGATATCTTGGCTTTCTGGATTGTACTCTTGAGTTCTTCCAATAGCATGTGGTAGAATCTAATCTCCTCAAATTAGAGAGAGAGAGAGAGATATAGATGGTTCCAATAGCATGTGGTAGCCCTCTTATATAGATGGGCTCCCCCTAACAGATATAATCTAATTCCAATCATATCTCTAACTGATATAGTAACTAACATCATATCTCTAATTATATCTCTAACACAAAGAATCTAATCTCTAACTCAAATAGAAACCGGGGTAGTGGGAGAGAGAGAGAGAGACTAGACGAGAAAGGCTTAGATATATTTCTGATTGGTTTCAATAGCATGTGGTAGCCCTCTTATATAGATGGGCTCCCCCTAACAGATATAATCTAATTCCAATCATATATCTAACTGATATAGTAACTAACATCATATCTCTAACACAAATAATCTAATATCTAACTCAAATAGAAACCAATCTCTAATTCCTAATAATAGACCAACTAGGCCTTGGGCCCAAGGCCCACACCCCTGACACTACACCCCTCTCGGACATGCAGCTCATCCTCGAGCTGCTAGGTGGTGGTCATGGCACCAATGGAAGACCTCCGACGCCGATGTAGAAGATGAACGGTGGTGGGGTCCTGCAGCCGATGGAGACGGCCGTCCAGATCCAAGCGTAACAATGCTAAATGATGCCTGCAAAATAAGTTTTTTTTTTTCTTTTTATTTTTTTGGTTTTTTTGGGTTTTTTGCCTTAACTTATTCGGTTGGTTTTATAACCAACCGAACCCGAATCGCATCGATCTGTCGAAGCGCGACTAGAGGAGCGGCGGCGCCTGATGCGGATGGTTGGCGACGGCGACGGCGGCCCGGCGTGAGCGAGGCTGGAGGCGGTGGCGCGGCGGGCGTATCTAAGCGGTGGTCGTCGGCGGAGGCGGGCGAGCGGTGGTCGCGGGCGGAGAGTAGCGGCGGTCGGCGGGCGGCGGCGGCGGCTGCTAGCCGGCGGGCGGAGGGCGGCGGCGGCGACGGGCGGCGGCCGAGAGCGGCCGCATGAGCCGCTGCGGCGGCGGCTTTCAGGCGAAGCGGACGGCGGCGCCGGCGGTTGCGGCAGCGACGGAGGTGGTCGGCGGCGGCAGCGAACATCGGCGATCGGTGGAGCGGCGAGGACATGGTGCGGCTTCGGCTGCGAGGGAGGTCTCGCGGTGTCCGCGGCCTCCGTCGGCGGCGGTCTTCTACACGGCCGGAGATGGCCCGAGCGGCGGCGATGGTTGCAGCAGCCTGGCGGTCGGCGACGAAGCGGCGGCGGACGGCGGAGATACCGTGGCGACGACGACGTCTAACCACTGCCTTCCGGTTTGACCCCCGTTCTCCCCCCGGTCTGATCGCTGCAAACCCTAGTTTGTCGGTCTGACCGCCGGCGCAATCTTCTTCTTCGGCGGCGGGCCTGGATGTCATCTTCGCCGGCGGTGGCGGAGCGGCGGCTGCGACACGGACGGAGCGACCGGCGGAGCGGGCGGCCAGAGGAGCAATGGCCGGCCGAGTGGCTACTGCGGCGGCGGCGGCGGATGCGGCCCAGCGGCGATCGCAGGGTGGAGACGGTGCAGGCGATCGCAACCCAGCGGCGGCGGCTCACGGGCAGGGGTGAGTCGGGTGGCCCGAGTGGTGGCGGCGGCCCTGGCTGCAGATGGAGGCGGCTGTCGGGGGCCACGTGTGCTGCGCCGTCGGTAACGACGGCAGTGGATGGCGACCGACGACCGGGGATGGTGGCGCCAATGGCGATGGGGTGAGGTCGGCCTCATCCTCCTCGTCGTTTACAGCCAGCAAGTCGATGGGGGCGAGGTCAGCCTGGTCCTCCTTGTTGCTAACAGCCCGCAGATCGATGTTTGCCGTCTCCTCTGCTCTGCGAGCGGCCTCTTGTTGTGCCTTCTCCCGCTCCTTCGAGATCTTCTCAAAGAAGGCATACAAGTTGAGGTAGTCATCCGCCCACCCTTTGTTGTAGCTGGCCATCTTATCAGCGCTAGCTTTGATTATGGCCATCGACTCGGCAAGAGAACGAGTCGCCGTAACCATGGTAGCAGAAGTCGTGGGAAGGGATCGACTGCTCTGATACCAAGTTGTCATGAATCGGGGTTCATGCGGGATAAACACCACCAAGAAGATGGCCGGATGGCGTCAAGTTGTCATGAACCGGGGTAGAGGGAGAGAGAGAGAGAGACTAGACGAGAAAGGCTTAGATATATTTCTGATTGGTTCCAATAGCATGTGGTAGCACTCTTATATAGATGGGCTCCCCCTAACAGATATAATCTAATTCTAATCATATCTCTAACTGATATAGTAACTAACATCATATCTCTAATTATATTTCTAACATAAGGAATCTAATCTCTAACTCAAATAGAAACCAATCTCTAATTCCTAATAATAGACCAACTAGGCCTTGGGCCCAAGGCCCACACCCCTGACACATACGTACGTACGTACATGCATACACGTATACATACATGCATGTATGCATACACACATACATGTATATTTGTGTGTATAATCTTTTCTGTACTTCCAGGAGTATATGCTCGCACTTCTAATATACCATTTAAATATATGTGTTATATTTATTTATCACTCTCAATATACATAAATATTAATTCTAAGGTACTCTAATGCGATTTTGTTGAAAATTTTTCATTAGAGTCATTTATTTTTGCTATATGCCTATTTACATATATAAAAGAAGTATATATACAAATTATACTATAAAAAGTGGACTTTGACAAAATTTTTCGTGGAACTCACTTCGGAGTATCTTATAATTATTATTAGAGTATACTTAGAAGGATGAAGAGATATAACAACATCATTATCTTCTACTCCTGGGTGTAGTTACTCTCATATCTGATATACTACCTAAATGAACTTAACATACTCCTTTATCACTTTGAGTATACTCATATACTAATTATAAGATATTCCAATACGAACCATACGAAAAAAATTATAAAGGAGTATAGTTTTTAGCGTATTTTACAAATACCTTCATATACACATATAAAAAAGTATGTCTAAAAAATATACATACTATCTAGATTGTATTATATACTTGTATATTACACATATATACTTTTTGTTACGTGATATATTTTTATAATATATATTGTAAGATACGATATAAGAAGTAACTATTCTTACTGTAGAAAAAGGCCTCCTAAGAAGGATGTGAATGGCCTGAAGCCCCACTTAACAAAATTCTTGCTTGCAGATTAGGGAATCAGCAGGCTGTTCCTCCACATGACCCAATGTACCACTGCCCCTGCTCTTGCACAGCCCAACTCACTACTAGTCACTATTATGGCATCGACCAACACTCAACAGTGATTCCTCTCTCTTGATCTCTAGGTAGCAATTAATTTAATGATTGTGAAGCTAGGAAGAGGACAGATAGCAGTGCACAGTGCCAATGCAAGCACACCACATGCACAGTACGAAGATTGAAGCCTAGGTCATGAGATGATCAAGATTGCTCATTTGATTGAAGAATTGACTGATTGATTGGCAGTGACCTAGCTAGCAGTAGAGGTCCACATTAGGGGATGCTCAATGGAGAGCCCCAATGCGCAATGGGGACAGCACAGAGAGAGGATATCAAACAAGCAGGAATCGAAGACTGCATTACAAGGAAGGGCGACGTCTTAACCATCCTGGACTGGCTTAGCTTAACTAACCCTTGAGAGAGAGAGATGAGAGCATAGTGTAGTATACTGCACTCATCAAATAGCACATATAGTAAATTAAAGGCTGTAGTAGCTGAATTAATTTAATTAATTTGCTATAGGTTTTTTTTTTGCATGAATCAATACAAATCTTCTAAACTCCTGCCGAAATCATTGGTTCTAACTTACACTGAATACAGTCCAAAGTGGCTGCATGGCTAGCTAGAATTCTTTCATATGAAAAATGCCATCCATCGAAATTATGACGGCCGGAGACATTAATAATTTCTACAGACTTGCTGCTCTGCAAAATTGTATGATGAGCTAATTTATCCAATGAGATGCACATCAAAATCAAGGAAAAAAAGTGTGCTCGTGTGAGAATAGTGAAATTTCAGTAGACTTCCTGGAGTACTACAATTCAAACAAAGAAATTCACATTGCTCCTCTAGCTTCTTAATTAATTTATTCACTCATGGATTGCTATCCATCTAGAAGGGGAGAGAGAGAGATGAAAGCTTGAGCTACTTACATCACAGATGGTGAGTTATTTGCCTCAATCAATTACCCATCACTCTAGTCCTGTGCCATAGAAAAACGTTATTGGCACAACTATAACTAACATAAGCAATAATAATTACACGCTTGCACTTTGTGACAATGACCTATTTCCATGAACATTACATTGGTGCTAGCTAGCTCCTCATGCCATTGATATTTTCTTTTCTTTATAGATGCACTGAACCACTAGCCGGTAGGCGGGCCAAGTTGACATCCTACAACCCTATAGTTTTGAGTAAAATGTTTGTATTTTAGCTTACTAGCTACTAAGTGTAAATTTCTTTTGACAAGTATCAGAAATTCATTTGGGGTCAGTACACAACAAACTAAAATGCTTAATAATTGGAGTTAGCTTGCAAAAGAAGAACGATGATATTGAATTCTTAATGCAAGATCACTCTAAAATAATTGAAGGCTACAAGGGAACATGCTTGCCAGTTGTTTTTAGCTTGCTCTGAAAATCCATGCTCCTGTTGAGCTACATGTAGCTTATCTGTCACGTGTGCAAACCAGTTTCAAAAGGTTTTTGACCACATGCTTCCACTGCCTCACTTTTGGCTCCTGCTGTTCAAGGGCCCTTCTCATCAGTTTTTGGCCTTCCAGTAGATCTCTACATGGACAATAAAAATTGCTTTGTTTCTACTTCATCATTCTCTCATTCTTAAATTTGTTAAAGAACAACCTAGTTAAACTAAAACCATTCTTGGCACTGATGCTTCTCCCAACTGATCAGGAATGGAACTTTTGTCACATATTGGACAAGTTTTTGAAAAAAGATGGCGCAAATCCATCCAAGAGTAACTAATTGCTCAAATAACGATCAAGAAAACAACATTTTTGTTTCCATCTCTTAACCAAACAGCATCTTGCTCAGCATGCAGTACCAACAAGCCAAATTCAGGCCAAGAACCTCAAATTAACGCTGACTCCAAAATCTTTTAGTTATCTTCTGATACACTTGTCCCTTTCATCTCTTCATCTTTACAGAAACACAGGGCCATAATTAAATCTGTTACAATAACAGTACCACAAACTTACATGGATTCAAAGACACACCATTGGTACGTTACATGAAGGTGTAAGTCTAGCTCCTTGTAGTACTTGTCGTTCAGTTAGTTACCAATATATATAGTACGATGTATCTACCTGCATTTTTTTCTTCAGCCCAATTAATTGCTCAAGGACTCACAATATCATTGGTTCTTGGTGATTAGTTATGGATATCTACATCAGTCTACGTTCTTGGCACCACTATCAGCATGCAGCATGAAGAAGCTTCATGAATTATACATCGTCTCCCTGATGAGCGTTAGCAGCAAGTTGCAGACAAGGATCCTGAAAATTCAGAGAGAAATGTATTGGGGGGCAGTATGCAACGTACATTGAATGCGATCAGCGTCACGGCCGAACTAACATGCACAGTGACGATCAAGGAACCGTATGAAGCGTGGAGCGTGCGCGATCGACAGTGTCGGGGCCGGTGACGGCGACGACGGCACCGGGACGCATCTGCGTCAGAGATAGGCCGCTGGCGACGCCGAACGTACATGATTGAGCGAGAGGGGAAAAGAGGAGCAAAGGGGACCAAAGTAGCTTTTTGGGCCCCTGCAGATCATCTTTTGGTTATGCTAAGATTTTCATGCCAATGCAGAGCGCTGGAAATGTGGCTGAATTTCTTGTGCATGTCTTCATCGTAGGCTTGAAGTAATATTATCACTGAAAAGATTTTAAACTGGTTTAATTTGGGTACCGTAAACGGCTCATCTTGGATGATCAATTTCAAGATCAGTGAATATGTACTTCATACGAAGTACACTGTGCTACAATTTGTGCGCATTCTGAAAAAAGAAGGATTTGTGCATATGAGTTTGACATAGATTTATGATATAGTATATGATTAAGACAAGTGAATACTTCATACTAATTAGTACTGTCCTGGAATTGGTGGTGTGCATTTGAGTTTGATCAAATGATTTATGGAATTATGGTATGAGAGCTAATCTAGCTAGGCAAAAAATGATCACGGTTGTTTTGCTTTGAACAAAGGCATTTGTGGGGGACGTCTTATGTTTCTTATCAGATAGAGATAGATTAAGTTCTTAGGAGTTGCTTAGAATTGGGTGCATTTTTTCTTTTAGTTAGTTCGACGAGAGATTTCTGATTTGAACAAAGCTGTTTTCACCAAATTCTGGCTGAAGCCTTGCGATTAATTGGTGCTTCTTTTTCCCTATTGTCGAGCCTCAGAAATTGGTGAATCGTTCTTTTAATGGTAATATCATAATCTGAATATACATTTAATTACATGCTGTACACGTACAGGAGCAACTACTCTGAACAAATCAAGATTGATAGGATGCCAAAAATTAATTCTGTTATGTACTGTATACAATCAAATTGTTCATCAATAAGTAAAGTGGCCTATCAGTACAAGATGCATGCTGATATTTATTAGCTAGTATTACATGCATACAGTTTGATGGATTATCTTGAACAGTAGCAAGTAGCAACTACTGCTGACCAAGAAATTCAAGATATTCAGAGCAGAAAAATCAGCAATTAACCAGCTAGGTAGCACTTACTGAGATGAACACTGATTGGATGAGCTTGTAAGATCACCGTGACAATTTATGAGATCATCAGAGAATCTTGCCTTTGGCTGCTACTCCAGCTCGGTTTGATGATCCTGCTCAAAAATAAACCGATCGATCGATCGGTCGTACAGATGATGCGAAGTTTATGGTAGCCAAGATTTGAAGGGGACGTCGATCTCCTGCATTGGCCTTGCTGTCCACCCTATCATTGCATACATTTCACGGTCGACTTGTCATTTCCAACAGTGTTCACTCTTCGTTACACTCTCCGGCCGTGCCATCCATCGTCAACATGCTGCTTTCCGCTAAGCTGCTGCCGGGGTCTACAGGGCCCACCTTGAAACACCCTCAAAATACAAAAGATTTGAATTCTTTTTGGATTTTTGCTTGAATTCCAATTTCTTACCTAATTTAACAATCTCCCTTGAAAATCCGCCTTCCTCTTTTACCTTTTCGCCTTCTTCTTCTGCTCACGCCCTATGGCAAAGCCGCCTCCCCACTGCCTCCCTGTTGCGCCGCTTGAAGTTGCGGCTGCTAGATCTCCTCCCTCGCGTTCACACCTGCCCGCTCCACGCCGACGCCAAGGCTCCACCTGCCAGTCGCCCAAACCATATTTCTATAATAAAGTTTGGCTCTTTTATTATAAGCATGTGTTGTTGTGGTGCACACTGCAGTATGCGATACTCCATAGCCGAGCAGTTCTAAGCGATTCTATGGGATTATTAGCACCTCCAGAAATAGAGGCGTTACACACCCCATGTACTATGCATTGGTGGAGAGGGGGCTAATGGGACAAGACAAACAATAGATAAACAAATGAAACATAGATCAAACTATCTTTTGCAATCTTAAATCATACATAATTAGAACAAAGACATAGTAAAAATACAAAATATAATAAAGACTGTACCTTCATAATGGATAGTGTGCCTCCTGAAGCCCATAAATATGTGTAAGTTGCTATATGTGCACCAAAATTATCAAACTTAATGATGACATCAGAAATTGCGATAGTGAATAGTTATAAAGATTGAAAAAAGATGCAACATACCACTAGCTAGGATTCAGTAGTACAAGTACAAGACAAAAACATTCTATAAGATTTCATACTTTGATAATGTTTTCTGATTCTATCATCATCAAGGCTTTTAAATATCTCTCACTCGGTATAGCATATCATCAAGTCACTGAACCACTTATCTGCTACTCTATTGTCCAAATCTGTCTTGATAATATTCATGGCCAAAAAGACTCTTTCAACTGATACCGTTTCCACTGGAAGAATCAATGTTAGCTCAATGAAATGATAGACCAATGGGGAAATTCTTTTTTTCTATTTCAACCATCTTTTGAGCTAGCTTTGTCATATCACCACATCCATAGAATTCTACACTTCTCTTGATATTGAGAACAAAGGTTTGAACTTGATTTCTTAACAACAAACGATCAGCCATATCGAAGTCATCATCATAAATCTCAGCAAGTTGAACAAGCTTATTTACATCAAACATGGAGAAAGAGTTTTTGGATGAAGACAAGACATGCATACCAGTAACTCTGAAGAAGCTTCATTGAGCCGATGATTCATCTCTGATGTAATGGCATCAATAGCAATAATAAAAATCCTAACATAA
The DNA here is from genome assembly GCA_036346245.1 of Bonia amplexicaulis. Classification (NCBI taxonomy): domain Eukaryota; kingdom Viridiplantae; phylum Streptophyta; class Magnoliopsida; order Poales; family Poaceae; genus Bonia; species Bonia amplexicaulis. The sequence goes on from CM070757.1 coordinate 17,483,448, forward strand.
TAATAATGAAGGTAAATCACCGTATGCTTCCTACATGCAGACATACTTCTAACTGGAATGAATTCTTCCATATTTGGCATATGAATCTCGTTTGCTTCACAAAAACTTTTCACTTGCTAGAATAATGGCTCCCACCTATTGTCCCTTATGTCCTACAAACGTACTTTCACATCTACAAGCAAACACATGGCTTCAATAATATCTTGATCTTTCCTTTGCAAAGCAAGTGATAACTCACTTATAATGCTTAGTAAGTCTATCAATAAATGCAAGATGAAAACAAATTCAAAACTTTCCATTTTCTGTATCAAACTTGATGCTCCACCATGACTTGATAGTTAACATGCATCTTTACTCATTTCTTGATGCAACCCTGTTCCAGTGGCAGCCTTACCATTATCTAGTTTCTCCAACAAGACATCTTGATGCTTTGCAAGCAAAGCATCTATTCTCTTGCAAGATGCACTCACGGTGGTCACAATTAAGGAAACATAGTCGAATTGGTAACAGTCACAACTACTAACTGCAACTGATGGGCAAAATAATGGACATAGAAAGCATACGGATTTTCATCTCGGATCTACTTTTGCAAGTCATTAAATTCTCGTTTCATATTTGAAACTTCATCATAACCTTGCCCACGTAGCCTAAAAATTGGTAATTGGTACTTTCTAAGCAAAGCAAACTAAGATTCATTCAATGCAGTAGATGTACAATTTGTCATATACTTAATACCAAGAAATCTATCAACAACCTTACCTTGATCATTCACAACCTGCATACCACATATTTTGCTAAGTTAAAATACAACCACATGATTATATGAAGAAATAGTACAACGTAAAAACATAAAATAAACTACCAACCTCAAAATTATAGCCATTTGCTCCTTTATTACCAAATCAACCACAACTATGCAATTTAAAAACTAGATTTGTGTTTTATACGTTACGGCCGCTGCCTCAAACCCTTTTTTATCTCTTAGTGGTAACCAATGGAAAACCAAGAGGTTCACCTCGACTACACAGCGATGAGGATTACCACCCCAGCCACCCTATTTCTCTCCGACCAAACAAATCTAGCCAGTAGCCCCACCGAGCCATTTTGGAAATTCAAGTTCACTTGCCACCAAACCGAGGGAAAATTAATGAACATGTTGTTATCAACCTAAAAGTAGCAGCAAATGAAGCACCAGCCCACCGGGTGATTCACCTCTTTGTGCAGCATCAACGACCACCTCAGCCCCAAGAGCAAGTAGAATCGCAACAAATTAGGCAGAATGCCTCCCTCACAACCTCTAGAACTCCTCCCTGGCTCCCTCCCCCTTTCTCTCGATGAGACCGAGATGGCAGACAACAACTAACCTCACAATCAGAAGTGCAAACTTAGAATGTGGTTCATCAGATAAGGATCATCTATTCCAATAAACTGCAGGTGAATTCCTCAATAAGATTTCCATATTATAACTAGAAAATTACACTCTATTAGTTCTTTTACCTTTGATTTTGCCAGCATGAGGCCACGGGCAATCAACAAGCTTGTGGGTTGTGGCACTAGGCACCGCCTGGGCACCTGGTAGGTGGCTCGATGCCCTATCGGTCCACTACCGCCTATAGAAGTGCATCCTGTTTGAGCCGCCCGCCTCCCGCACAGGTGTAAGACTCAGCCGTCACAACCTCCAAGCCCCCCTGCCGTCCGCCCAGCACTCGATCACTCGCCAACGCCATCGCTAACCACAAGGATGAGGGATCGATTCGATTGCGCTAAGGGCTATTGCTGGAATGCTGTCTAAGTTGTTATTGTTGTCGAATTGGTTCTCCTGGCCACATGTGGGCTTCGCTGCTTCGGTATTTGGTGGGCTTTGGCGCTTTCCTGATGTGTTGGGCTGTTAGCGAGTGTTGAGACGCCATGATTGGGCCAGGCAGTAGATGGATGATGGATTCATTTATGTGATTTGCATGGCGCATGACCCATCATGCATGTGATTATGTCTTCCATCTTCCTTAGACTCTCACATCTCCCACCGATGAGGTGACAATGAGCTGATCAGGACTCAGAAGGCATGGCACATGGTAGTGGCACCCTAGCCTAAGCTAGGGGGCTAAAGGGGGTACCTACTCTATGCCCAGAGGTAGGGTGGGTGCTATCCTCCCTGACCTGCCAGTACTTCCATCACTGGTACTATGTGTCCGCACGACGAAATTATATGTCACTGACTTGTGGGCCTACGTTCATATATCCATATATGGTGTGACAAGGGCGGTTCTATTCTTTTGGGCTGTGGCTGATTGCTTTTGGCTGCGTTTTTGAGACGGCACACGACGGCGGAGATGTCAATGTGGATGGCGCACATGGTTTTGTGCTCGGGAAGCTGTTTAGAGAAGCTGCCTTGTGCATTTCGGCTTCCAAAGAAGCCAAAGCCAAAAACCACAAAAAGCAAAAAGAACAAGGCTATATATACATAGCTCTTTTTTGTGGAAGAAGACCTTCAACTTATCATGTTGATCACACTAGATAACTGCTACATGAGAAGGATGCTATGCAAAGGGATTTCTTTTTTTATGGCACAAAAGGTCAAATTAAAGCTAAAACTTTATTTAGGGCAAAACAAGTTAGCTAGTTGGCCAAAATTTGTGTATTAATTTGTAAAATCAGTTTATAACTAGAGAATTGGTCACATTCTTACTAGAAGATAATTGCATAAATCCTTAAGTATTGTTCATGGTTATTAGTGATTAATTAGGTGCAAGTAAGTTGGATCAACCCTTCTATATATGTGCGTGCAATTTTCTCTAACAAAGCATATAGTATCACTATCTTAATAAACTATTAGACTACTCTAGGAATAATATGACATGATTCATACCGTTACTTTTAGTTTAATTCATTCTTTATATGAAAAACCCTAATGATTTATTAAATGTTATGTGTCCCGGCAAATATGGCTTGGAAAAAAAATATGAACTATTCAAAGCAGCTTAATTTTCATACAGAAATCGCACTTCTTTCATTTGCTATATCTGCTTGTCAAAACTCCTTTTGGGTACATTTGTTATACCTTGTTAAAAAATGTCTCCACATTAATTAATGAACTGTTCTTTGTGATCTATTCTAAGGAAACTGCTTTTGCCAAACGGGGTTGGTTTCCATTTAATTGAACTATATGGCACTTCAAATTTTGCCTTTGTTAGGGTCGAATGGAAGCATGTCTCATTTAATGAAAAATAGTCAGATAAATTAAAATCCGAATCCCAATCAAGACGTACATCAAGATCACGCTTATATCGTCGACTACCAAACTTCACATTTGCTTGCAACAAGAGGCCGCAACCAAGGCCGTGTGCGCACACATACACACGTATATATGATGCTGAAAATGGGATATCATAGTACTAATTAAGACATCGTGATTTTAAATGCATGAATTCAACCTAAATTTAGGAATATTCTTTGAAAATTTTAGTTTTAGGGTTTATACATATCTATAACAATTCAAATGAAACACATACATTTGAAAAAATATACTTGAATCCAAAGATTTTGTGCGAATTTAGATAACATGTTTTGCTTATTTTTATATAAAATCAGTACATATCTACAATCAAACTACCATAAAAAAATACAATTGAAGTTCGAATTTTAGTTAGTAAATTAGTTAAATTTGACATAAAAAATTCTAAAATTTTCCGCACACGATACGTAGAAAACAATACCTATTTTAGATCATTGCGCTCTGACATCATGGTGTCCCAGTTATGTATGTATGTATGTATGTATGTATGTATGTATGCATGCATGATGTATGTATGTATGTATGTATGTATGTATGTATGTATGTATGTATGTATGTATGTATGTATGTATGTATGTATCATGCACATATATGCTTCATGCTATACTAGTAGATTGCTACCAGTTAGTTATGGTGCTATATGTCATGCTTCATACTGCTGCCATGTATAAGCCAAATATACAATTAACAGTGTAATACTTCTGATCAAGACATTGTCATGTCGTGTAGTGCCCATGCAAGCGTGTGTAGCTAGCTAGGTTACACGTATGACAGCGAAGCAACCATTCTCTATGTTTGATGCCGTGTCGCTGTGGGGTTAGATAGAAAGCACCAATTCAAGCGGAACAAACGGTGGGCCCCACACGAGGGAAAATGCGAGGGAAGTGTCACGGTGATGCCTTGCATATGCTTGTGGCCTAGAGAGGATCCCTCAGGAAGCAGAGAAGAGATTAATTAACCAAGAAATTAATTAATAATTAAGAGAGGAGTGAAGGAGGCAGAAGCTGGAGCTAGAAGAGAGAGGAAGGAGCTAGCTAGCCAAGGGCTCATATTAAAAGGGCTAAGCACAAACCAACCATGCGCTCTAGCTTCCATGCATGATATGTCATGTTGCTAGCTAGAAGATTGTTATAGCTGCAATATATATATCCTTTGTGTACTATATAGCTAGCTAGCTACAGTTAATTAAGCTAGCTATAGCTAAATTATATTGAGAGGCAGCAGGGTGTGTGTTCTGGTGAGTGAGTGCGTGCATGGGGCATCACTCTTGCTGCAACCAGCAGAAGGTGAAGAGGGGGCTGTGGTCTCCTGAGGAGGATGAGAAGCTCGTCAGATACATCACCACCCATGGCTATGGATGCTGGAGCGAGGTCCCCGAGAAAGCCGGTACGTGTAGTAGGTCTCGCGATCTCCATGCATGTCTTGCCTTGATCGACGAACATGGATTTGGCTTTCTAGCTTGTTCTTGGATGAACAGTGAATTTCTTGGGTGATTTGATTGCTTGATTACTTTGTGCAATGTGATGGTTTTGAAGGCCTACAACGGTGCGGAAAGAGTTGCCGGTTGCGGTGGATCAACTACCTGAGACCGGACATCAGGCGAGGCCGGTTCACGGCGGAGGAGGAGAAGCTTATCATCAGCCTCCACGCCATTGTTGGCAACAGGTAGCTAGAACACGAGAGCAATTCGTGCATACCAGATATCAGTACCTGATAGAGCTTAAAATCTTCTCTTCGATCGAATCTTTCCCCAAACTACATATATAGCTCTAGAATGGTATTAAATCAAATTTGGTGCAATCTTCTCCGCCTACATTGGTATGTTTCATCGTAATTTGATGCACTTGTTCATGCTCAATTATTGCGTTCTTACTTTGACAATGCCGCCATGGCTACGTACCTCTGGTAATTGGTATTGATCTTTAGAATTTTCTCCTTGTTGTTTCATTTTCATTTCAAGGTGACAGCATTGACTTCATTACCAATATAATCTTGTAGCTAACATCACATGATAAAAGTGAATTAAAGTTTCCTCAGAAGAAAAGGTGATTTGAACTGTCCTAGGATAGTACACTCATGTGGCCACAAGCTTATTGCTGTCTCGAGAGCTAGCTCTTTTCCAAGCTAAATTCTCATATTCTACTCACAAAAAAGTTAATAAATTAAATGATCTACTCATATACATCAGCTTGACATCATACATGACAAATGGTGCCATATTAGCCGTCGTTTTCTACTAGTTAAACTTGAACACGACTATAACAAATCAAGCAGTACGTACAAGAGAGTAGGCTTTCTTCAAAACGAAGGATTCCATAGTAGCTAGCTAGTGCAACACATAACTGAAGGAGTGAGAAAATCACACCCAATTGATCCATGAATATGACACCGGCCAACAGATTGACCTAACAATGTGTACACGATCACAACATCTCTGATATATCTGCAGGTGGGCCCACATTGCCAGCCACTTGCCGGGGCGGACCGACAACGAGATCAAGAACTACTGGAACTCATGGATCAAGAAGAAGATTCGCAAGCCGGCTAACACGGCGGGCTCGTCGGCAACGACGAGCCCTAGCAACCCTCCACGCAGCACGGCGACGTCAGACGTGCACGCCGCTCACCATCTCAGGGAAGTTCCGACGTTCAGCACGACGGACCACCAGCTCGACGCAATCATCCACCAGAACCTGACCCTGCCGCCGAAGCTGGCGGTCGGCTGCGTTGGCGGCAGCCAGGAGTCGCCGCCGGGGCTGCCCCACCACTGCCCCCTCTTCATGTTCGACACCGGTGGCGTCAGCCCGCCGTCGTCGCTGATCACGGCGGCGCAGCACTACCCGTTCATCGCCAGCTTCACGGCGGCGATGGCGGACGCGCCGAGCTACCTGCCTCCGCTGGTGGACGGCATGGGCATGAGCATGGGAGCCATGGACTGCATAGGGGAGGAAGGAGACGGCGGCCATGAGGGCAGCTGCGACCAAGCTGCTGCGATCGGCATGGCCAATGGCTGCTACGAGCAGAGGCGGCACGAGGAGGAGGAGGAGCAGCTAGGGCATGACCAGTGGGATGATGAGGCGCAGCACCTGCTCATGTGGGATCAAGAACTAACACCGTCCAACCTGGAGGCCATGGAAAGTGGTGCTCACTCCCTCCTTTTAATGGGACCAAATGACCATGATTAATTTGGTACACCTCCTTTTAATGGGACCAAATGACCATGATTAAGCTGGTACACACATGCGTTATGTGCATACATATATGCTCTTCGATCATCTATATATGATCTCTGATCTGATCTGATCTCTCCCTAGCTCGCTCTCTGATCTGATCTGTCTATACGTTATAGTGAGGTTTTCCAAAGGCGCGCGTTATTTATTGTGTTGGATTTTCATTTGTTCAATTTTTTGTGTTGATTTTTCTCTCTTTTTTGGTTTGGAGTGAAGAGTGTGTGTTAATTGGGGTTTTTTGTAAAGAGATCAACTCGCATGCATGCATATGGTTGCATGGCATGGCAACTGGAGTGTAATTTGATTGATATATCTAAGTGAATTTATAATAAGCAGGAAGATCATGACAGGAAAAGAAAGAAGAATGAAAGTGAGCCTGCCCCTCTTTGCTCTTTTGGATTCTTGTGTTTGTTTGTTCTATTGAGCATGCATGGATGTCTTGCTAGTTATCTACTACTTTCTTGTTTCTATTACTATGTTGTTTTCTTATGTAAGATCAGGATATACATGCATAGACTATGTTTTTTGGACGCGACCAATGTCTTTTGTCTGAGTTTTTCGAAACGGCAGCGAACGACGAAGACGTCGATGGTGAAGGCACATACAATTTTGAGCTCAGAAAACTATTTGAAGAATCTACTTCAAAAAAACCACCCTATCATTTTGACTTCTAGAAAAGCTAAAAATCAAAAGCCTAAAAGATCGAGGCCATATGCATGTGTGTGCTTAACTAATTGAACGTTAAGCATAGCTTTCGTATGTATAGAACGTCCATGGCGAATGATGTCATGCATGGGCATATATTTAATCAGTTTTGCTATTGCAAAGGTGACTGAAATTTTTTTATCTCTCAGTCACTTGAAGTTGCACTGTCAATCAACTAAAATTGCAGCTTTCTCCAAAAAACAGCTGTAACTTCAGGTGATTCAGAGTGCAACTAAAGTTACACTTAGTTGCACCTTTAATCAACTGAAGTTGCAACCCCCTCCAAAAAATCAACTGCAATTTTAGTTGATTAAGAGTGTAACTTCAAGTAACTCAGAGATAAAAAAATTTTAGTCGCCTTTGCAATAGCCACTTCCATATTTAATATACATAGGGAAGTTCCATCCATTCACTAGCTCACTTACGCCATCCGTTCATGCACGAGGTAGCTAGCTACGTAAGAAGGTAAGCATAGAGAAAGCTACGTGCATGTGTGAGTGCGCGCGTGTGAGAGATCACCGCGCGTGTGAGAGAGATCATGTCGGCCATTGCAGGTCTTACTTTAGAAATAATCACTATGAAAAAATTGATTTTCTGTATAATATAATGATATATAGACATATTGTTATGATGGGGTTTGTTGAGTTAGGGTAACTAATATTAGTCTTTTAGAATTTGAAAATGTGTGCTATAAAGAATTCTAGATGAATCATATATATTAGGATTAGAACTGCTCCTCCTATTTAGATTAGGAACCCTACTCTAAGTTGAAGAACAGATATAGCGAATTATATAAACCATGGGGGTGATACCGTGCACACTCATACCATATCTCACAAACTCTTATCTGATCCGATAGTTGTTATGCATAAGAAGGGGTATCAGAGTGTAACAAGATTAATTGGCATACGATAGTATTTGTCAGACCCCGGAGCAACAACTCCGGAACCATCTATGTAAATCACACTAGTCCAGGATTAGCTAGTGCACATAGTGGATAACAAAGACAAATATCATGCATAATGACCTTTATTAAATAAGGATTGTTGGCCAAAGTTTACATCAATGATCCATAAACCAAAATTAAATATAAGCAGCGGAAGAAAAACAACAAAGCAACAACCCTTATAACCTACCCACAGGCGAATGACTGCAATACATGACTTATTCGTCATAATCCTCACTATAGTCGATGAAGGCGTCTTCTAGAAAAAGATGAATTAAGCAATATGAGCACATAAAGTACTACATAAGTTACACTAGGAGGTTTAACAGAGTTAATGCATACATAAGGATGGACAAAGAAAGGCATAGTAGGGTTAATTGAGCGTAAAGTGAAATTGAAGTAAATATTGTAAGTATATTCAAAAACTGAATTGGATACAATAGATAGAAAGAAGATTTCAACTAAATAATATCGTTAGTGCAGACTCTGACCAAACACCAACCTAACCACGGGCATCTCACTCGGACCATTTTTCTTAAAAGATCTCATATGGATTCCACCAATCCATAAGCATTTTATAAACTATTTTGAAAAACAAAGTCTAATCTATGAAAAACTTTACTCAGCTTTCCCATGACCGTGAGCACATCTATCTAAGATAGTTTTACACTCTGCAGAGATTGTACAACGTTACCCACAAGATATGATTATCTCACAATATCGGCCATTACACGCTTCCATAGGCTTGCAATTGAGAAAATCATAATTAGGCCTTTACAATGCAAAGCCTTTAACCTGGCTAAGCCAACACTAAGGTTTCACCCCAGTAAGGAATCCATCAGACCGGGACCACCTCTTGAGCCGAGTGAGACTTCACATTGCATATGCCACACTCACTTTCAACCTACAACGAGACTTGGGTTGGGACCTGCAAATTAGTCAATCAAGACTGTCCCATACCAATCTTGTGGTAGTACGCTAGGGCTTTATAGCAGTAGCTCACAGACTGGTCCTTAGTTGACTTAGGCACTTCCCACATACCTCTTGTGCCTGAAAATCAACATTGTATTACTGAACAACAATGCATACCAGCACCAACCACCTAACCATTAGCCTAAGTCTAAACCAAATTTTATATTTTGTTTTGAAGCATTCTATATACTTTCTTGACTCACCAAAGTTAAGAATACATTTAAAAGATTATTATTTTTATGTGAAAAAATATACCAACCTAAGGTTATTCCAAGCATGGCTAAGCTTTGTTACAAAATGTCCAGTTAATGCTATTATACTAACTTGGTTTTACTCTATGGTGATAAGGCATTGTTCAATATCAAATTTGGCTATATACAAAGGATTTGGATTAACTAAAGTTTAAACTAGAATTGAATTAATTTGAATAAAAGTACGCATCCATAGTAGTTTAAAACAATATACACAATTTAAACTAATGGGTTCAACATGATCAAATGTGTAACTTGCCTTGCTCGAAATCATGGTGCTGCGAATCGTCGAAATCGTACTATCCGGAGTCATCGTAGTCTACGCGCACAAAACCAAGGCAAATAAATTAGAGCGCGGAAGCATCGGACGACGTACAAGAGATATTGCAAAAGATTAGAGCGTGGAAGTGCGAAAGATTAGAGCGTGGAAGTGGTCGAAGATTCCAAGCGCATGAGCGGTCAAAGATTCGAGCATAGGAGCGGTCGGAGATTCCGACGCATGTAGTGGTCGAAGATTGCGGTTGGTCGAAAATGTGGTCGTAAACGACAACGACTCACCAGTGGTCATATCCATCAAGGATAAGGAAGTACAACTTCTAGAAATATTTGCCGTGGTCGGATGCAGTCGTGGTCGCGACCGTGGTCGACAAGCTGTGGTCGGTAGAGACTGAGTGATCAAAAGAGGCAGCGCGGTCGAAAGCGTTTGCAGTCGAAAGCAATTGTGGTCAAAAAAGACTGTAGTAGTCAAAAGATATAGAGACAAGTTAAGCACCTCAGCGCGAACTGTGAAGAGTCAAAAATCGGTCGACAACAAGGAAGAAGCGGTGGAAGCGGCTTGATCGTCGATGGTGAAGGAGTTCTGGCGGTGGACTGGATCGATGAAGGGGTGACGGACGGTCGTGCGGGCTCGATGAAGATAGAGGCAGTGGCGGCAAAGCACAAAGCATCCCGGGCTCCCCGGAGAGGCTCGCCGGAGCTCGACTTAAGGCCAGTGAAGGAGAAACTTGATGTAGAAAGTCTCAGGCGCTCAAAAGCAAGAATTGAGGGGAAGAGTGTGAATATGAGATGCTTGGAAAGGTATTTATAGGCTCGGGAAAGAGGAATGGCCAAGAGGCGGCTCACCGGATTTATGGCCGGTGTAGTGGTGCACAATCATGATTGATGATGAGGTTTAAAGCGAGGAAAAACTGTCAAAGGAAGTGGGGAATGATGAGGGCTTTCAATGGCATCATTTGCTTCGGGAAGTAATGATGACTTTAAGAGCTTAGGAGGGCGGCGATGACGGACGGTGGAGGTGGAAGGAGGAAGAAAAACATAGAAAAGCCAAATGCTTTTAATATACCCTTTATTTTATAATATTTTCATGTTTTTAATTAAATTACTTCTTAGAAATACCTTTTTAAAAGCTAAAAATAGGCAAATAAAAACTCTAATATTCAAGCAACCAATTAACACTTGATTTTATTTTAAATTAAATTAAATTTTTTCTACTGAAAATTTTGAAATAAACGGCTGGGCTGTTACAATATTCTTTTTTTCTACATGCATATGGGAACTTTAGCATGCAATTCTCTCTTTTTTCCAATAATGTATGAATACTAAGCCCGACAAATGGGTTGCATGGGATTTTAAATTAATTCTTGAATTATTACTCTACTGGAAAATGCTACCGATTGAGATCGACAGGTGGAATAGGGGGATTTTAATTTAATTTTGATTTTTTAAAAGGGAAAGGCCCCACGGATGACAGGTGGGACCGATACTATGCAAACAGTAGCATGGGACCCACTTGTTCGTGGCTCTACTGACTTTAGGTTTAAACAGTGGATGGGCCCACACGCCAAAGACTTATTAACTTAACTAACGACAGGGGCCTACCGATCAGAGACAGATTAATAAAACTTAACTACTGATCATTACGCTAATTAACTACCTTCCTAATCTAATTACATTTCTATAGTGCCATCTCCTTCGTCGAGCGAAGCACGGCGCACCGCCGGCGAGGGGAGCCACGGAAGCCGACGGCGAGCCCAAAAATGGAACACTGGGCCGAACCATGCCTAGAAGTGAAAATGGCATGGGCCTAATTGGCGCATGCGGTGGCCGGCAGCGAACTATGCGGCGGTGGAACCAGGGAGCTCAGCGCTATGGCTCTACATGGCACTAAAGCTCAATCTTTGCTACGAGAGTATCTACAGGGATTGGGGAACTCACCCGAGTGCTCGGCGGGGATGGGGAGGCGATGGAGAAGGCTAGCGACGGAGGACCAGAGCGGCGGAGAGGGAAGCATGGCACCGACGGTGAGTAGGCAAAGGCGGTCCCAATTGGCGATGAGGATAGATTCACGACATCGCAGAGAAGCACCGGGCGGAAGGAATTGCTAGATGGTGCTCAAGATCAGTGGGAGCCGGAGTTCACCAGAGTTGGGAAGAGAGGGGCTTTGACGAGCTACGAGGGGAGAGGGACCGATTAGGTTTGGTGAGAGCAAGAGGGGAGCAAGGTGACCACGTCGGTGTGCTCAGCGGGGCATGAAGCTTACTAAGATGGCCTGGCTACAGCAACGGCCGAGGGGAGCTCGATGGCGACGGCAAGCTCTTCCTTGGGGCTAGGCGTAGCTGAGGCACGGGGAAGAGGAGCTTCTGTGGGGTGTGGGGTAGCCCAGAGAGGTTGGGTGCTACTTAAATAGGCGACGGCCTAGGCGGCGAAGGTGACGGAGAAGTAGGGTGGGACGGCGCGTGACACTTAAACTCGTAATTTTATATAGTACATGTCCTTAAACTCATAATTTTATATAGTACATTTCCATGCTTCCAAGTACTATATTGTTACAACTTAGCAATATTCCAATATTCCACATGCGCTTGCACTTTGCACGTTCGAGATATATAAAAGAATATACATTCATGTACATTCAGTCGACCGGATCAATATTGCTGGAGAGAGACGACTTAACAAAAAGGCAACACAAAATCAAGCATAGTGTCAAAAACTCTTACTCAATTAATGGGTTGATGTGTCAATTAATCAAGCTAGAGTACTACTGCAATATTAAATCAATCCCATTGATTATTGAGACCTCCAATACCATATAGTACAGTACTAGTACTAACTGTTACATGCCCAAATGTGCTGGTATAATATATAGGTCATATTCTTTTCAGCTTCTAAAAGCTGTTTTTCAATTTTTTTCTACAGTAACTAGCTTTTAAACGGAGTATTTTTTCAAGATAGGGTCTACTAGTTAATTATAGTACATACTTTATTGACTTCATTTATATTAGTAAAAATCGCATGTGAGTTTCTGTTACTCTGTAATCTCTTATACAAACAGCCCAAAAACCACAAACCGCAGCTAAAAACCATAAGCCGCATTAAAAGAACAGACCTATATATACGTATGTGCTGGTTCCTTAAAAACCAAGCATGATTTATATCAATTGCTGAGATTAATTGGTGACTTGTTGCATCGCCATCGCCATCCAAGAATATTCCCTACATGTCACGTCGATTGCGCGCGCACACACACACTACATATATATGCGTGACTTTCTTCAATGAATGCTAGGTGCTACGTTAGCCAGCAGGGCACAATGAGCTAGCTAGCTACTCACTGGCTGGCTAAGTTCAAAGCTAGCCATGCCATTGACAACAACAGATTAAACAAAAATTAATTGGAGGAACACTTCTTCATGAAAGAAAGGCATAGGTCCATGTTGAAAACTATGTTCGTCCAAGAGAGAAAACGACATGAAATTTAGTAAGAGAATGCATGCAGTGGTGCTGTGCATCGTCATGTCTGGCCCTGGATTCGCATGGTCGTCTCTGCCTTCTGTTCAAAAGGCACCAACGGATGCCAAATAAGTTATATACTTACATTGATCCCAACACAAAATAGTATTCTTGTCATAGTTTGTTTGCATCAAATTGGAAGCCATGCATGAAAGAATTTGAAGAATTAAGTAGAGTTATATAATTTTTACTACCTGGTTGATCCATATCTTCTTGTCAATGAGTTATATCTAAACTTGTAGTGTTGGGGGAGGGTCCCCACGCCACCTCGGGCTCACAACCACCTCCAAGAGACGGCACCCGTTGAAAGGTCTACCCCGAGCCAAGTCCTCAAATCAACCTCAATGAGGTGTACGAGACCGACTTTGTAAGGGTCCAGAATCAACCCCAGATGAGGTACACAAGGCTGACACCGGAAGGGGCCAACCCGGCCGAAGGACATGAGACCGACCCCAGGAGGGTCCGGAGTTAACCCCCAGCAAGGTCCAAAGCTGACCCCGGACCAGCCCCGAAGTCCTGGACGTGGCGGGACCCCCGCGAGGTAAATGACGTAAATACTCCTAAAGTAAACTAGGCCCAAAGGGCAAACTTGTAACTTGACTCGTCTTCCCCTCTCCCCCTAAAAATTTGACCTCTTGTAATGGGATAGAGGAGGCCATTTTGTAACCATAGAACACTCATATTGAATAAAATTAGTGGTTGTGTGCTTCTCCTTGAGTTTTCGCATCCTCAGTGGTTTCCGCATCTGATCGAGGGTGACTCTAAATTTATTGTCTAGATTTATACCGATGACAGTTGGCGCCGTCTGTGGGGACTCGAGCAAAAAGCTATGTTGCCTAGGAAGATGAAGGAACGAAAGGTTGCTACGCGGGTTTGGGCCATCCCGGACTCCCTCTCCTCTAGACCCCCTCTGGGCGCTCGGACCTTGGACCCCGTCTACGCATGCTGCCACGAACTCCATCCTTGCGCCACTCTGCACACTTCATTCGTGTGCACCACCCCGGACTTCACGCGTCACTCAACACTCCACTCGGGTTCTTCACCCTCCGGGCCCCCTACGGGTCCAGCCTCGCTCTGCTCCCCAAACCCCCTCCAGGTTAGGGCCACCAACCCCCGCCGAGCGCCCGGGCCACCTCCTCCCACCGAGCACCCAAGCCACCACAGCCGCGTCGAGTCCTCAGGCCTTCCCAACCCCCTCTTTCGGGGTTTCTTATCTTGGAGAGTTCCTTCCGAGCATCCCCGGGTGGATGCCACTCTATACAAACTACCTACTTGGAAAGTGGAAAGGTTTTCATAATGAAACCTCAATTCTAAATTTGACTCTTTTGGTGGAGAGCCGGTAACGCGTGGTAGCAATGGAAATCCTTCCAGTTTTCTTTAGTTGTATTCTTGTGTAAGAGGGTTGGTTAAGACGAGTTGTTTATGCATCCCTGATTAAAGGTAATGCTCCTTGTTAAGGTGAATTGATTGATTGAAAAATGGAACAAAAGTTCCATGTGTTATATGCAGGTTGTGTTGGTACAAGGGAAATGATAGCCCAAGGTATATATATTTGATTGTTTCTGGTAGTTGGGGGAATTTAAAGGTTGGCTTATCGCTAGGACCGTCTCAGGTCCACGCGCGTAGGGTACACATCGTCTTGTCTGTCCTAGTGTTGGTCCAGATGGGCGGTTGACGGCCACCCAGATCAGCGAGGGACTACTGTTTGGAGAGGGTCCCCGCGCCACCTCGGGCTCATGATCACCTCCGAGTGACGCCATCCGTTGAAGGGTCTACCCTGAGCCAAGTTCCCAAGTCAACCTCGGTAAGGTGCGCGAGACCGATCCCGAGAGGGTTCGGGGACAACCCCGTGCAAGGTACGTAAGGCCGACCTTGGAGGGTCCGGGGCCAACCTGGCCGAGGGATACGAGACCGACCTCAGGAGGGTCTGGGGCTAACCCCTGATGAGGTCTGAGGCCAACCATGGACCGGCCCTGGAGTCCCGAATGTGGCGGGGCCCGTGTGAGGCAAATGACGTAGATACCCCTAGGAGTAAACTAGGCCCGAATGGAAAACTTATAACTTCACTCGTCTTCCCCCAACCATGGACCGTCCCTGGAGTCCCGAATGTGGCGGGGCCCGCGTGAGGCAAATGACGTAGATACCCCTAGGAGTAAACTAGGCCCGAATGGTAAACTTATAACTTCACCCGTCTTCCCTTTTTCCTCTATAAATATGACCTCTTGTAATGGGAGAGAGGAAGTTATTTTATAACCCTAAAACACACATATTGAATACACTTGGTGGTTGTGTGCTTCTCCTTGAGTCTTTGCATCTTCGGCGATCTCTGACCAGAGGTGCCTCTAAGTTTACTATCTAGATTTGTACCGACAACACGTAGGCTTGTAGTTAATCATGCAGTTGTTAGCTAGAGATATGGTACAGAAACAAAACAACATCATTCCACGTAACAGCATGAAGAATATGCACGTAAGGAAGAAAGGTAATCCCTGCACGATTAATGTCTAGCTGAGCTGGTTAATTAATTTCATCGAAGAAAATTGATATATACGCAACGTACAATGTTTGACTCAACATGCTTGCATGGACTAATTAATTTTACTCGGTGATAATAAAAATTAATAATAGTTCTTGCTGGCTTGTTGTGTGATGAATTAGGTGGACTTGGACTTTAACAAAGGATTAGCTCGTGGGTCGCATGCAGATGCAGCTCCATCGATCGATCCATCACAAGTCGCTATGGACCGACGAATTAAAGCACGCACACGCAGCTCTTCCATTTCGTGATTTGTTTCTCTTCCTTCTGCTTCCATGGAAAGTGTGCGTATTTTTCTGAAAAGAATTAGGGTCTGTTCTTTTCGGCCGCGGTTTATGATTTTTGGCTGAAATTTTTGAATTTTGGCTGTTTACGGTACAGATTACGGAGAGATAGATACTCACTTGCGATTTTAGCAGGTACAAATGTTGGGCTTTTAACGTGTACATCGTTTAACCTGTAGACCCCATCTTGAGAAAATACTCCGTTTAAAAGTTAGGTACTATAGCAAAAACCAAAAACCGTCGACTTCGGAGGAAAAGAACAGGCCCTTAGTATGCGTCTTGTTCTTTCTATTCTAGTGTCATGATTTTGTAGTGGTTTCCGTAAGAATGCAGACACGAATTGGATGAGTAGCTGATCATGCATGTGACATGAATGAATGATCCTTTTTCTGAGCTCCACTCTTGCTTCCAACATCAGAGTTTGTTAGGGTTTGAAATGTAGTGGCCATGGCAAGCCGACAATCTACTGATAGGTTTTTTTTTTTAGGTTTGAGAACCGACAGTTTGATGCTCAGATGATAAGGCTGGAGGAGAGTGGTGTCAATGGCACTCTTTGATTTTATTTCTTTTCTTTTCTTGTGTGTGTGTGTGTTTTAGGTTTGCGAACCGACAGTTTGATGCTCACATGATAATTAAGGCTGGAGGAGATCATGGTGTCACGGATGTTGGACTCAAATTTGGCTAATCTAAAATTCTTTGTAAAACCACCACACTATTATCTAGATTAGTAAATAGTGCTCACAGATACATCAATGAATTATTTCATACATAGCGAAAACCACACCATTCATTAATATTATATAATAGATGTTCAAATAGACCATATTAGGTCGAGTTTACATAAAGGCCGATCGGGCCAAATAGTTTCATTACATCAACGAAAGCAATAAGAAAAGGTCTTGGCAGAGAAGGAGAGGTGGTGGAGAGTCTTGACGATGAGGACCAAGGCGACTAAAGGGAGGATGGAAAGGGCAACCTGCCAGTGCAGAGGGGAAGGATTGGTGAGGTCCGAAGCGGCTTCAGAGTGTCCACGCGATGCTCCAAGCAGTAGGAATCGGTCGGAGAAGTGCGGATGGGCGAAGGCGTTGACGGCGATGACTTGGCTGGAGCCGAGGAAGAAGAGAGAAGGCGTGGGGTTTCAGGCAGCAAGAGGAGAGTAGGAGTCGATTGGGAGCTAGAGGATGCCTCGCGCGGGGGGGGGTTAGCCGTTGGTGGCCATTATGGCTCGCGTGAAGGTCAAGGCAGCGATGTCGGTGCATTGCGTGGCACAATGAGGGGAGGACAGAGTCAACATGTGGTGTGGGAAGTAATTGTAGAGGTGATGGCTTAGGGCAATGGTCAGGAGCGTGAATCGTGGGCACACGACATCGATGCGGAGCAGGAGCGGCCGATGCGGCATGGCGTGGGCGGAGGAGGAGGAGAGGGGTCCGGTAGGGCGGCGGTGGCGAGGCACGATGGCGACAGTGATGGGCTGTCATGCACTGCTACATCACAAGAGATGGGCGGTACGCGCAGCGGGGACAGGCTGGGTGGCGCACGGCGTGGGCACGACGCGCACGGCACGGGAGGGGCGACGACAGATGTGAGAAGAGGTGTTGTGCCGAGCTAGGCCAAGGCCAGGGGCTTGGTGGGCCAAGAAGAGAGGGAACGGGCTGGGCTTGGCCCAAGGGAGGTTTTGGGCTTTGGGTAAATTTTGAAATTCGATTGAGTTTTGATATTGAACTTCAATTTGAATTCAAGATGGCAAATTTGACTCAACCCGATCGGCCCGACTTTCCCAAATGCCCACCGAGACGTACCGAGACGAACGCCAGAGGTGAGTATCGTAGGTGGACGTATCGAACTGAAACAAGATCTTAGATGACATCTTGATAAAACACTTCCAAACTCCCAAGATAGGATGTTACAGATTCGCAACTAATATTATCGTCCATTCAATGCCCAATATTGCATTTTTCTCAGTCACTTTCTCCACTGATAATATGCTCTACCATCTGCCTGGGCCTAATGCAGAGAACCATGCATGCTCCTGAACTGCACTCAATTCCAACTGGTATACCAACACAGTGAATGATCAGTTAGGCACATGCCAGTTCCTAAAACATATATGGAACTGACATCAAAACAGCGAAAATAAGCTTGGCATCAGCATGGGAAAGAACTTGGCTACAGCGGAAGGCAGCAGATATGAGAATATGCGATGATCGGGGGAGCATACAAAGTTATAGAGAATGATTTGTCTTTAATTCATGATTTTATTGATGTATCGCTAACAGAATGTTAAGGTTTATTTTGCCCACTGTCAATAACATAGTAACTCTGCAAAAAAAATTATTAGTTTAAATGACTTGAATAACGCCTGCCGCATTCTGGGAAGAAATATTGGTCATGGTTTGTTGGGAAGGTGGGGCAACTGTCAGCTCCAGATCCTTCTTCTCTGATGGAGGCGCTGCCTTCGAAGGAGGAAACGGTGAAGGATCACTTTGCGGACTCAGGTATACGGTAGTACATGCAGTCAGGTTAGCTTGAAATGCCGGAGCTGCTATGTTGGCAGTTGCAGGAGTTGGTGAAGATATCCCTTCAGCAATTATTGGAATTGGTCTGAACGGGAAGGGTGTCCTCGAGAAGCCGTCCTGACAAGGGGATGAAAGCATGAAGGTTAGTTAATCGATAAGCATGGCAGTGGCTACTAACATTCCAAATGTTGCACAAAAAACGTAGCAAAAGAAAAAAAAAGCATTTCATGGTATGAGTTAGAAAAAGAAGGAACAAAAGCCCAAGTTCTTCATATCAGTTGCTCGCACCATGGATCGTAGTAGTGGTAATTGGCACTCGGTACCAAATACACCAACCAGTAAAGCAAGAAATGCTCATGCAATTGCCTATAAGACCACTGTCCCAAATCCCAATACCAGCTAGTCCCCTCTAGTAGCACTGTTGCTGGCACTTGTGGCACCAAATAACCTTGATATTAGAAGTTTCAGTGTTTTTTTTCTCGAACACGCAGGAGAGCTGCGCATCATTATATTAAGAAGAAAAACAAGAAGTGGGTTAAGAAACCCCGTACAACCACTCACATAGACACACCCTTTTACATCAATGACGTATTTCTCTCACATAGAAGTTTCAGTGTTTTATCATAATGCTCATGTTTTTGCACATATGCTTCAATATTAAAAGTAACTCTACCAACTCCCATGCAGAATGATTGTGTTGGCACTTGGGACCGCTATTCTGGAAACAATTGTGCTTTTAAGCTTTTGGAACAGTGATGGTACCAACAGAATCATTTTGGATATTTTAGTTGTTACTTGTTGGGCTAAGATACTAGGCTAATAAGTTTATGTTAAAAGTGTGGAAAGGTATGTAACTCCTAGGGGGTATCCAGTGCAGCCCACCTATTCGATGCTCCAACACTCTCCGACAAGCCATCATCCAAATCACCGCAAAAGATTCTACAAAAGTATAAAAAGGTCAGGATTAGGGTGGTCTAGCGTCCAACAAAATTGCAGGTCATACTACACACAAGTGACAGAAAAGACAAAGTTCACTCAACAGTCATTTGTTTTTAGTATTTTTCTTTACTGGTTATTTTTTTCTTCATCATGTTTATTTCCAATTTGAACTTGAATATTTTGTATGTTGATTAGTGACTTCGCCCTTACAATCTCAAATTTTTGGTGATGACTTAAAATGGTTTTTCAATGGAGGGTAACTGGGAGCACCGAATAGTAAATGGACCTGTTCTTTTTGGCTGCGGCTTATGGCTTTTAGCTGCAATTTGTGGTTTTTGGGCTGTTTGTACGAGAAATTACAGAGTAACAGAAAATCATATGCGGTTTTTACCAATATAAATGAAGTCAATAAAGTATGTACTACAATTAACTAGTAGACCCTGTCTTGAAAAAATACTCCATTTAAAAGCTAGTTACTGTAGAAAAGCCGAAAAGCAGTTTTTAGAAGCTGAAAAGAACAGGGCCAAATGTGTCCTACAATTCCGAGCCCCAAATCTGGTTGTGAACCCCGTAATACAACTACACTTTCCCCGCAACTCATCCTTTCAGCGACGATTATATGGCTGTGACTATTTTGCTGATCAATTAGCAAAATAACTTGCTGTGGCTTTATGTTGAGCTAAATATGCCCATATAGTCGCAATATGGTAATCTAAAGTTGGTAATCATACATGTGAATCAATACCAAGGACAATACAAAGTTGAATTCAAATGTAAAATATCCTAACTCAATATGAAAATCTACCACCTGACATATATCATAAGATGTCTAGTATCTAATATGTCAAAGAAAAACTAGTAGTGACCTGCTAGCCATCTTTTAGCAGCTCGCTTTGGAATAGATGAATATTTTAACAACGGTTAATAGTATAGTATCATACTAGAATTACCATGTGGTTCATTTTGCTGAGACTTGTATCTACATTTGTTGCCTTAAAAGATGGGACTGGGGGAGGAAGATCTCTTGCAACTTGAGGTGTTATATTAGCTGCGTTTGAAGATGGGATTCCTTCCTGAAAATGAGGTTGTCATATCCAATTCAGTACTGAAACAGTGTGTTAAAATAAACAGTGTGGAAATCATAAACTTACCAAGCTGCTGTTCTGGAGCTGTTTAGTCATGGCAACCATCTCATGTACTTTTGCCATTGATGGTGGTAAGATGGGGCAATTTGGTGCTGGTGACTGCATTCACAAGTGTAAAAAGCATTGATTAGAAACAAAGTTCAGATGTCAGTGCAGTACTCAATACGTTGGTATGAAGTAGAAGTACCAGATCACTGGCCATCATATCAAAAAGACTAGATCTGCGCTTCTTCTTGTTTGGATTAGTTTGTCTGAGAAAATATTTCTGAGCATGACTGGCCACTTGAGTTGGTGTCCTGGTAGTAACAAAATTTTTCGCTATACCCCTCCAGTCTCCCTTCCCTAGCTTTTCAAGACCAGCAAGAAATGTCCTATGCTCTTCTTCAGTCCAAGGAACAGCTGCAAAGTGGCAACAAAACTATAACCTGAATTGCAATAGATACACAAAGATGTTCTGCATTCAAGAACTGTAGTTAGAAAACGGATACACATCCATATTTCTCTACTTCTGTTCTTCAATATGGTAAAACCTCTTCTTGAGTTAGCTATCAGAACACTTCACTACTAGAACCTTGCCAAAAGAATTAGAAGATGTTATCTGGTTCTGTTGCTTTCAATAAAAGTTGGGAATGGTTCCTATGGTCTAAAAGAGAACTATAGCACGAGAATTTGCAGAAAAAGTGAATAATCAGCAAAAACACCAAGGGAAACAAATGCAGTAAGGGAATTTTACTCCTTTTACAAATAAATTTCAGCAACCAACTAATCATAATGGAGTGGGGGCATCCTCTTCATGTACTTAAAGTTCTACCAAATAGATCGATATGACAATATGCAAGTGTCATGGGTGTGGGCCACACAGGTAGCTGCAACTGCGCAGGAATTACTGCAACGCAAATCGCAAGCAACAATGTCTATTAGTTTGTTTCAGTTATGATGTTAGTTTGATTAGGAAGTTATCCTTAAGAGTCTGAGCTAAACTGGATTGTTAGATATAGAGTTTGAATCTTATGGGACAAGTCGATTCAGCCCTATAAAAGGCTACAAATTGTAACTTGTGGGATAAAGCAAGAAGAAATAATTAGCCTCTCTCATCTATGGTCTATTTCTCCCTATTCTAGTATCTCATCTCCTTCAAGCCACGCTATCCCTGCCCTCTTCTGTACTTTATTTACCCCGTCATGAACTAAGATTCATGACAGTGAGCTAATCCTTGTAGAGACCAACTTCAACAGTTCCACTATCAACGACACTGCTAAACTGGGATTGGTGCAGAGATAATTGTGCGCAAATAAGTGACATCTTATGCAAAAGCTCCAATGAAATCTCCATAACTACTTAGAACAAACAACATTTCTTACCTTCATTAAAATCTTTCTTAGCAATTCCTGAATCTAGCTTTTACTAGAATATACAACCTGGATAACAACTCTACATCATCCTTCTTACCTACTAGCACAAATGACATGTTCTTTTTGACTTTCAACGGCTTTTGGCTTCTCTTAACAATCACTATTCATTAAATTAATAGGCCACAGCCCAAAAGAACAGGCTCAAAGAATATTACCAGATCATTTTTGTAATGTCCCATTGCTCATATTATCATGTTTTTCTGTTTACACTCATCTGATATTTGAGGCTATTGCAGTTGTGCTATTAGCATCCAAATAGAAGTTGTATCTAAAGTCTTCATTACTAAAGGTTTTATACAAGGAGTAAGTACAGATCAATATGAATTACTTCATCATTCATTCAAGTCAATCAAGCAAAAGCCGCCCTCAACTCACAAGCATGGTGCCATACTTTGCTTAGCAACATTGCACAACACCATTCCAAAGTCCAAACTGTTGTTTTAATATGGAAAGTTTTAGTCAGGACCAAACAGAAAATTATAGTCAACTAGAACAAAATTAGAAATTATGTTGACAAATAAGTACCTAGTTGGTTTTGAATTTTATTTCCATCTAAACAGTCACTAGGTATGCATGCATGCAGAATAGTTGGTCCAATATATATCTAAGATAAATCAGACTAGCAATTTTAATAACTGATCAAATATAACAATAACTGCAGGCAGTCAATAATATTCTGTGTGGGTATCATTATATCACCTTGGTCACTAGGAAAATGAGGCCCTACAAAATTTCCTAACCTAATCTTGTAACTCATGCATTATGAGAAAGTACCATTGCACAAGATGGAATGAAGTAAGGCTGCTTGCATCAGTGTGATACAGGCATTAGAGGATTCAACTAATAGAACAACTGTGTCCCTGAACAAGTGGAATGAAGACCATCGATATTTTTGTCTGGTTAACAGTATATGAGCCAATCTGGCACAGGCATTCAGCAGCACACGGCAACACTTTCCCCTACAAAAGACAAGGACCTTGTCTTTTCTGAGCACAATATAACAAGAATCCATCCTATCTCTAATTCCACAACATTCACCAGAACTAACATATCAAAACTTTTATTAAGCCTGTGATGTTGTAAATACAAGTACGCAAGCAATGCACTGCCTTGACATGGCCACACACCATGACGTTAATCAAACATAGGTCTCATGACTGTCTTATTCAACCTCCTGTCTTGGATGACTAAAAGGCAAGCTCATACCTGGTCCTTAATCCTTATATGATTGAAATGATGTGCATCCCAAAATGCCAATACAAATACAAATTCCAACCAGGGACTCTGATCAGTCCAATATTTCCCAACCATCCATCAGAGTAGACTATAGTACTATACTGCCAATCCAAACGCTATTATGGAAGAAAACAAACCAACCAGTCCACATCATTGGATCAAATCCAAAAGAATCGCTATGCGAACACTTGCAGAATGGAGGCTACGTACAAAGCTATATTTACAGTTGCAGAACAAACAAAGGCACTTTACGGATTCAATGAACCAACATGCAAGAACAACCAAATGGAGGGTATATACAAACAAAGCTCAAAACAATAACAAAGGAGGTTTGTGTATTACGTATTCAATGAATCAAGACGCAAAGAACTTTGAAACGGATGGTACATG
The DNA here is from genome assembly GCA_036346245.1 of Bonia amplexicaulis. Lineage (NCBI taxonomy): Eukaryota > Viridiplantae > Streptophyta > Magnoliopsida > Poales > Poaceae > Bonia > Bonia amplexicaulis. Next base: position 17,507,091 of record CM070757.1, read on the forward strand.
CAAGCTAAGCTACAACACAAGCACAAAACTAGGGAAGTAACTTTCCTAATTCGACGTACAAACCATCCACGGTATCACAAATCTACCACCTCAGTGCACCTAAATCAATAGATTCTGCAACAAACGAAGCCAATCCTTGCTAGGTCTCCCTACTAATGCATGCACAGATACAAAGGAACAGCATTTTGCGTCCTGCCAATCCAGGAAACGTAAAAGAAAACTAAACAAGGTCGCGTCGCGCCTTTCTACATCCAAACATGCTAGGATCAAACTAAACATTTCTACGACGGCAACAAGACCATTCATCACCAGATCTTAGCGTATCTGTACATATCTATGCATCAAAGGAGAGATTTTTAAGCAGAAAGAAAGAGGGGAGAAGAGGGAAAAGGCGGCACCTTTCTTCCTCTCCTGCGCCCTCCGCCGCTTCCCGGACGACTGCAGCAGTCCGCCATCGGACAGGTACCCGTCACCGGCGCCTCCAGCGTCTCCGGAGGCGGCGGCGGCGGCGAGGTTGCCCATGCTCTTACACTTGCGCATCACGTCCTCCCTCACCGCCACCGGCGGGTTCGGGCTCGGATCCCGGTCGGGGGGATCCGCCTCCGGCGCCGGCGCCGGCGCGATGGTGACGCCGAAGAGGCGCATCCCGGCCGGGCGCGAATCTTGAGGCATCGCAGCGGCCGGCTCCGACGGGTGGGGCGGTGGCGTTTTATTGGGAGGCCGCTTTCGGAGGGGAAGAATTGAGACATTCCTGGCAATTTATCGGACAAACAAACACACAGGTTTTTTCTTCTTCTTTATTTTAGCACTACGGAGCCTTTTTCGAGTTCACCAGTTTAGGAGCTACTCGTTCTAACTTCTTAATCTTGTTTTTTTCTAGTTTTTTTATTCTTTTTTTCTTATTTCTTTATATTGTCATGATAACATAATATTTTTTTATTTATTTACGTTGAAAATTTTACAATAACTACAGTACAAAAATAAGCACAGCACAGTACTACGCAGTGCAAAAAAAAAAATGCCACATGCTTTCGCGTCGTATGTTCTTGCATCCAACGCCTTTTAATAGACGGACTGGCAGTGGTATCGTGGCTCGATGTTAGCAATGTTTTAATTTTTATAACGTTAGAGTAAGAGAATGTATACATATAATATATTGACAGCGTTGTTGTGCCTCAAAGATTGTAAAATTTTGATTTTGTACCATTAGACTAAGAGGACGTTGCTGGAAATTAATTTTAGATAAGTGTAAAGGTCTTTTGGAAGAAAATGATATTTAGATTTTTGCATTGTGTACAAGTGCACCTCATATTTGGACTGTCCATTTTATCCCATCAACGGCCTCAACCATCTTGCTACAACTGTAACATTTCCAAAAACACCACAGGAAGGTTTGTATTTTCGTACCATTAAACCAAGATATCGAGGCTACTAATCAATCTTGAATAAGGATGACACTAAGCTAAAGAAATATTTGATCATTTGTCTTATTTTTTATGTATATTTGATAAAATAACCTATGATATCTTATTTACATGTGAGTCCAAGACTCGTATGTAAGTGATACATCATAGAGTATTTTATCAAATACAATGTAAGATAGGATAAATAATCAAATCCTCCTTTATCAGAAGTAAACCACAGGTTTCAATTGGCTTTTTGGCTAGCAAGGACGAGCGAGCAACTACTCAGGTTTCCCCCGATATTTTTATCCGATCGACACATTGAATTTAACCCTGCGATATATATATTTAGGCTTCACACCCTTTATTTCTTTTAGCTCCATTGATGCAGCTAACGCATGTCCTTCCAACAGCAAATTTCAAAGGACAACACAATTCCACCAATTTGCACAAAGACTTGTCAAGAGTAAGAGCCCTTGTGAGGAGAAGCTTACGCGATGTTCTTTACCGTAATGAAGTTTTGCTACTACTCTGCATGTGGCTTGCACGTCTTACTTTAAGACAAGGCTAAGGTGATCATGGCCATGACTCGAACTAGGTCGCCGGCCCTGGCCACATAACACTGTAACAGAAAGATTGTAACACTGAGCAACACATAATTCGAACAAAGTTTGTATTATGCATATCAGCAATGCCCCAAAAAAAAAATGGGCCAGCGAAATTGCCCAGAAAATAGCTTTTAAGTAAGTGCGCGAGAGCGCGGGTGTGTGTGTATATAACGTTTGCTTTGTCCAAAAAAATACATAAAGTTCGGCAGGATTAGGATGCCTGAAGTTCTTGCCCCCTCTTGGTTTGTTGCTCATCAATTGGTCACTATACTTCTGCAAGAGAGTCAATGCTCCCATTAATTTCCTCACAATTGAACAAATGTAGGCAAAAACAAGCATCAACAGATGCATCTTAAGAGTTATTGTGACAAAATTGCAATTCAAGTTGAACAGGTCAGTTTCCTTCTATCTTAGAGACTTACATTAAGTTTGCACAGTTATGCACACTGAATCAAGTGCCAACAATATGTTTAAGGCGTGAACAGTGAAGCGGATATTAAAAAAATTGCAGTACTCATGATATCTATACTGTAGAAATCATAAATATCTTTGTACTATTCATGGAAGTGGATTAAAAAATGTACCCTCGCAGTGTTAAGCAGCACTTTGGCTTCACTATGGCTGATGAAGTGGTCGCGTACAGGCTGAAAATGGAAATTGGTAAGGGCAACATTGTTAAGACGAAAAAGCTACAAATGAATAAATATGAACAATCACTGAAAATAAACTGTGCAATAACTTGTCGAACAAAACATATGTATCCAATGACAAACAGGTCGATACAAAATTGCATTAACACCACACAAGATTGATACCACAGAAATAAAAATGTTGCAATTCATTTTGCCAGGATACATCAAAATTAGGGGAAATGCAATGGTGGACTGGAATGAACCAACACAACAAATAGAAACAATCACAAGCATCACAATATACAAAAGACTGAAAATTGGTAAGCTTGAGTGTACATTTGAGTGTATTGCACCAAGTTATTGAAGAAAAACTAAGGCCAAATGGGAAAACATTACCTGGAATATTTCATTTATTGCTTTTGCTAGAGCAGGTTTAACGTCGGCAGGATGCAAAGCACCACACTCATAATCAGTGATGAGTTCATCCATGTTTGCAAATGCCCTGTTTAAAAGCAACCATTGTTATAAGTGCACAAAAAATCAATAATCCGTGTCATGTTGGAAGCTCAAAATTTTATTTGGCTGTGCTCATTTATAATGTCTGACAGTAAATAGGAAAATTTTGAACTTATGGTAGTCCAAGGAAAAAAGCATTACTTGTTATCGCCATTGCTTTCCTTCCATACCACCTCAAACTTTCCAAACCAAGGGAACACAATGTACTTGATGTACTCCAGACACGGGTTTCCATCAACAATTTCGGAGGGCAGAAAGCTTGTTTTATCTTCAAATTTACCTGAGCCTGCAATAAAGAAGTTGGTCGTGAAACAATATCAGCTTAGAAAAAAGCGTAAAAACGTTGACGTATAGAATAGATGCTGATATAGAAAATAAACACCATAGGACGCCATGCAGACAATAGAGACATAACAGAAAGTCACTATAGAAGAAAACATTTTGTTGATGCAAAGCTACTACAGCTTATTACAATAATAACTGATGACTGGATAACACCTATCAAATCAAGTCAACAACAACGAGACACTCCATGTGAATGATAAAAACATAAATGAGAATCCGATTTATCCACTTGAATATGCAAATACAACACACTGCAAATCAGCATGTAAAGCTACAGCAACAGAAGCTTTTCAAAATACTTGACGAGGATATAATAATCCTCAAATTATTATCTATAAATGATATTATTATGTCATTATACTTCTTGGGTATACCCTTTACGCGTAAGGGAGAAACTTAGCCAAGTGGTCGTAAACCTTTCTACGACCACTCTTTGGTCATAAGTCTTTCCATGATCGCTGCATGATCGTAGGTCCTTCTACGACTACTCCCTAGTCGTAAGCCTTTCATACAACCACTTCATAGTTGTAAGTTCTTCTTGTGGTCGTAGATCCTCATAGAATTAAGTCAAACTTCGACTAACCTATCTACGATAACCCATTGCAACGTGGGTCTATCTGACAAGACTGTTAGCACGTACATTTATTCTCTGAAATACTACGCATAACTTCTCTCTAACAGTAACCGCCACACGACAAGTGAGGCATCATGTCTCTCTGACAATAACTCCCGTCGGACGGTTATCATCTGAAATATTAAGGCGTCTCTTGACATGGAACAACTGTCGCCGCTTCGCAAGCTGTATAAGGGTTAACGTTAGGGAGAAGAAGGGATAGACCCGAGAGAGAATAAAAGTAAAGCAAGACATTCCACGTTATTTTCTCGGTTATAATCAGTTCATTAAGTAATAGGTCATTAAATAATAGCCATATAAGAGCAGAGTTGTTATTCTCCTAGTGGAAGATCCGAACCTGTATAAAATCCGTGTTTTCTCTCTGTGTGATTGTAGCTAGGTCTTTGAGAGTTCCTCTGAATCCAAATAATCATACACTCCTCCCGATGCTCCGCAGCGTCGCGAACCGCTCATCCAGGCTCGTCGCCGCCACGCCCCTCGCGAGGTCCTCGGCGGCACCGGCGGGGGAGGACGTCGCGGCCGCCAAGGCTGCCGCGGCGTCAGTGGCTGCGTCAGAGGCCGGCGAGGCGTCCATGGATGCGGCGGCGATGGGATGAGGCGCGCGGGGTGAGTCGAGTCAAGAGGTGGCGGTGGCGGCGGCGGATGAGTACGGTCGCGTTCGGCTTTGGAGGCGGGTGGCTAGTGTTTTGTGGCCCTCCGGATTGGGTCGTGCGCCGTCCGATCGTTTTGTGCGGCTCAGATCGAGAGTCGTGGTTCCGCTTCAGGGTGCCTCCCCGTGGGCGGACAACGTTTCACATGGGCCTGGGAGGTCAATTGGGCCGTAATATCTGTTACATCGAGCTAGTTTGCTGGGCCATCAACTCGGCCCTAATGATATCCTTTTTTTATTGGCAAGTATGGGCTTCGTATTACTAGCCAGTAGCGAGGCATCGGCCGTTCCAAACAGCAAAGGTTGTTTGAAATATATTAGCTTTTTAATATATTTTTTCTTTTTTATTTTTATCTTTCCATTATCTGTATAGATATAGCAGTGTTTTTTATTTTTTATATTTTCTTTATTTTTATATTTGAATTTATCAAAAAAACTAATAGACGTTAAAGTATCATTTCAGCTAAAAGTCAAAATGCACAGTACTTTATAATAGGGCCATTTTCGAGCCCAACTTGACCGAATCGCAAACATAATTGCACAGCAAGTCAAACAAGCTCCTCTCGCTAAAAAAAAGTCAAACAAGTATGCTTAGGCCCTGTTTGTTTCCACTTAAGATTATTATAATCTAGCTTATAAACATAAGTGAAAACAAACAGTCTAAATTATAAGGTAACTTATTATAATCTAATAGCCCAGATTATTGTAATCTAATAAGCTCAAAAGGAGCTTATTTCACTTATAGATCACCTTTTATCTAAATGACCATAAAACTTGGAAAAATTACCCACCTTTGCCATTCATTAACTCCCCAATCTTTAAACATTATAAGCTCAAGGGCATTGTAGTCTTTAAACATTCGAATACAACAATTCATAACTCTGATAATCCAGTCGCCAAACACCGCGACTTATTTCCCACCAGCTTATTATAAGCTAGCTTATATAATCTACACCTATAAGCTAGATTATAATAATCTTAAGTGGAAACAAACAGGGCCTTAGTATGTGTGTGTTTATCGACTGAACAGGCGTGCAACTGGTTATCACAGATTCATAACCCATTCTAGCAAGTTAAACTAGTTGGATTAGCCTGCCTTGTAGTGGTTAAAATGGATCAAATAGTTTTCGATGGATCTAAAAATTTTCGAATATGGACTATGTTAGCTCGGATATTTATCGGATAGTATTGGATCAGAAACAAATACGGATTTTCTGTCAGACACGAATACGAATTTGGTAGCTCATTATTCATCGAAAATACGAATATTGATCCGGATTATTTGGATATTCGGGACCGAATATCCACACAGCCTACATCCTCTATTTCAGCCTAACCTATTTATTTACAAGATATTTAGTAGCCCAGCATATATTAACATATTCATTAATACATGAAATTAGAGAAGGAATCTTAGCCTATACAAAGAATTCATAAATGTTCTTTACGAATGTTTAGATCGAATAAACTAGTTATGTTTTTTGTTCATTTTTTCATACAATTTAAAACGGTTTTCATGTTTTGAGAAATATTTGTAACCGTATTCGATTCGATTCATATTCTCTTTGTATTTGTATTCAATATTATCCGTATTTGTATTCGTATCAAGGATATCCCTATCTGAAGAAAAATATAAAAACAAATATAGCAGAGCCATTATCTATCCGTATTCGCTCTGTTTTTACCCCCTAATTACTTTTACTTGGTTGGTTATCTGGTAGCTGTGTTGATGTATATAGATCGACTTGGTTAATTTAACACGGGAATCCCTGTTTCCATGCGTGTGTGCATTGGTTCAATGGCACGTCTTGGAACGCCGTCGGATCCCATTAGCGGAAAATGCAAGTGCTGGATACCCCTTTACATTGTTTTGAATAGATTGGTAACTAGAATAGGAATTTGTGTTTCTCGAAATGAAGTAGGAAGACCACCGAACCCAAGCCTAGGCCAACACACATGTAGCACAAGTGACTCGAGAGGCATCTTCATCAACACCTTCCGCAAGCCACAACCCTTTGCTTGTAAGAATAGAGAGGGCCATAGCGATGTCGTCGCCAGCCGTCGCGCCGCCTGCTACGATGGCCGTCGACGAGGCAGAGGATGACCAGCTCTCCTCCATGTCCACGGACAACATTGTCCGGGCCTCCCGCCTCCTCGACAACGAGATCTGCATCCTCAAGCTGCGTGCTCTCAAATTTTCGATGATGTACTCACAAATTTGTCCTAACTTGCTTTTTAATTTTAACCTGACTTGCTTTGAAATTTAACCTGAATTGCTTCTGAAATTTGTGCTTACTACTTTCAAATTTGCACCTATTTGCTTAGAAATAACCTTTTTTGTTTTCCAAAATATCCTATATTGCTTCCACTTTTTTATCCCGATTTGATTCCAAATTTGTCTTAATTTGCATTCAAATTTATTGTACTTTGCTCTCAAATTTGTTTTGACTTGCTTCCAAACATTGGTTTAATTCATTCTTATTTGCATAAAGTTTTGTGATGATTTGCCTTTCTTCTCTTGTGAGGAAAGGGAGCATGCAACCGAATTTGCTCTAATCTTCTTATGTGGTTGCGAGGTTAGAAAAAAATACATAATATATATACAAGATTAAAAAGGAAAAATATATGAAAAGTGGCATGCCAAGCAGCCCAAACATAGCAATAGAAGGGTGTGTATGTGGAAAAGCAAATATGTAACCGTAAATAGTTAGTTGCAGAGTATGCGTGCAAATCAACTATTACACGCACGCGCGGCTCATAGTCATACCCAATTTAATACTCCCATTTGCTCATCCAGGAAGATCAATTAAACTAACTCAATTTGCAAAGCGTTGACCTTCTAGAACATCTTCAATCCCCTCTACATAATGGGTTTTCTTCTTAGGCCCTGCTTAATTCGGCTTAGCTTCTGGCTTATTTTTTATTATTTCTAAATTTTATCTTTTTTCTATTTTTTTAGCTTTTTTGGGGTTTTTTTGTCGATTTTTTTTTCTTGTATTCATTTGATTGTCTATGATAGGTTAGCCTGTTTTTTCTATTTTTATTTTTTTAAATTTAGTTATGTTAAATAAGTCACCATCAGTTACAGTGTAATTTCAATCAGTTACAGTATAATTTTAATCATAAACTAATTTATTTTAGCCTAACCGAGCGGCACCTTAGCCATTCACATAAGAGAAGAGATGGCATCGTAATTAGCACATATAGATAGAAGCTAAATGACATGTCGCGGGCCTAGCTGGAGAAGCTAGACGGACACCAGAGCAGGAGTTTTATGTAGTTAAGGTCTTCTCGTATTTGATTCCTGCTTCTGCTTCTATTTAGAAAAACCAAATATCAGTATGACTACTCTCAATGTCGTTTTGTTTCAGAGATAATTAAGTCAGAGTGTCACAGATGTATCATGTACCCTACTCCCCTCGATGATCATATCACGTGTATGTATCTCTTTCTCATTTTCACCTTTTATCATATCCTTTTAAAAGCCACTTTATTTCTGACACTACTATTTATTTTAGTTAAAAACCATGAGCCACAGTAAAAAAACATATGCAAAAGCTAATACTTATGGTAGCACCAACTAAAAAACATGGGGTCAATCTAGAGCTACCATGCCATGGAGCTTGAGTTTTCGAATGATAGCTGCATCGACTGTTCCTGAGCCTATCACCTTACTTATATATAGTTGCTTACAATAATGCAGTGTTCATGGACATATTGCAAAACGAAAATGTCCAAATATTTCACACCAAAAGCGGCGGATTCAACGATGGGTGCACGTACAAACCGCAAACCGTGCATGCATGCAATCGCGCGCGGATATATATGGCTCATCGATGAGATGAACCAAATCTGTATAACGCGCGATCAACTAACTGTTCGTACATCAACAAGGTTGATCGGATTAGGATTCAGAGGCGAGATGATCGGACGGGCCTGAACTCGATGCTCTCGACGACGAGCCCGCACTTGGGGTACCACCCCAAAACCTCGAAGCTCACCACCACCTCCTCGTCCGCCGCCACGGCCACGGCGCCCTCGTCGGCCCGCAGCCGCCCTATCTCCACCTCCGCCCACCCGTCGTCCCGCCTCGGCCCACCGTCCCCGTCGCCCAAGCCGGCTCCCGTGATCTTGCGCGCCTCGGCGTCATCGGGCCGGAGGCACACGGCGTGGCGCGCCACCACGCGGCCGCCCACGGCCACCGTCGTCTCCTGGTCCGGGAAGCTCAGGCCGCGGTGGCCGTCCGCCGTGCTGAACACCAGGTACGCGGCGTAGGCTGTCCCCGGCGTCAGCGCGGCGGCCGGGAGCCGGCCGTAGATGTCCAGGCACGTGCAGTCTACCAGCTGGGCCACCTCTCCAAACCTGACCATGCAAAAACATTTTTTTTCAATAGGCATCAAATACTTCTGCTAGTACAATTTTTTTTCGATGTTGAGGGCGACATGTCGACGAATCAAACGCGCGAGCGACGCAGGGGCGTAGAATTGTTTCTGAAGTTACCTCGTTCCTACAGCCTCACTGTCTGTGTCTGCCAGTCTTTAACTTGGCTTTGCTTTCTTGGAGAAGTCAAAAACCGATTTAAACATCTTGATTTTTCAAACTGGTTTTTTCAAATTATTTTTATAAACGACTTCTCCAAGTCGCTTGTAAAAGTCATCAGCGGTCTTTGTGTCCACATCTTTCAAAAGCTATTTTTCAAACTTTGTTTCAATAGGTTATTTCTTCAGGTTGTTAATATTTAATTTCAGCCAAAAGTCAAAAAAACTCCGGCTGATTAAAACACCTACTCAAGTAATATTTTAGTATTACTAGTTCTAGTGGTTGCATTTACCCGGTCCTAGCCTAAAGTAATTTCTGCAGGTTTTCCACGGTCAGGTTAAGCTTGCGAGCTTTGTCTGAAGCGAAGTTGATAGGCCTCTTCTTTTCAGTTTTTAAAAGCTGTTTTTTGATATTTTTTTTTATACTAACTAGATTTTAAATAAAATATCTTTTTAAAACGAAGTATATAGGTTGATTACAGCATACATTATACGAGATCAAGACAGGGACGAATACGTGCGTACGTGCCACAAGAGAAGCATGGGCGAAAAGTCTCGGTTTGGAGCTTGGTCGCTACTTGGAAGCGATCAAGCTGAAGCGGGATATCTTTTCAGCTGACGCTCGTGACCCACGGCGCCGGAGGAGATCAACAGTAAAAGTAAGCGAAGCTAAGCTGCCTCTCTGCAGAGCTTGCAGTGGAAAGGAGTATCCGATGCAACGGAACAAAGATATCGCTAGCAAGGTTTGATGTTTCAAAAGGGGAAAAAAAACGCGGATCGATTGGTCGGTCATGCGATGATTAACTGATGAACAAACTACCCCATGATCGATTGTTTTTGAATGATCAGATTGCGTGCGAGAGATCAGAGATGGCAATCAAGTTTTGTTTTGCTTGGGCCTAGAACAGATAGATTAATGGAGATAGCTATGAACAGCGGCCAGGTGCATGATATGTATGCAGGAAACTAAGGAGGAGGAGGAAGAAGAAGAAGATGTATTGTGTACCTGGAGAGAGGGTGAGGCGTCCATCTCCAGCTGAACTCGCCGTCCTCCCATGGCAGGCTCAGCTTCCTCGCCGACAGCATGAAGCACTTGGCGCCGCTCCCCTTCTCCAGCCACACCCTCTGCTTCGATCACACATACATACGCGTCTCAAATGATCAGTACTGACCATCGCACGCAACGCTCATGCGATGCGAATGTACAGGTTGACGATATTACGCACCACCGTGCCGTCGTCGACGGGGACGGCGTTGTCGGAGAGGCCGAGGTAGACGTCCTTCTTGGACGAAGGCCGGCCGGAGCACGCTGGATCGGAGCCGGGAGCCTGCGGCGACGACGCAGAGGCCAGGATGGCGCGGTAGTCGGGCGGGAGGAACCGGTCCCAGACGGCGTCGGACTCGGCGGCGGCGCTGAAGGACGGGGACACGGCGGCGCAGCGGCAGGCGTCACGCGGGGAGGTGAGCGCGATCACGTGCGCCAGGCAGCTCTCCGGCAGGTCGCCCACCTGGGTCTCCTCCGCCACCGCCATGGTGGTAGCCATGCTACTACTATAGGCTTCTTGAACCTTGTAATAATAATGGATGTATACACCGCTATCTGGCCCAAACTAAGGAAACTCCCCTTAATCTAGGAACTAGCAGTAGTAACTTTCTTAAAGGATAGGAGAAGGAAGAAAACAAAGCCCATCGATGGGGTATATGATCTGTACTGATGTGCAGCCTAACCGTCGAAGAAGACCTATAAATAACTAAAATTTTAAATTTTAAAACAACCTTCGCAACTCAATAATATCGAACCGTCGATGGGTATGTGATCTGTACTGACGTGCAGCCTAACCATCTAAGAAGACTGTCATCGTTTCGGCTCATGCCATGCGGTGCATGATTTATGCTACAGTAATTAACTTTAAAACAGTATATTTTTTTAAGATGAGATCAACAAAATAATTATAGTAAAAAGTATACTGAATTCAGTAGTACTAATCAAAATCGTATGTAACTATTTTCTTTATATATATATTGTGAGGCAGCTCAACAATAGCGACAAATTCTGCAGAGGAAAAAAGACTAGCAATAACGACCGCAGGCCGCATCAGATCCCATCCGTCAAGGCCTAGGCATCATCTTTTGTACGGTTAATTGTGTATACAATAAAAGAAAGATGCATCAGAACAAGGAAAAGTCAATGCATAGACTCTTCCGTGCAGTTGTACATCTACTCCACCGAGTCAAAATGCGTAGATCTTATTATATATTTAGGTGGTGATCATTTTGACTTATTTTTTGGTGGTTTATGGTTGAAAAAAATCTGAATTTGAAAAAATATTGTAGCTGACAGAGGCTTATTTAACATAATTAAATTTAAAAAATTAAAAAATATAAAAAATATGTTAGCCCATCACAAACAACGCAAACGAATACGGCAAAAAAAAAGAACCGGCAAAAAAGCTCAAAAAAAGCCAAAAGTTCAGAAAAAGACGAAATTATGAATAGTGAAAAATAAGCCAGAAGCTTAAACCGAAACGAGCGGGACCTTATACTGTGAGGCAGCTCAGCAATAGCGACAATTCTGCCAAGGAAAAAAAAGAGTACCTATAACGACCGCAGGCTGCATCAGAGCCCATCGGTCAAGACTCAGGCATTGTCTGTACGGTTAACTGTATCCTTACTACTTAAAAAAAAGTTAATTGTATTGATTGTTCATATGTCCCTCTCAACTCTTTCTAAAATTCTCTAAAAATCTCTAATAAAAACAAAAAGCAATTTACCAAGAAAAATAAATTCCATCACCTTAAAAATTCTCTAACAAATAACACATCTTTATCCGATGCAAGAGACACGACACGGCAGCGTGGAGGTAGAGCCGAAGATGTGGACGGAGCAAACCGATCCCATTAATATTGATCCAAAATAATATAAATTTTTTATCCGTAACAGATACCGGACATACAAGACACAACAAAAGTTTGGCGCAACAGAACAAGGAAAAGTCGACATGGACCGTTCTGTTCAGTTGTGCGTCTCCACCCAGTGTGTGTGGCTGGCACTGAAAAGAATGACTCTTGAGCCATACGAGTGACGATGCCATCGGAAAAAATGGTGGCGTCGCCGTGGCCATCACGGCTACTGCTGTTTGACAACATAGGCGTACTGAACTACCCGTGAATTTTCAGAGTATTCATTTGCTCCCGACATTGGGTTTAATCAAGTGCTCATCGCAGAAAACGATATTAAAAAAGCGTGCAAGTAATCATGGAACAGGGGGGCCCCCATAGAATCTCGAAATGAAGAGATTCCAAGTCGCAAGCAAGGTTTGTTGAGCTACTGCAAACGAAAGCAACCCGGGGTCTCTTTCTTAACTCACGTCTCTTCTTTTTAGGTTTTAAAAATATTTATCAATTTTTTTATAGTAATTAGCCTTTAGATAAAAATATTTTTTAAATAGAATCTATAAATTAATTATAGTATATACTTTAACTACTTTATTTATATCATTTAAAATTGTATATGAATTTTTATTACTCTATATTTTTCTCACAAATAATTTAAGACGTCTAGAAAGTCTTGTAAGGAAGCAAGCAACTCTCTCCCTCCTTGTCTTTTCCACACAGCAAGATTCCCGCGAGTAGCACGTACTGAAGTCACCAACCGCCGCATCTGCGCGCACGTGGCACGAGATTCATTGCCCGGGTAGCTGGTGGCTACAAAGTTTGATCCTGTTAACGTCTTTTAATTTTTATTATAGTATCTAATTTTTAAATAAAATATTTTTAAGACGAGATCTATAAATTAATTATAGTATACATTAAAAATCCAACATCTGTATCAAACACAATCGCAAGCGGATATCTCTTTCTCCATAATCTCTGTCGCAGATAGCTAAAATTCAAAAAATTTAGCTAAAACCTATAAACCACAGCTATATCAAACATACAAGTTTGTAATTTCTATGATGGGATCATAGAACACGACGGATACCAAACAGATGCTTGGTTAGCCGTGTGCCCGAGGTTCGCCCGAGCTGAACCTGACAGCGGGAATTCTGAACGGAATCAAACCGAACGGCGATACGCCTCTGCGTTCACACAACTCGCAAGGCAAGGTCAGAGCCTCTGCCCAACAACACTTCATAATATAACTCGGTAGTAAGTAACATGCAGAGAGAGAGAGTCAACGCAAGGCTGGTTCAGGATTACGTGTACTACAGTGGCAGTACAATACAACTAGTTATCGTCAAGACAGAAGGTCAGCTCCAGGTTTATTGTATTCTCGAGTCACGACGAAACAGGGGGAGATAAATAAACAGCACGAGAAACATCTGTCCATGACTTACCCGCGTTCATGCATACATACATCATGATCCTTTGTGTAAGGGGCACACTTGTTTGACTTTCCTGACTGTGTTGACCATTCGGCCGCCCATTCGAGCCATAAAAAAATGCCTGCCCAGCGAGAGCACGTATGCAGCATATGAATCATTTAAGTCATTTCAAAAGTAACATATGCTCAATTTAATTGTCATATAAGAGTTCATGATTATCATAACCTCAAATGAATAAGCACAATAAAATGCTAATCTCAAAAGCCTAACATATATGACCTCATTAAGCATATGTTCAACAAATTGAATTGTTTTAAGTGCTCTCAGAAGGCGAGTTGCATAAGATTTAATCTTGGCCATCTTCACCATGACAAATTCTAATATTGATTATATATGACAGTTATAGATTAGATCTTGAGCTAAAATTAAAACTTGCTGCTACCAAAAAACCACAGATCAAGTAAAGGGTTTGCTAGACATAACTGAACAACTCCTAAAATCAGTCTCCAAGCATTCACAGAGAATTTTGCTTTTTTCCCTATATCTGTGAGTAGGATGATGGACTGGTCACAGAGGTGGGCATATTGCTAGCTTATAGCAGTTACCTATGGAAGCACCTAACGTACATTTTCTTATTTGTTTTTACCTAATTTCTAAATTCAATACATGATCATAATCGTCTTTTTGGGTTGCAGAACTACTGCGAACAGAGGGCAGAAACTCCCTGCTATTAGCCCTTGATTTTCATATGGGAAAAAAACATTTCTTATATTAGATCTTCACTGTTTAAGGCATTTATCATGTTGAGGTTTGACATCATAAACAAAACGCCGTTACGAGAAATATATACATGTATGCCTCGATTTGCCCCTACCTTTTCCGTTGCACCACAAATGCTGATTTGGTAATCACATTTAAATATTCCAGTAGATTTATAGTTTTGATGTTTCACTTAGATTATTTCGTCCAACTATTATTGATTAATCATACTTTTTTACCTTAGATTGGAATTTGTAATTACGAATCAGGATTTAATTTGATTCTATTCCCTTCTTAATTTCGATTTTTCTGAACTTTTCTACAGATTGTTTGGTGCTTTAGGAATTGATACATGTGTCTGTAAAACATAGAGGCCTTTGTGAACATTTCAGTTAAAATTATGTGTTGATTATTTTTAGATGATATACATGCGCAATGTCTAATAAAATGTTTGAACTTACCATATTTGGAGTAGAAGATTTGTATATGCTACAAGATCATTATTTTCCGTGGTAAGATGATCAATTTTCGCAGTTATGTTCATTTTCAGCTCAACTATTCATCAAGGTGACACTCGGGGTTTTCCTTTCCTCAATTGATTCTTCTCCTATGTAGAAACTACTTTAGTCAGTATGCCAGAATAGTAGAATAGAATCCAAAAAACTGTCACTGCCCATATAGATTAAGTAGACCATAAATTATCTGTATGTGTTTGCTTAGTGCATTGTTGGCTTTTGGTAGGTATCATGGTTTTGAGAGAATTTTGTGCTATATATGATTAATTTGAAAATTAAGGAGATACAACGGGGCCAAATAAAAAAATTGATGTTCATGACTCTGGCCGTCTGACTCTGGATTAGAGCTTCTGATGGTTGGCAGCTACTTGACTCAGGATGTTTAGTATTCATCTGAACTTTTAGCTTCAAGCTTAAAACATTTTTTGGTACTATTTGAGGTTTTTTTGCTCTGCTGCTGTAGCTACTGTAATCTTTTTCAGCGTAACTGAATTTAAAATTTTAAAAATAGAAAAAATGAGTTATCTTATCACGGATAATACAAAAGAATACGAAAAAAATGAAAAGCAAAAAAAATCAGAAAAAAACAAATTTAAGAAGTTAGAAGCTAAAAAACCGAAACCCAATTGAGCAGGGCTATAACTAACTTCGCGTGAAGGATCTGTGTATATTTTTTTCTTTTTTGGATATGTATGTGGTGAAATTCGATATTTATTTATTTTTGTAATGTTGGTAAAATGTATTTTTATGCGCAAGTACTCTCGGCCCATTAAGCTTACTGGGTTGCAATTTCCAAATGACCAGGTATGCTTTATGCGGAGTTGTCACGCTCCCCCTCAGTTCTTTTTGGATGTTTTGTAGCAGTAGCAAGTTGTTCCTATTAAGTGTTTCATCTTAACGACCTTCTCTACCGAATTTGTAACGTGTGGAGACTTTGTACCTGTTCTTTTTAGCTGAAACTTATGACTTTTGGCTGCGGCTTGTGTATTTTGGGCTGTTCGTACGAGAGATTACAGAGTAACAGAAACTCACGTGCGGTTTTTGCCGATATAAATGAAGTCGGTACACTATGTACTATAATTAATTAGTAAACCATATCTTGAAAAAAATACTCTATTTAAAAACTAATTACTGTAGATAAGCTAAAAGATAGCTTTTAGAAGTTGAAAAGAACATGGCCTTAGATTTTATTTGCTTGAGGACTCACCTAATTTGGAGAAGCTTACTCTTTAAGTTGGAAACGGTAAGGCTTTCCAGGATTTCCATTCTCCTTGGATTTTAATTATACTCTCATGAATCATGATCGCTCGACCGTTTCCTTGCTGTATTATGATTACTCAATATTTTCTTCCTGTATTCAGCTCTCCCTAAAAGTTCGCAAGCCACTGAAAAACTCGTTCAAGTGTTTATCATCTTAAGAAACTCGAAATGATCAGCCGTGCATCGCGTTCATGATCAGCGCCGACAGCAGGATGAAGATCAGCAGGAACGTCCCCAGGAACTCAGCCGCCACCTGAAACATTAGCAAAATAGTTTTTTTCTCTCAGATAGATATATAATCTCATATATGCTTACAATTTAAGTCCCTCCGTTTCAAAAAAAAAACTAACAAATTAAATGTAATTGCTTAGCACAGTCTAGCTAGCTTAGGGAACGCATGCACGCAAATCATAGGATCTATTCTTTTCCTCAAGCTGTCGGAGCAATGGCTCATCAAAATTGCTCACTATGTAACACTGCAGCTAAAAGGCTAGGATGCCAATCTCGAGGCCCAGCTGCTGGCCGGCTACGCCTCTGACCATAAGCAACATTTTTTCCCGGGTGTTGATAAATATCATATATATGTTTTTTTTTCTAACTATCATCTAGATTTTTAACCATTAGATTAGAGATCTAACGGTCAGAAATTCTCCCCCCACCCCCTTCAAAAAAATCTCCCCCTCCTCAAAAAAGGAGCTGTTGGATTGGATCCAACCGTCTCAAATCTAGGTGATTATTGGTAACTTGTCTAGATGCAACTGTATGTTTTAACTCGTAGTTCTACTTGACTACTAATATATCCTGCAAGCTTTCCATCTCCACCGGAATTGGCCCGTCAGCCCCTCTACCGGCGCCGGCTGCGGCGGCTAATCGTCCAAAAACCGCGCATAGAACTCCAGTTCCAGCCTGCCGCTGATATTGCCGTCGCCACCATGCTCAAGGAAATCTAGCGTGCCGCTGAGGTTGTCGTCGACGCCGCCGCCACCACCGCCGTCGCCCATGGGTGCTCCATTCTCGAGATCCGTGCCCACGTGACAATGTTCAGCGGCGCATGGCTCAGCCGGTGCCGCACCGTCCTCGGAACTCTCGCTGGTACGACACTGGTCAGCCGCCCACGGCCCAGCCGGTGCCGCGCCGCCCTCGTGACCCGTGCCTATACCACAATGTTCATCCGCCCATAGATTATCTGGCGACCACGCATTCAGCTCGGCACTGTACATTTGATCAACCATTTCCTGAGTCATCATGTGCTTGAACTGCTCGTCGGACACGCCGGCAGCCGTATCCAGCCCCGACGACTGCGCCGCACCCGCAAAGCCGTCGTAGGCGTAGCCGCTGACATAGCCAACGCCGTTGAGGTACGCGCCTTCGTTGGTCGGTTGATGACGAGCCAGCAGGTGGCCGGGGGCGGCTGCCGGTGCAGCGCACCAGTAGTTGTAGTACGGTTGCGCCATGTCCGACCATGGCCCGTAGCACCGATCAGAGACGCCGTCCATGGCTGCAGGTTCGTTCACGAGCTGATCACGCCTCTCGTCCGTCTGGCCCTCCGCAACCGACGTCGGCGGCAGCTCACACGGCGAGAACAACTGGCCTTGCCCGTAGGCGGCAGTAACTACGGCGCCGGCGCAATGCCTTTGGCCTCCAGAAACTGCAGCGCCGTCGTCCATGGATTGATCATCAGCTTGTTGAGCAGAAGAACTACTGCCCGCCTCCTCCATACACCGTTCTTTCCTCTTCTTGTTGTTGTCTTCTTTCATGTAGATTCGGTACAAAGCAAGGTCGGCCACCTGTAGGGATGTAACAAACGCAAAAGGGTAATATAAGCTACATATATAAAGAGCAAAAAATTCGATTTTTTCGCACTCAAATTTAAGAGAAATGCTATAGAACATTTGACTGTTTTTGAAGCCCAAAACAGTCAGATGATCAAGGGACGTTGGATCTCTATCCAACGATCCACTCATGTAAGCACCCTCTCCAAAAAAATCGAATATAAGCACCCCCTCCAAAAAAAAGATCTAGAGCGTTGGATCACCATCCAACGTCCTAAAATCTGACTGTTTTTGTATCCAAAAACAGTCGCATGTTGTATAGACACTCCCCAAATTTAATTGATGGGGCTGTGTGATGCTTAGGTGATTGAGGTTTTGTTATGTTTCAGTCACATTTAGTCACTTTTTTTTTTGGCATTTGGATCTTTATCCAATGCCCACCTTTTGTCTTCTTGTTTCTTTTACCAAGGATAAAGATTTAAACAGAGAATTATCTTGACCTAGACAAGAAAAAATTTAAGTTTGATGAACACCTCAAAATACAAAGACATAAATACAAGGAAAAAATATTTCTAATCCAGACAAATCTTTCCTAAAATTGCAAATTATTGAGCATTGTAATTTTAGGCTACATACGTACTATGTAATTTTAAGTGACCGAAAGATAACAAAATTTTAGGCAATTAAATATAAAAAGATACCCACTTGTCCTACAAGTAAATTAAAATTCTCTTAAATAAACAATACAAGTGAGATATCAACCTTAATTAAAAAAAATCACACTTATTAATGCTTCAGGGTAGCATTTACTTATATAAGCGACGCTATAGCTACTTATTATTTTTCTACGGGAATTATAGCTACTTATTTTAATAGAATCTTCTACGGTTACTCCTTTTGAGCTGTGCTTCTCTATGCTTTCCTACCTCCCAGTAACATATGGTTATTACCATCAATATACTGTTGACGTTTTATCCCAGCGATCTTACAAACATATATACCGTGAAAACTCAATAACATCATCGCTGCTTATAAAAGAAAAAAGAGTGTTTATACAACATTCGACTATTTTTTAAAATAAAAATAATCAGATTTTAAGATATTAGATGATGATCCAACGCTCCATATCTTTTTTGGATGGGTGCTTATATGATATTTTTTTTGGAGGGGTGCTTATATGAGTGGATCCGTTGGATAGAGATCAAACACTCTTAGATTATTTGACTATTTTTGCCTTGAATGTTCTATAGCATTTCTCAAGAAAAAAAGAAATAGAGAAGGGATGAGATACCACTATGCACCTTGTCTGTCCCCGGCTGGGTGATCATGAACTCCTGCACGACCAGCTCGGTCCTGTCGCAGGCCTTCTTCTTCCCCATCTTCTCGTCAATGATCTTGTCATCGTAGTAGACCATGGTCCGCACTCTGCCGATCTCGACGCCGTTTCTCGCCACGATAGCCTTGCAGGGGCCGGAGGCCTTCCAGGCGCCGCCGTGCCTGGTCGCTCGCGTCGCCCGGTCGCCGGAGGCCTTCCTGGCGCGGCCGTGCTTGGTCGCTCGCTTCGGCCGGTGCGCCTGTCTGGGGAACGTCCTCTTGCTGAAGAAGTAGATGTACCCGTCCTCCATGTACTTCTTGTACTTCTCTGCCAATCACACATGCATATAACTGATCAAGAGAGATGATCATTTGTACGCACTAACATGGACTCAAGTTAAAAAAAAGATCTATAGAAGGGTCTAGCTACGCAAAATCGAACAGTATACGTACGTACTAACTCAAACAAAAGACCTGAAGTAGAGGGGCTTGTTATACAAAATCGAACAATTTAGAGGATTGCAATGTAATATTAGAGGATTGCAATGTAATATTGCCGAAGGTACATTGGTTGTTCTTTTGGAGGGTTGCAATTTTAGTTGATTGAGAGTGCAACTAAGTGTGCATGCATGCATGAACTTATAGTTGTTTTTAGAGAATGTGTCGATACTCCGGACAAAAATTACAGTCGTTTGGTATAGCAAAACCGATACATATATTACCGTATAGTTCTGGCTGGGGGATGGTACTTGAGGAGGTCGATGTCGCGGAAGACGGAGTCCGGCAGCGGCAGCGGCTCCTCGCGCATCTTCATGGCGAGCAAGCCGATGAGCTCGCCGTCCTCCGGCACGAACCGGTAGCCCGGCGGGAACCCGTGCCGCCTCCACTCCATTGATGCCGGCCGGCCGGAGTCGGTCGATCGATGTCGTCGGGAAGAAGAAGAAGAAGATCGATCAAGATCGAGATCAAGTCGAAACCAACCCTTCGAGAGGAAGAAGTTAGGACGGATTTGTCGTTCTTTACGAAGCCTTTTTATGATCGGTACTGCAATTAATGTGGGATCGCTCGAGCTCTAGCTTGGCTGCCATGCATGGCGGCTACCGCGTGTTGGAGTAGGATCGGGAGGCCTGATCGACCACGGCGAGCGCATCATGGCCGTTGGTTGGGTTGATCCGACGGTGGTGGTAAATCCGGGTGGCTAGCTAGCTAGCTAGCTGGCGCCAATGGGGAACTCGACATGGAAACGGAAGGTCGACGCCGGTGAATTTTCTTCTTCTTCTTTTAAATTTTTTTTGTGTCCAAATTTTTTATTGAGTAATTAAATTGCCGTTTAAGTTAAAGTGAAATCACATGAGATTTCTGCTCCACGAAGGCATGAGATGGGATTTTTATCCTGTCAAGCCTACTAATTAGTAACTATATTATATCACCTCAAAAAAAAGCAATTTTTACATATACATAGAAAATGCACGTTGGGTGGTCTATCTAAATAAACTTTGACAGTTTTATACAATTTTTTTCTTCTAATTCTTCCTTTGTTATGTAAGATATCAAAAGCAAGTCATTATTTTCTACAGACCATTCCTTCTGGCAAAAAGTTACATTCTAGAATAAGAATAAAATAGTGGTCTGAATGTGTCGGGACCCCGGATTTCCGAATCCGGACCCTCTGTATATTACAGCACTAGTCCCAAATCAAAGCTAGTGCACACAATCAAACAGTGATGAATACATAACCAACAACGCTTTATTACAAAAATAGAGAGTACAAACCAAAAGGCCTCTTTATTACAAATGAGGTTTCAAGACCTCGCAACACACGAAACACAGCGGAAGCAAAAAGATAAAAAACAGCGGAAACCCATCAATATGCCACAGGCAATTGACTGGGGAAGCGCAACCTAGAACTCCGGAAAACCTTCGTCGAATCCATACGTGCAGCAGTCGTAATCTCCTTCTTAAGCTTCATATTCCTCTGAGATTATGTTTTAAGTGTAGCATGTGAGTACATAAAGTACTCCGCAAGTCTTGGGAAAATGCAATAGATGCAAGGCTTAACAAAGGAGGGTTATATGGTTCTTTTTGCACAAAGCAATATTTTATTTCAAATACCATTAAATATTTTCAAAGGCATTAATTTAATAAAGAACTTGCTTTAACAGAAACTTATCAAATTGCATAGTGAAGGTTACAACCACCAACACTGGATAACTGGCTTTCCCCACCAAGATTCAAGAAACGGGTTATAACCACCCACACTGGCTCCAACCGCCAGGATTCAAGAAAACGGGTTACAACCACCCACACTGGCTCCAACCACCAGGATTCAAGAAAACGGGTTTCAACCACCTACACTGGCTACATCCGCCAGAACACCAATCCGAGAGTTCCAACCACTCCCGGTTTTCAAAACTTTTATTTTA
This sequence comes from Bonia amplexicaulis, assembly GCA_036346245.1. Lineage (NCBI taxonomy): Eukaryota > Viridiplantae > Streptophyta > Magnoliopsida > Poales > Poaceae > Bonia > Bonia amplexicaulis. The sequence goes on from CM070757.1 coordinate 17,528,783, forward strand.
AAACCAAAACCAATGAGCTACCATGTGAATGCATTCCTTGCCCGCCCTTGACCGTGGGCACGGCTATTCGAATAGTTTTACACTCTGCAGAGGTTGTACACTTTACCCACAAGAGACAAGTTATCTTAATAGCCAACATGCTGCCTTAGGCATGAGACCCAGATAAGTTATCACAAAGCCTTTACCTTACTCTAGTCTAGCCAGACACCACCCGCTGAGGTTTCACCGCTGAAGGGTTAAATCCACCAGACAGAAGCCCCCTCTTGCGCCGTATGGGTACAGTAAATCCCTGTCCCTCACTGTGAATAACCAGTAAATCTCTGGCACCCACTTTCCACTGGTGATACCTAAACTAGTCTATCATAAGTTAATCAGCTAGGTCGTACCTATATAGACATGTGGTTGTACGGTAGTGCTCAGTTTGGACAAACACAAGCATCGGTCCTTAATTGACTAGGGCGGAACATACACTTTACAAGTTCTCGTGCTAACCGCACCAAACCAATCTTACCATCCGCCCCAGTCTAAACCAACTCTCACATTTTATTTTATTTTTAAAAGAATCGTGGCAACTCCAATCACCACTGAATTCTGAACAAAAGTCTAGTTCCACAAAATTATAATTTCTCATTCCAAAGTTACAAAAGTTATATAGCATGACTAAGCATTTTACTACTGTTACAACATTTACCAAAGTTTAATAATAATCTCATTATTGAGACAAAGGAAATCCTAGGGTGTCAAAGGTACATGGTTGTCAATGACAAATGAGGGTATAACAATTGTCGGTTTAACTAATATCTCTAAAACAGAAATTATCATTTTATGTAATATAGCAATGCATTAAATTTAAAATAATCAAAACATTTCTCAAACAAGGGTTCAAGATGTTCAAAGGAGACTTGCCTTCGTGTGCGATATCTTGACTTTCTTGCTGTGGATCGGAAAATTCTTCGGTGACGTCGGGTTCTACGCGCGAAACGATAAATACAAAGGAACAAATAAATACAAACAAAATCACAAAAATACAAAATATATACTGGAAGAAAGGTTAAGATTTTAGATGAATTTAGGAGAAAGAATCAACGAATTCGGAGTTCAAATGAAGAAGAACGAATATCTGGAAGTTTTAGATATCACATGAAATGATAACAAAATCCGAGAATTACTTTTTCAATAGAACGGTGTCGAATGGTTGCGAGGTGGTGGCGAACGGACAAAATGGAACCCCGGCGACGAGGCGAAGATGGTGACGTGGGTACGGAGTCGAGGAACGGCGGCAATCACTGGCGGTGAGAGAATGCAGCAGTGACGGCGAAAGGACAACGGCAAGTGGGAAGGAGATAGTACCGGGTGTAGAACATGGAGATGTAGGGTGAGCACATGGTAGAACACGACATGGTGAAGCTAGGAAAATTATTGGCTAAGCTGAAACTTCATCGGAGATGATACAATCGACGTTTGAACGACGACGGTAGAGAAAAAGGAAAAACTTGATATCTTGGTTCTTGGTGAAGCTAATTCAAAACCATTTAAAAGGTAGCTACCTGGGATGGTTTGGCACGATATGACGCGAACGGATTGGGGAAAAACACTACCGGATGAATGGGGACACGAGATGCCATTGGCGGCCACGGCGAGGTGTCGGTGGTAAAATTTGTGGAGGCTTTTCGGGGAAACGGAAGGAAGCACGTCGTAGAACGCGGCGAGGCAAGTCTAAAAAAAATTACGGCACAGGCTAAAACTCAACAGAGACGACGAATCGGCCTCGGGAGTCAAAAACGACCATATTTGCGGAAAGTTCAATTTTTGACAATTGGCTCCACAAAAAATTAAATAAAAAATAGATAAATTGTTTGGAGGCTAGGACACGACATGACGCGAACAAAAATTAAAGCGCTTACCGAAAAAGTGGTGTACGCGCGAAGGCACGGTTTCAACGTCTGGCTCAACCAGGTCGACGAGGACTCGGTGAGTCTTCGAGTGATGGTGATGGGAGCATGGCGTAGAACGCATCGAGACGAACTCAACGGTATGGACGGCTCAGCCAACGGACATCGGATGGTGACGAAACATGACGGAGAAGACATTAGGCGACCGGCGGGTTGACATCGGCGTTCCGGGCAAACGGAGAGGAGTTAGCGGGTGAGGTTTGTGGCGAAATGAAGAGGAGAACGTCGGGAACACAATGCTCACCTCGGTTTTCATGGAACACGCACGGTCGGCTCGCAGCGAGGAGAGGAACGACGACGCGGTTTGACCACGATGGTCGGTGATGCTCGGCAAAGCGAGAGGAGCACCGCGTAGAACGCGAGGAGACGAAGCCAACGGTGTGGTCAAAAGTGACCGGACTCCACTGTAGGCATCGCAAAAGGCCGAGGAACGACGCTCGGTACACAAAAGTAAAATGGCTATTGTTGAGAGAAGAAAGAGAGAGGACTTAAGATTTCGTGAGTTGGGTGAGGATGAGAAGGGGCACCCGGTGCTCCCTTTTATAGGGTTGAGGTGGACCGGAGAGGGAGATCAACGGGGCATGTCATTTAGAGCATGGTTTAAATTTCGTGTAAATACACATGAATGAGAGGGGAAAAGGTGGGAAATGAAAGCACTTGATAAGAGAATTTAAATGCACTTTATTTCACAAAAAAAACCATTGAGAAAATCACGAGAAATCAAAGCTTCAAAAGTCACGGCCGTGGCGAGCGCGCTGCGCACGGCAACGCTCGGGCTCTGCGAACAGCCGAGAGGATGAACAGTACCATGCGGTACTGTTCATTCTCTCTCCTCTTTTTTTTGTATTTTTGTTTGAGATTTTGAAATTGAGTTCAAACAAACTCTGAAAATTCTAGAAAAAATTTCGAAACTTCCTTGAGGCTCAAAGAACTCAAATAAAATATTTTTAGCCAATATTAATATTTAATTTTATTTTATTAAATAAAAATTATAATTAAGATTTAGTTTAAACCAAATAAATTCAAAAATTTGAAAAATAGGGTATAAATGGATAGATTAGAATTTGAGATGAATTTAGAAATTTGAATGGGCACAATCGGAGTTAAAATGAAAGAGAACGAGCTCTCGAAAGTTTGAAAAGAGACAAAAAGAATAAACCGATTTTCTGGAAATATTTTTGAACTGAAAAATAAAATTATGACGTCATCAAGGAAAATGATTTTTAAATGAATTATTTTTCTGTGGAAAATAAATTTATGACATCAGCAAGGATTTTGATTTTCTGGCCGAATTAGTTTTGTAAAGAAAAATGATTTTATTCACTTATAAGTGAGACCGGTTTATCAACGAGAGAGAAGAGAGACAGGAAAGAGCGAACGATCGGATGAGCGATGTGGCGCAAGGAGAAAATCGGGATCGTCGGATGGAGAGTGAAAGGAGTTAGGTGAAGATGGACGCACGGGATTAGATCGGGCGGCGGAGGATTAAATTTGATTTAGATTTTAGAAGACACCAAAAAATTCAATAAAGCTCGGAAAAATATGAAATTATATCCAAAAATTCCAGGAAAATTCAAACAACTTCCTGGAGACATTTTGGACTTAATAAAATATTTCCAACTACTATTGGTATTTTAATTTTCATACTTAAAATACTTTTTATTTTCAAAATAGATTTTAAAACTCCAGAAAAACTCAGAACACCAAATAAAGGCCAAATAAATCCAAGTAATTAATTTAACATAGGATTTTTTACAGAAAGTCAAAATATCATTTTATTTAATAATATTTTTAAGTTTTTACTTTAAATTACTTTTCAAATCTAGCTTTCTAAAAGCAGAAAATCGGGGCAAACAAAATTCAAATTTTACACAAACAAAACTCTTATTTTTATTTTAAACCAAATTAATTTAATTTAATAATTTTTTTCCTCCAAAAATTTGAAATAAACAGCTGGGCTGTTACAGAATGTCACCAAAGCGATCTGATCGTCCGAAGATGATCAAACGGTGCCGACTGTATCCGAAGTCGTTCGGCCTGATGGAAGTTGTTTTTGATGCCGATTAGACTGGTCCGAATGTCCTAAGTGGATTCGTGAGTTTGGTTGAACTTGCAGATGATCTAACTTGGCCTTGATTGTTTGGACTTATCTCCCCTTGTTTGGCCTCCATGATCTTCTCTATTGTTTCGATTCCAAAAGCTTCATAATGTTTAAACCTGAGAATGCACAAAATATTTGTATGGGTTAATATCTAGTTATTACGTAAATTAAAACCAAATTAAACTAGGAGCGAGTTCACCTGTTGATTAATCTTTTTTTGCTCGTACTCGTGTAATCGGTCCAATCAAGATGATCGAGATGTCCTTATCATCTTGTAACTTGAAATGATGGACGGTGCACTAGTATTGATGAGACTTTCTAAACACACTTCACTTTAGGCTTGTGCAGATCGAATATGAGCCTGCATATAATTAAATAAAATAGTAGTAACTATGTATCTCTAAATATAATATTTAAATATCCAATAGTGACAGAGTTCACCTCATAAAATTTACTGTGGCTCAATAATTCTTTTCAGACAAATAATATATTTAACTGAAAAGCACTAAGCAATTCTGTATCCGCATCAAGAAGGATTTCAGAATTTAAATTATTTTCAGATTTGATTAATTTCAAAAATCAAGTTTCAATTTTTAAAATTGGCAAACCAACTCTAAAAATTATGGAAATTTTTTGGGGAGGTACTTTATAATATTTAGAACTCAATTAAATTATTTATAGTCTCTAGTAAAGTTTAATTAATTTCAGAAATTCATTTTTGGCTACTAAAAAATTAAGAAAACATTTTAAATAAGTGCTGGAAATTTAGGAAAAGCCCAAAAATGCATAAACGATGATCTTGAAAATAATTAGACTAGTTTCGAGAATTTTGTAATGTTACAGGAATTCGGCTAGTTGAATATAAAGAGGAGGATGTTTGGGTCTGTGATTTGATGAGGCTATTATGTGACAGTGCCCCACTCCTCGAGGAAATTACCTAAGATAAAACTGAGAACTGTACGTATTTCTTTTTTACAGTTCTATGTCTATCCAATTACTATGAATTTGGTGTATTTTTATTATCGGAAAAACTAGAAAACATTATAGCATTCTCTATCAAACCAACGGAATAGACCCCTCTTAGGCCGAATCAAGAAGCATCCACCAGCCACTATTGGAACTCACTCAATCCCTATTTTCCCACACAAATGTCACCCCACCCACGCCCACCATGACATCATAGTTGAGGGTGTTGATGAATATCACTCGGATATTTTCTTTCTAACTATCATCCAGATTTGTGACCATTGAATTAGAGATCTAACGGCTATAAATTCCCCCACCTCCTCTAAAAAAAAGAGGTCGTTGGATCTCTAATCCAACGTCTCAAATCTAGATAATTGTTAGAAAGAAAACATCCGAATAATACCTAGACACATCCTATAGTTGAACCCCTTCACATGACGACGTCCCCAGCATCCGTCCATCCGTTACGACCTCACATGCCACGAATGTGATGAACTCTCCAGCGACTATGTCTCGTTTAGGTATGATCATGGACACTGACAGTTAGTTCATGTGTGTGGACATATTAAGGAACAAAACCCCACGTTTCACAAAAAAAAGGAGGTGTTTTTGGCGATCTTGTCGTTCAGAGATATGTACTGCACATGCATGTCACGCTCACACTGACCGTACGTAGTTCCATGGAATTCTGGCGCATTGCATTGCCTTCTCGCGGACTGTGAGCCTCACCATGGTTTGGTCCAGCCCGTATTTGTTTCCAGATCAACGCTCCAGATCATTTTAGTTTTGATTTTTTTACTTTTAGTTTTTATTTTTATTTTCATCATTTTCTAGAAGTAAAAACTAAAAACTAGAAGTAAAAAAATTAAAACTAAAAAAACTAAAATTATCTGAAGTGTTGATCTGAAAACAGATGGCTTAGAGAAGCTAAGTCACGCTTCTCTAAGTCAGAGAATCTCGTTCGGGTTTGGTCTTGGGGAGCTTCTAATGGTTTATATGACAGTGGAGATACCTTGTCAATGGCGTGCATTACAACAGCACAAACTCATCGGCACAGCCGGTACGCTCCAATGCTAGAAAGCAAGCTCATTCATGACAGTAAAGAAATTATACAACATGACACAGCACACTGCACACAAGAAAGAGTAGCTTAGTAAAGTACACGATACCCTTTGCTACTGCTCGGATTCGCCGTCTACTGAACGTGCTTGTTGGCCACCGGCTTCCGGTTGGGCCTGGCCTCCTGCAGCATGGACAGCACGTCCCTCATCGACGGCCGGTCCTGCGGGCACCGGCTGGTGCAGAGCAGCGCCACCCTCAGCACCAGCGCCATCTCGTCCCGCGCCTCCCTGCTCTGGTCCGCCCACACCGCCGCGTCCATCACGTCGTGCAAGCCACCGTCGCCGCCGGCCACCTTGCGCCTTACCCAGTCCACAATGTTGCTCCCCTCGCCGTACTCCGCCTCCACCGCCCTCCGCCCGGTCAGGATCTCTAGCAGCACCACGCCGAAGCTGTAGACGTCGCTCTTCTCGTCCACTTGGAGTGTGTACGTGTACTCTGTACAGATAAAATTAGCAGTAATAAGCAAGATATATGAGTCTGGGCTGGAGTTCCGGTGGTGATCGAAGTATGCACGTGTGACGAGTCTCGTCTCACCTGGTGCAATGTAGCCGCAGGAGCCGGCAACGACGGACATGGGCGCGGCGCCCTGGAGAGCCTTGGCGACGCCAAAGTCCGCGACGCGCGCCTCCATGTCGGCGTCGAGGAGGATGTTGCTGGGCTTGAGGTCGCGGTGCGCCACCGCGGGCAGGCAGTCGTGGTGCAGGTAGCTCACGCCCTGCGCGACGCCCACGGCGATCTTGTACCGCGCGTCCCACTCCAGCCGCGCCTTATTGGCCTTCGGCCCCGCGGCGGCGCCGTGCAGGAGCTCGTCGAGGCTGCCGTTGGGCATGTACTCGTAGAGTAGCAAGGTGGCCTCGCCGTTGGTGCACCACCCGAGCAGCCGGACGATGTTGCGGTGGCGGAGGTGGCCGAGCACCTCCACCTCGGCGAGCATCCTCTTGTTGCTGCCGCTGTCCTGTCTGTAATTCTGGCTCTTTTGCTTCTGCTCTGGAGCGGCCTCCTTCTGCACCGGTGCTTGCCACAGCTTCTTCACCGCGATGACCTCGCCGGTCGGCATCTTCGCCCGGTACACCGTTCCCGATGACCCGGCGCCGACGATGCCGTCGCTCCCCTCGACGGACCGCGCCACGTCGTCGGCGGTGAAGTTCAGCCTCTGGAACGCGGTCACCCGCCACGGTCCGACGATGACATTGGGGCGTGTGCCGCCCGCACCGCTGCTGCCGCTCGGCTCCGCCGTGCCGTCCTCCCGCCACTGCAGCGAGCGCGCGGTGACCGCGAGCACCACCATCCCGGCGAACGCCACCGCCGCAGCAGATGCCCACATTGCCGCGGTGTGCCGCGCGGAACTGCCTTCGCCGGGATGATCAGGTGACGCCGAGGGCGGCTCCGCCGGAGCCAAATGGTTGAAGGACACGTCGAAGGTCTCCAGAGTCGTGCAGCTGGAGAAGCCCGGCGGGACGGTGCCGGTGAGCGCGTTCCAGGACAGATCGACATCGGTGATCGACGGCAGAGCGGCGAGCCCCGCAGGGATCTCGCCGGTGAGCTGGTTGTGCTGCAACCTCAGGCTCACCAGCCGCTTGCAGCTGCCAATGTCACCGGGGATTGCGCCGCTCAACTCGTTTCCCGCTAACTCCATCCTGTACAAGTTTGCGCACCCGGATGCGCCAAATGCAGGGAGCTCGCCGTCTAGTGAACATTTACTCGCCGCGAAGACCTGCAGTTTCGGTGCCTGCCACGCCATGTCCGGAAGCGCGCCGCCCACCGGGTTGCCCGAGACGTTGAGGTACTCGAGGCTCCGGGAAGTAACCAGATCAGCAGGAATGCCGCCGGTGAGCGAGTTGGAGCTGAGGTCCATGTACGTCAGGTTCTGGATGGCGCCGAACCCGGCCGGAATCACGCCGGAGAGTCGGTTCGACTCGAGCCGGACTCGCCACAGCGACGAGCAGTTGGCGAGGCTAGCCGGAATGGCCGAGTCGAACCGGTTGGCGAAGAGGATGAGGCGGGCGAGACGGTTGCCGGCGCAGAGCCCGGAAGGAATCGGGCCGGAGAGAGTGTTGGTCGACACGTCGAGCCGGACGAGCCGCCCGCTCGCGCCAAGCGACTGCGGCAGCCTCCCGGTGAGCGAGTTGTTCCACAGCTGGAGCACCTCAAGGCTCGGGAGCGCGCCGATCGTTGCCGGGATCGTGCCGGAAAGGAAGTTGCTCATAAGGTTCAGCGTGGTGAGGCTGGCCAGATCGCCGAGCTCTGCCGGGATCGCTCCGGCCAGCTGGTTGTCGGACAGGTCAAGGACCTGCAGCGCCCGGAGGCGAGACCACCGCGGCGGTATCGCGCCGGAGAGCCTGTTCTTGAACAGAAACAGCGCTTCAAGACGCGCGAGCTCGCCGAGATCCGTCGGCAGCGGGCCGGACAAGTTGGCCGCGGCTACATCGAAGTATAGGAGCTGCGTCAGCCTGCCGAGCTCCGCCGGTATCCTGCCATCGTAGCCATTGTACCCAATCTCAAGGTGCTCGAGCAATGTTAGCTCGCCAAGCTCCGCCGGCAGCCGCCCGGATAGCGCGTTCCCGGCGAGGTGCAGAAACCGCAACCGCCGGAGCTGCCCGACCTCGGAGGGGATGCTCCCGTTGAAGAAGCTGCCTCCGAGGTTGAGGTGCTCGAGCCGCCGGAGCTCGCCTAGGCCGCGCGGAAGGTGACCCACGAAGCAGTTGCTGTAGGCGTGGAAGGCGGTGAGGAAGCCGAGCTTGGCGATGCCGTCGGGAAAGGTGGAGTTGAAGAAGTTGTGGCTAATGTCGAGCGTCACAAGCCGCCGGAGCAAGAACAAGGCCGGCGCGAGCTCCCCGGCGAACGTGTTCCCGCTGAGGTTGAGCGATGCTAGCTTCGGGGACAGCAGCCTGGCCGCCGTCTGGGAGACGGTCCCAGAGAGGTTACGCCGGGACAGGTCGATTCCGACGATGTCCCCAGTGGCCGCGTCGCACGCGACGCCAGGCCACGCGCACCACGGCGGGGCGAGCGACCGGGTGGCCCCCGCGGAAGCCGCTGCGGCGTACGTCCACGGCCGGAGCGCTCCGGCCGGGTCGTTGAGCGAGGACTTTAAAGAAAGCAGCGCGAGGAGAGGGAGCGGCGCCGACGAGGCAGAGGTGATGGTGAGCAGCGGGAGCAGCAGTAGAAGGCCATGTAAGGGTAGCGGCGCTGAGGTGACCATGGCGGCCATGGTGCAGGTGGAGGTGGTGGTGGCGTGAGGAGGAGAGGAGAGGGTGGTAAAATGGAGCGGGGAAAGGTGGTGGTGGTGGCGCACTGGTGCATGTCATGATGAGGAGCTTGGAGGGAGGAAGAGGAGGTGGTGATGGTGGACGACAGGAGGAGTGGAGCGGAGAGCGCGCGCGGGGGGGAGGGAGGAGGTGGAGGACGGTGTTGGAGGTGCTGATGATGGCGGTGGTCGGGCCTGACTTCGCAAGAGACGACTTTGCCTGCTGCTGAACCCACTATTGCAGCAGCCATTGCTAGCTAGCCTTTTCCTTTGTGCCACGCATGTGCCTCTGCTCACAACTATTAGTACTCTGTTTTCTCAGTTTTCTTGCATGTCTGCCCTGAATTAATATGCCATTGGCTTAATTATGGGTTTTGTTTGCTCCAAAACATGTGTTAATTAGTGCAAGTGTGTGTAGGCCAGGGTTGAAAGTTTCATTTGAAAAAATCTTGAAGGTCAGCGAGATGAATTTCATTTCGTTCAAAATTTCGGATGAAAAATTCAAATGCCATTTGAATTTTGATAGAAATGTAACCAAATTTTGGATAAAATTTGTTACAAGGCATGGACATACATCATCCAAAGATATAAGAAATCATCCCTAGCTAGCTATGTGAAGCACATAAGGAGTGAAGGCTGAAGAGACGCACCTACTGCAGGGTAGCCGGGAGAGAGGCCATGGGGGCAGTGCTACGGCGGTGGGCGGGGTGGCGACTGGGGCCGTGGCCGGGGACCTCGCCGGGTGTGGGGGCAGCGGGGCCATCTTGGGTGGGGTGGTGGGTGCTGGCTTCGGCGCTGAGATGGGGGCCTTGCCCGAGGCCTGCACGGCGACAGTGACGGCGATTAGGGAATGTGGATTTAGGTTTGGACGGTTCGGTGGAGCAACGTGACCGGATGAAGGTGCTGGGCTGTGGGTGTGGACGGCTGCGCAGCTATGGGTTGAAGACATGGGCTGTTGCAGCTGGATGGTCGGCCCCTAAATTCAAACGATGCTGAATTATTTGACCGAATGCCGTTTGCTTTCGGTAGGCAACGAAACAACCAAAAAAACTGAAATTTCGGTGAAATTGTTAACCCTGGTGTAGGCAACTAGTATTAGTTTGTACCTTTAATCATGATGCATATAAACAGGAAGGCCGAAGGTGGGTGGATATTTGATCTTACAAAGATTGCATTTTATCTGGATCGATTTTAGAATTTTTCAGGCAAATCGGTATGACCGTAGCAATCATATCGCTGACCGGTAGTACCGTGGTTTACTTGTTATTTGCTATTTTTCAGAGAGATCCAGTTGTAGGGAGCCATAGTACTGGCCTGTGGTAGGTAGTAGTACTAGCCTAGGTAAAAATTCTTGGATTTTTGGCAATTGAATGATATATTGATTTGGGTTTAGTCAACTCAGTGCATTAATATTGCATGGAGCATGTTTTGATTAACATGGGCTAAGTTATAAAGAACTTATACTCGAAAACAGTTTTTTTTGGTCTTTGGATGTGTAGGGTCATTTAGAATCAACCATGGTCAACGACGAGGATAGAAGCTGCGCTCATAACAGAGCTGATGCCCAAAACGATCAAGAATGACGTATGAAATGACTAAGCTCAAGCATGACACGAGGAAGACAAAAAATATTAAAGAAAAGTTCAAGCGACGGATTGCACCATATGGCTTAGTCGGTCCAAGTGAGGTGCGGTTCAATGGAACTGGAATGGGAGAGACAAACTGATGCGTGGCAAGCCAATGGTGCACCTATTGTGGCAAGCATGGCGATTTTTTTGAAAGGAAAGATGAAGACCGGATCAAAAAGGTATTGTGGTAAGTTGACCAAAATATCGGATCTTGGATTAAAACCGTGACGTTTGGAAAAGCGGTTTAGGTCAAAGAGAAGCTGAGAAGCTTAAGTTGGATCAATGCCTAAGAACTTAATGGATTCGGACTTATATACTTTGAAAAGCGTGTATAAGTGTAGTGTATGTGTAAAACCCGTGTTGTGTAGGGTTAACAGGTTTTTCTCATTTGTGCTAAATAGATAATATCCATTAGGGTTAGATAAGGCTAGTTGCCTTATCTATTTAACGGGTTGAAATAGAGACTTGCTAGTTAACCATTCAACCAGTCTAGTTTTACTTATTGAAGCGAAGTGTTCTAGGGTTACAGTTTGAGAAAGTATGAGTGTTATGGTGTGCTCTCTTGTTCTCCAATTGGAGTGGCTATAAAACATTCATTTTCAAATAGTAATATATTAACTTTGTCTATCTCTCATGAACCTCTCTTGTTTTAGTTGATTTACTCTTGATTTGGTTGGTTTTAACATTCTCTCTGCTTTTTTTATCTTGTTGAATGCCAATTATATATAAGTGATGGAGATATTCTATGGAAATCAACCCCATATATTTAGGAATCAAGTTTGTAAGTTCTTGAAGTTGCCCGATTTTTGCTTGATTTGGTCTCTCCGAGTGATTTCTTAATCTAATTATTTTTGCTTTGATTTCTTAGGTGTTCTAACTTTCTGTAACATGTGAGAATACATTTAGAGCTAAATTCACCTTTTTTGGTGTAACATTTCTTCAAACGGAAAAATGTCAGAAGTTTAACAATGATTTTCTTGATCGTTGATTAAAATATATTCCTAACATTCTAGAGAATGTGTATACCAAGTTTCAAGTCATTTGAATATATGAATCAAAACTTACATAATTCTTGGTTTTAAAATAGTACTATTTTTGTCCCCAAGATGATTCTATTGTAGCGACACCATCGATGAACAGTAGCGGCACTACTGATTTTTAAAGAGTAGAGTGGCAGTGAGACAGTAGCTATTGCACCATCGATGGGGCACAGTAGCTTTGTACTGCTTATTTCTCTAATTTTTAGTTTCTTGATTTGCTGGCTTTTGTGTTGGCTTTCTATCTTAAATATTATAGCTCTATAGCTATCGGAATGAATGATCAACAAATATTTAGAAGAAAATTTAAATGTACCATTCACCCCACTGGTACTACACCGGTCTCACAAAGGGTTTGCGTGTACAGAACATAAACAGTGATTTTTTTTTGCAGGAAACAATATAATCCCCCTGGATTCATGTGGAATTCCCGTTTTTCAAATGGGCTATATACAGGTTTGCTCCGAAATAACGGTGTGCATAGAATACTATGCTCTCTTGTCTTCTTTGGCGAATATGAACTAGCTAGAGTGAGAATACGACCTTTTGGACCTTGTGAGACCGTGTTGGATGGTGGTTGATATCGTTGCAGACGACAGTGCAACATCTACAATCCCTTTTGTCTGGCATTGTCTCTTTCACTTTCTAAATTGATCTAGCTAGGGTTTGTGATCTTTTTCTTTCCTTTCCCCTTTCCCTTTTGAAAGATGAGAGCTAGCTACCTAGAGCTGAAGAAAAAGTTTCGTTGGTGGCCATGGCATGGCATGCATATGCGCAGGTGGCCCACAGTGGCAGTGAGTGTGATGCTAGCGCTTTGATTGCTTTTGAGCAAGGCATGGGGGAATGTACTCGATAGCTTGCCAAGGTTTTGATCCCTGCGGCTGTCTTTTTTGTAACTTTGATACATGGAAGCTAATAGTAGCAGTAGTAACTCAGTTGAGTGAGCCTGTCAGGTCATGCTCATGCAGATTCCTATATATCCAAGTGGGGCAACCTATGTTCAAAGCTCTCGCGGCTCTCTCTGAATTTTGCACAGTTTGTTGTCTGAAAGTTTTCAGTTCTAGTTACTAGCTAGTGATCCATGTAGGATCTCTTCCTGAAGTTCAGTTACAACTTACAAGGGCATGTTAGCTATTGCTTTTTAATTAAAGAGGAGTGATGTTTCATCAGAAGAGCGGTCAGATGCTCCAAGAGGTGAAGAGATGTTACATTGGGTCAGAATTCAGTACACTGGGATATGCAGTTGTGACCAAGTATACATAATACCACAATCATGATACAGATCTGGACTTCTAGTCTCACTAATTTTCTGATCAATATCCATTCCCAGGCATTGACCTGCGTGCAAAAAATTATACAATACTAAGAACGATCATATGATAGGTTTAAGTAAAAGCTATTCGTCTTACCATATAGGAGATGGAGCACTCAAGTGTATACACTGTCGCTTGTCCTTTGTTCTTGATGCATTTTGGGCGTAGAAATCAAGGCAAATCATAGCTCGCAACAGATCGACCACTGCTGATCCAAGAACTTAAGTAGATCGATCTAGTGTACAAACACTCATCTTGTTTTCTTGAACCGAGTAAAATAAGCTTCAGATTTGACCTCGTTTTTACGCACCCTGTCTGCATGCTGCGCGGCAAAATGGATGCTGCAGCCTCTGCATGCGGCAGCAGAGAGACAGACCAAACGAGTCAGCAGTGGGGAAGAAGAGAAAACTTTGCTGGCAACTCAAGCAAACTGACCTGAAATCTCAACATCAAAGTTGACCCACTTTTGAACTGAAGTAGTAGTTTAATATAGAAAAAAATTCAGTTGGAGGTTTTGAATGAATATTGTACTTACTCTAGTTAATTATTTCTCTAATGATTGGGCTTAATTGGATAATTAGTACTCGTAATCAAGCTGGTATCTGAATTCTGTTTGGCTCAAAACTTATCTGAATGCTTGTATACATATGTGTAAGCTTTTTTTCCAGCCATGATTCTTGGAGGGGTCAAAATAAATAATAGCAACATCACAAAACTCAAAGTACTATTTGCTATCATTTAAATACATTTCAGTTCTGACTCTGCAGTTTTTCACTGCAAATAGTTGTAGTAGCACTGAACTAAGTAGCTTTAGATCCTATTGGGCGAACCATACTTGATAGCACAAATGCTGCCAAGAACTTGAAGCATCATTGCAACTTGTGAGAACTGTCACTAGTCTCCTGTCATTTTAGAGTACATGGAGGAACAAGCAAGAACATTTACCTAGGCACACATAATTTCAGAGATGGAAAGCTTTTACAGACCCATTGGCAATGTGGGCCACAAAATTGTATCAAAAGGAGCTTCAGCGCTGCCTAAAGGCACGGTGTACAAGATTTCTTTAGACTGTCGTTGGTCTTCCTTAATTTCTTTCCCCTTTCTTTGGATGTAAACCCATTCCTTATTCCTTTGATCCTTGTTGTAACTTGTAACCTTATGCCTTTTACTGTAGTATACAGGGATTGCATTTTCGCCCCAAATTCCTGAAAATCGTCGAATTTCGTTTTTGGCCCATGCTGAGAGATGTCTATATCGGACAAAATATTCGGCCCAAGGTATTACACAGTAGCACAATGCGTCTTCTTGCCAATGGCCCACAAAACAGCCTGGAAAGCCCCCTCGAGATCCCCATTTGCACCTTGCGAATGCACTAAACGACGGCTAGGATTTGCTACGATGGAAGGTAAATCTGGCGGCGGCAAGGAGGAGGGAGATGTGGCGGTGGGAATGGAGGCGGAGGCGGCACCGGCAAGGTTGTGTGAGGCGACATGGCTGTAGGTTTAGGAGGGACATGCGGCGGCGGAAATGGAGGCGGAGGCAGCGGTTCCGTCAAGGGAGGGAGGGGGGAGGCGGTGCCGGCAAGGCTATGGGCAGCGGCACAGCTATAGGTTTAGGTATTTGTTCTTGGCATTTTGGTCATTTAAGTACCATAATATTTCCATGCAAGTTTTCAAATCAGTAATGCTATGTTTTGCTAAATAGGAGAAATCTGGGGATAGACTTGTATTACAAAATTCAATAAACAAGATGGTTGAGATAAATGTAGCCACGAAGATTTCGCCGAGATAAAAGTCAAAAATTCAGAGATATTGCCGAGAAATACGAAATATCGTCGTGCAATCCGAAATTCTAAACTCATTTATTTTTTGGATTCAAACTGTGTGTTTGAATTTTTCGATCGAAATCCTCAAAAAAAATATACGAAAATCAGAAATCTCAGAGGAGTCCGATTTTTTCCTTTTCCGAGAATTAGTATTATACTAGAATTAGTAGTACTATCACTGCTACCTAGTAGGATTAGGATACATACTAACCTACCAACAAAGTAGTTCTCTCTAGATTAAAGGGATTAACTGAATGAGAGGTCTAGCTAGACAATGTGATGATTAGAAGCTCATGCACCAGCCTTTCCAATCCCTTTTGTGTCAAGACTAAACAAATCGAAAAGGCGGTGCAAATGCTCACCATAATAGCCTTCATTTCCAAGGTGGGGGGAGTAGTGTTCATCGAAAGATAGAATCATCAGCGAGTTGATCTACCTACCTCGCTATATCCAGTAGCCACCAGCAGTCATGATCGCCTGGGATCAACATTGCTTTCTGATGCAAGAAACAGTAAGCATGATGTAACACACAGCATTGGCTTACATTAAAATATAACATGCCTCTGAGATCATCGTCGTACTGCTAAACACAACCAATATATATTCAGAATGGAACTGGAAGAATGCAAGCATCGCACTTTTGCTAAGCCTGAAAGGCTCTACAAGATCGGACACGGGATCGTTAGCTGTTCATGCATTTCGCTAAACAAATGCAACATTCAGAAGGAATTAGGCATGGAAGCACTGTTCATGTTCCTTCTGTGTTTCAGAGCCTTTGCTGCAACCGCAGAGATATCGCATTGTGGACGAAGAATTCAGCCGGGCCTGTTGATTTCGGAGGGGAAGGAATGATGGGGGCTTGGCAGCCTTTGGACCCCCGGGGATTCAATCGAGTGGAGCATGGCGTGGCTAAAGCGGAGGTAGGGCAGCGTGCATGAAATTTTTCAGCGCTTCTTCCATGGGAGGATGCATCGGCGATCATGCATGAGACACGCGCTGGATTGGAGGCGCGCGTGCCCGCGAACAGCAGCGGCGTTGATTGTTTCGCACTCGATCTCGCGCCGCTTTTTTTTTTTTTGCGGAAATTTAGGTGGAAAGCTTCTCTGTTGTACTCCTGCCCGTTCAGCTGCTGCTACCGCCTTCTTCGGAGCTGAGACACTCTTGCACAGTGCAGATTGCAGTTCTTGGTGCAGAAGACGGAGGTTAGTACTAGTTTGTCCTGATTAAGGGTATGTACAGTGGCATAGATAACTATTGTTATAGTATTTTTCTATATGATCTGTAGATAACAATAAAGGTATATTACATAATGAGTTGTCTGTAAATTGTCTATAATGAGTTGTATGTAAAATACAGACAATATTGATACAATGGTACAAAAGCCGTCTATAGTCGACTATTTTATTGCGTTTCAACCGTCTATAGAATTGCAGTCGATCTCCTCCTCTCTTCTCTTTATCTTTCATCTACCTCAGCAAAATTACTATGTGACACTTCGTATAGACAACTTATATTACCCTATTGTACATGCCCTAAATCCAACGATAGCAAATCGCATCTTGAACGTGGAGAGGCATGCCGAAGTGCCACATGCAGATGATTCATTTAGACGGTTGGGATTATGAACAAATGGATGACACTTTTGTGCTACTAGAATACGGGTAGGCTACACTAGCGCAGATTAAAAAATTTTACCGCGTAAACCAGGAAGCTATGAAGTAAGAGATCATGGATCGTTACCACTAGACGCGTAGTGCAGCGGAAGTAGAGTTGAAGCAGCCGATTCAACGAAGAGTGCGTCAGTGGGGGTAGTAGTCGATCGTTCTCCAGCCAACTGTCTCCTTCTTGCGATCGTCTCGATCAGTGTTGCAGTCGCAGCAGCGCCTCTACCAAGGTCCACATGTCTAGGGATGGAACACCGTGTGTTGGCGTGCTAGCACCAGCGCGCATGCCAGGGGTTATGAGAGGTGACGGATAGGGTTTCGACGGGTATGTTTTAGGATACCTCCCTCAGCCCCTCACCTTTCTTTATATAGCCTCCAATCGGATCCTTATCCGATACGAGTAGAGATCGAATCCCACTCAGAAACTATTATTCGGACCCTTATCGTTTTAGCCCATTAAATGTGTGACCCTGTAGGTTCATATATATTTGACCATAGGCCAAAAACTCTTTTTCGATCTATTAAGTCAGTAGCAGCACTAGCAGGACATAACAACTCTAAAGATCATATCGGATGAACGTATATAGTGCTTATGTACTGATCCATTTGGCTCATGATATCAGATCGAACTCATGACGAGAAGTGTGTCATTCTATGATAGCTCGATACTTCACTCGAATATGTAGTGGATTATTCAGTTGTGATTGACTCCTCAAACACATTCCGCATGACCATACACTTTCTTAATGCAACCACAGCGAGAGGCTCAAAGATATCTCTCATGTTATATAGAAGGGGCATTCCATCTTGATCGCTCATATTTCTTTACATGTTTTATAGAAATCCGAAAGTTACCTTTATGACCTCCCGGTCATGGAATAGTATTTGGCAACCTCTAAGTAAACTATTACACATGTAGGAAACAATGACGATCTCAGGGCTAAGGATCCTACATGCACTATGTATGAGACCAATTAATGACAATTAAAATATAACAATTTTCACAATGTCTTATGGTGTGTCAATTTAACATCATATTTTCTAACATGTGTTCATCTTATTGATTTGATATTCCATATCCATGATCCGTGAAGCATGATCATCAATCAATATATGTGCTGATCTATAAATCATAATTATCCTATATAATGATATAAGAACAAAGATAATTTAGAACAACATCAAAATATGAATAAAAAGTTCCACGAACAAATTGCATACTTGTTGATTAATATAAAAGACATTTATTTAAGGGATAAAATAACATATTATTTAAAAGATCATAAAAATAGAAGTAATATAATTATCTCTATGATTATCTCAGGATCATATCACTAACATGTGCAATGGTTTGGGTTTTGGGAGTAACAGTAATCAGGTGTTGCATGATACTGTGTCATTTTTTTGTGTGACAATGCTCAGACAAAAGGGGCTTTATCAAAATGACAGTAAATACTACTGGACCCGTTTGAAATACGGGAATTTCCCATCGGAATTACACCGTCTTAATTACTGCGAAATCCCAGTGAAATTGACCATCCTTGATCCAACGGACGGGAGCAATCCCAATTCTTACAGTTGGTTAGCGAAACAGGTAACCAACCATCCACAGTGCCACTGCTTGTCCACTCTTCACTGGAAATCCGTCCAGATTCCAAGAACGGAAGCGAGAGCGAGAGGAGATGGCACGGGAGGGAGGAGGAGGGGCCATGGCGGCGGCTGGGGAGGTGAGGTACGGGGTAGTGGGGGTGGGGATGATGGGGCCGGAGGGAGCACCTCCGCAACCTCGCCCACCTCGCCGGAGCAATCGAGAGGGAAGAGCGGTCCGTCCGAGTCCGGGTGACCTGCCTCGCCGACCCCCACCCGGAGTCCCTCCGCCTCGGCCTCCGGCTCGCCGCCGAGCTCGTCCTCCCGCCTTCCCAGGTATATGTATGCCTTACTGCTAGTTCTAGAGCAATAATCAGCTAGCCAGGTTCTGAAGCCTCCTTTTGTCCTTCGATTCCATCACAATTAGATTTGAGAATACCATGTATGGCAGTTCCATTCAGAATCTGTGCCACAAATATTGAGAAGATGAATGGATCATAGACTATTAGACTCTGCGATCCTCCATCAAATCTTTAACAACTACAAGGTTTGAAGACCTTTTCAGGTCATCGCGAGCTGCTGGACAGCGGGCTCTGCGACGCTGCCGTCATGTCGTCTCCGAACATGACCCACTGTGACATACTCATGGACATCATCAACCACCCCAAGCCACACCACATTCTTGTCGAGAAGCCTTTTTGTGTTTGTATGCTGTGTAGTTTCTCATTGTCTTAGCGAGGTCAGCGGTCATACTCTAGAATACCATGGATAAGTACTAAGTTGCCTTGGATTAAATCAGATCGTAATGACATGTGTTTTGTTGAGTACATTACTAGGCCTGTTCTTTTATGGCTGCGGCTTATAGCTTTTGGCTACGGTTTGTGGGTTTTGGCTGTTCGTGCGAGAGATTACATAGTAACTAAAATTTACGTCATCATGTGCAGCTTTTGCCGATATAAATGAAGTCGGTATAGTATGTACTACAATTAACTAGTAGACTCCATCTTGAAAAGACACTCCGTTTAAAAGCTAGTTATTGTGGAAAAACCAAAAGCCATAAAAGAATAGGCCCTAAGTTGTCTATACAGTTACAAGCATTTTCTTATCCTGACCTTTCCAATAATCATATTAGAAACCCACTGCGCAATATCTATTTTAATATTTTTTTAAAAAATAGTAAACATCTGATACTCTCTTGGAAGACCCTGTTTCTAGTGAGTCTTTGAAACTTTTGCTGTGTTATTTGGCTCATTCAGAAATTTGTTGAACATTGTAATTGTGTTTGTAGCAAAAATACGTGAAAAGAAAAGAGTATTATTAATCTCCTAATCTCGGAGAAATATTAGAGAATTGACTAGTAAGGTTATTGGATAAACTAATTCCATTGTATTTTATCTCGAGTCTATATGGCATGGATTTTCTGTATTTGTTTCTATATTGTTAGTGTAACCAACCTTAGATAATGTTAACTTGTTCTCTGTTCAATATTACAATTCTTTGAATCTCTGCAAGCTTCTTCATTTGGATATCAGAAACTGTATATGTTTCCGTACAGGTTGTAGAAGCTGCTAAACAGGAGTTAAAGCCACTTTTGGCACTTTTTCGCATCGTATTTACAAAAATAGCTGTATATGCACCGTATGTTATCACACATACGTGGCAACACGCATCTAAGCTTATCGAGGCTAATGTATTGCATGTTCATAAATTTACTTCAGGCATAAATAATTTTTTTTTTGTTTTGAACCGGTAGCATTTGTGAACTTGTCACTATTGCGGTTCTTTTCACTTGTAGAGTAATTGCCAAGGTGAATAATATTTTTTTTCAAAATGAGTGAATAATAATTCGTCAACCAATTTGGCAACATAGGCAAAATAGATAGAGCTTAATTCCAGTTTCTCGCCTTTTGTTTTGCTTCGAGTTCTTGGCTAAGGACAAAACTGCCAGTACTGATCCTTCGGAGTGTCATTGCAAATCGTCAATCTGTACCGTTTCCCAAACCTTTACTGTCGGCGAAATCTTTCTGATGCACAGCTAATTAACTTTATTTTAGGTTAACATATTATTGCAGCCACACAATACACTTTTACTAGTATACACATATGTGTTCTGATGTTGAACATGCATGTTGGTTTTGGTTGGTAAATCATTCGTTGTGTGACAATGTGAGTAAAGAGCAAGTTACATACACCTCACTGCCTGCGTTGACAATAAATGTTGTAGAGCAAACTGAAAGGTCCCTTCTTTATCACCTTCAGAATTCTATAGCGACACTGAGAGTAGAGAGACACATTTGGGCAAGGGTATATAGCAAAAATCCTGTAGTTCTTAGGTGACTGTTGGTCGCGATGATGGTGATGGTCTCAGTTGAACGATCTCCGCATCTTTAACTCCTTGATATTGTGTTCATGGCAAACTATGAACAGCTACCTAGTGAGTGATGCTTGTGTCTGAGACCAGGGATTATATTTTCGGGCCGATATTCTCGAAATTCGCCGATCTTCGGGTTACTGTAAGCTGCTGTTTCTTGTTCCCATATGATTTCATTTCACACTGGCGTTTGGATACAAAAAACAAAGACATCCCAGTCAGTCAAGAAGCTGCAAAATCAAGTGCCTTGTTGTCAGCAAGCAACGCTGATAGAAAAACGATGAGAGGTTTGAGCTATTTGTCACTCACAGTGATGCCTATCTAAGCGATCTGAGTTGAGTAAAGCATTGCCTGCGTTACCTGCTGTTGGCAGTGGCCACACGCAAATTGTCTGTCAGCTCCTGCACGTTGGGCCGGCGTGATACTGGGCATGTTCTTTTTGGCTGCGGTTTATAGATTTTGGTTGAAATTTTTGAATTTTAGCTGTTTGCAACAGAGATTGCAGAGAGAGATACTCACTTGCGATTTTAGTTGATACATATGTTAGGCTTTTAACGTGTACTATAATTAATTTGTAGATCCCGTCTTGAGAAAATACTTTATTTAAAAGTTATATACTGTAGCAAAAGCCAAAATCCATTTTTAGAAACCGTAAAGAACAGACGCATTATTGCTGTAAGTACATGCTCTGCGTTTCGGTTTGGTCGTGATATCGATTGTATTGGGCATTGCATAATTGGCCGTAGCAACAGTCTTTGGTCTCTCGGCCGTTTATGTATATAGCAACAGACGCATGCATGTAATTAAGGTCTAATGGGATGGGAAAGAGAGGCACCGGGAACTCGAGTTCAAGATGTCTCTGCATTCCCAGTGATTCGCTCCTCTCTCCCAGACTGAGAGCAGAGAGGCGCCGGCCAATGTTGCGTACGCACTCAACAATCCTGCCTTGTGCAGTGGCATCTGCAGCCACAACAAGAATCAGATGGCTTGATTGGGAATCCATGTCCAACAATCTGATCAGTTTTAATCGTCTTGCCTATCGCACGTTCATAAATTAACTTCAGGGATAAAAGGAGGAAAAAATGATTCAGACCTGTACGATCTGTGAGCGTTTACAATTGCGGTGATTTTCACGCTCTTGTATGGTAATTGAGAAGGTGAATAAGAATAATACTTCCAGTTCTTGACAGGACGATCAACCGACAGTGCTGATCTTTCTGATTATGTCATTGCAAACCAGCGATCTGGTGAGTTTCTTCAACGCTGCTTTGTCGTCGCACATATCTGCCAACCTGCACCTAAGCTTATTCGAGGCTATATTGCAACAGATACTTCTCTCTTTTTTTGCTGAAAGAAACTCAACCGATAATTCAACTAGTATGTGTTAATGATCTATGTTGAGGTACAAGTCCATCAATATGGCCCGATCACTTACACACGCAATGAACAAACTGAATCCTGGCTGGTAAATCATTCATTGTGTAACAGTGTAATGAACAGGTTACATACCTGCACCTCACCGTGTCTACCATAAATAGCTTGCAGCTAGGCATCTCCATACTGTAGGGCCTGTTCGGCACGCAAGAAGTCGGGCGGCTTTTGGCTTCTACAACAGTATCTAACTTTTAAATGAAGTATTTTCTCAAGACGGGGTCTACAAGTTAAACGTAGTACACGTTAAAAGCCCAACATCTGTACCAGTCAAAATCGTAAGTGAGTATCGGTCTCTCCGTAATCTATATCGTAAACAGCTAAAATTCAAAAATTTCAGCTAAAAACTATAAACCGCAGCAAAAAAGAACAAGCTATATAGTCTTGTAGAGCAAACGGAAAGGTACCTTTGCCGTCCCGTGTCGTATTCAGAATTTTGGATCCTGAAACTGGAGAGCCACAGTTGGGCAAAGAGTAGACAATGATCGTGTGGTATTGAGGTAGGAAAGGGAGGCTTCAGGAGTCGAGTTTTTAGGTTCACATCGATTTCACGACTAAGTTATCTTCTCTTGGGTAGTTGGGTTCAACTCCCAATTGGTCTGCTGGCTCACATCGATTTCACGACTAAGTTATCTTCTCTTGGGCAGCTGGGTATTCATGTATGAACAGTTATGGTATATCGCAAGAAGTATACCATCACAAGTTCTGAGAAAAGACCAACTTATATTACAAAGTAAGGTTTAACAACCCAGTTTTACAGCAGTGGGCATTGCAAGCCCGAAATATATTACATCACAAAAGCACTTCCAGGAAGCTCGAGCGTAGGCAAGACCTAAAACCACGGATCTTCATTGGGGATTAGCTCCTCCGGGCTTCCTCGACGAGCGACCCTCACCAAACATCTTGATCATCGATGTGTTCAACAAGTCGTGAGCTAACCACCGGCAAGCCACAAAGGGATCCTATCTTAACTATTTGCACGGTTCAATAAAGGTAGGGGGTATATCTGGTTTATTACTTATGTGGATGCAGTTTTATTTAACAAAACTTTTGGAAGATCAAAACAAAGCTACTCCACAGATCACAGGGGTTTTCAAAGTTTAATTTACCAACTAATCAAGTTAAACACAATTGTGAAAACTACTTAAGCTTTGCAGTTGGAAATCACCCAATTGACACAGCTCCATTATCCGGGAGCACGGCGTATTCGAATACCATTTAATTGACTCTCTGAGTTGCTCAACTTTACCCACAAGCATTCTTAACCCTCATGGTGAGTTAAGAAACCGGTCTTTCACTGCTCAGACCTTCGTTTACACTCTACCCGATAGGTTCGGAATCCACATACCCTCGGGTATCCGTAGGCCAAAACGGAACGCCAGGCCCGAGTTATGGGGACCCATCGTTATTGTGTATGGATTCTCTGTTCCTATACCAATATCTCATGCAGGGTTCCACTTAGGTTTGAGCAGCTACTAAACCAGGGTCGAAACATCAACACTGGTGGTTGAGCGATCACTATGTCATGAGCTCGGCGTAAGATTTTAATCCTTATATTTTCTCATGAGGTTCGCAACCTCCACCTCAGGGTAAACGGTGGGCGAAGACCGACTCACGGTTTCCCACAACACTCTTACCCTAACTTCCTGCATACCAACACCACCGATCTAGGGTATGGTGTCCCATACCACCCTACCCTAGCTTCGGATTTTCCAATTCTACCGGCCCACGGCCGTAACCTTAACAGTGTAAAGATTTGAATGATATAAATATAACCTACAATTATTAATTCAGTAATTTAGATACTACTAGGGTTAACAATGGAATGGCTGCAAGTTTAACATGGCATTTATCGGTGGCAGGTATTATCTATATCACATGTCATTCTAAACATTTTATTTTACACAAACTAGCATTTTACAATTAACAATAGTGCAAATAGTGTAAAGATATAATTTAGGAAAATGGGATTCAATATGATCAAAGATTGCGACTTGCCGTGAAACTGGACGACTCCGGCGATCTCGTAGGCGGCAGCTCCTGAATCTTGATCTTGCACCGAAATCTCCGGGATTTCCGATACTAACGCAAACACACAAAAATAATATTAGTCTTGCTCAATTCTAATTAAGCAAGGCAAAAATAATCTATAAAGGAAGATAAAAAGAAATAAATTGCATAAAATATCAAATGAAAAGGGCTCTTTGAATTTTTAGATTCTGCTGGAAAAGAATTTGTAAATTGGAGTTTACAGATGGATTCAGAAAAATGAAAGGAATATTGTGGTGAAATTTGGGAATTTTTGGGATTTTCTGTGATTTTCTAGGATTTATTTGGATTTTTTCGGATTTTGAAATTGAGAAAATCGGAAAATCCGATGAACAAGAACGGTGGCCCGACCGCAACAAATGCAGACCAGAAGATCAGGCGGCCTGCGTGGGCCGGCGGCCGCCTGACCTGGCGAGCGGCGGCCGCGTCACAGGCGTCTGGCGCTCCTCCCGGACCGATGGCCGACACGTGGCTCGACACTCTACCGAGATGGGCGGGAGTGGGCGATTCCGATCGTCTGGGATAAGTGGGATCGGACGGCGGTGAGGAGGGGTTCAGATCGAGGCGGTGTGGAGGGAACTTTAAGTAAGATCGGACGGTCCGGCGAGGTCATCCGACGATTGACTTTAAAAGATAACGCTTAAGGGAACGGCGAGGATACGACCACGTCCCCTTCGTCTACCTCCAGCTCGTCGCCCTCGCCGGAAAAACAGAGAACGACGGCGAAAACGGAATGGAGCCACCGAGGGTTCTCCGAGAAATCTGAGGGTGGGAACAAGTTCTTTGGGGTATGGGGAATCTGTTTCTGGGGTTTGGAGCAGACGCCGAGGCTCAACGGCGAAGAATGGCGGAGAAGAGTCGGTGGCGATTTTCGCATCGAGACCATCGGTGGCGCTCGAGCAAATTGATAGCTCTTGGAGCTTCTCGGGACATGGGGAACTCGATGGTGGCTGGGCTCGGTGGGAAGCTCTCGGTGAAAGCCACGGTGGCCTTTGCTGCCGACGATGAGCTTCGTCGTCAGGATAGAAGAGACGACTGCACTGCAGGAGTCCACCATTGTGCTCAGGAAGCAAAAGAGAACATGTCAGCAAGATTAATCAGATTTTAATGAAGCAAAGAAGAAAAGAGGCTCAGATGATCACCGGAGACGAAAAAGACGATCGGCGGCAATGTAGGTACTCAGGCTTCGATCGGTTGCTTAGGGAGCATCTGGGGAGTAAGGGGAAGTGTTTGGGGAGGTGTCTGAGCTCTGGGATGGCTCGAGGAAGTGGCGGCGGAAGGCGATGAGTGAAGTTTGGGAAAACAATGGCGCGAGGTGAAGCACGGGTAGGCGGTGGGAGTGGTAAGAGGGTTCGTCTCGCAGTGAAAATGAGATTGGGCGCAGAGAGGGTAAATGCGAGTGCGGTGAACAGGAGCGGTGGCGGCGAGGCAACCGGTGGCGCGACCGCGGAGAGAGAGAAGCCGCGGCCACCGGCAGTGGGGCTCGAGGTGGCGGCCTGTGAGTCACTGTGCACGTGGCGCAAGGGCGGCGTCCCAGCGGCGGCGTGGCAGCGGCGCGCGGTGTCCGGGTGGAGCGCTGCTGCGGATGAGGAGGTGAACGGGTGGGCGACAGGCGGGACCCCAGGAGCATCTGGCGACGCGTGGCGCGGAGACGTGGGCGTGTTCGGACCGCATCCGCGGCGGGCGAGAAACCATGGCGCGGTTGTCCCCCGGCGGCGCGAAGCGCGAGCGAGCGGAGAGAGGCGGGAAGAGGAGGGGGCCGGAAAAGAGAAGGCGGAAAAGGAGAAAGACGCCAAGACCGAAGGAAAACAGTTCGACCGGAAAGGAAAGCGGAAAGAGCGGAAATTTCCAAATTGGGAAAGTTTTCAAAATTCACTCAAAAATTCAGGAAAAATTAGAGAAAAATTTTGTTTGAAATTTTAGGGTCTTTCACAATAAGATTCAAACTTTCTCCCATGTTTCAAACCGAGCATCTGATTTACACTCTGTTCGAATGGTCTTGTCTTTTTATTGCTCTCTTCGTTCTTCCCTACGTGACGTCCTATAATCCGTGTCATCAAATTTTATAAAGTTTAACCACTAATGTCTTTACAACTGTTTAGATTGAGATAATGAAACTATATCATTAGATTTACCGTTAACAATATTTTCGTAATATTATAATTTTATTAGTATATAATAACATAAAGTTACAAAAATAACTATTAAAGTCACATCTTATAGATCATGAAAAGTAAAAAAATATTATTTAAAATAAACAAAGGGAGTATAAGTTTTTTTTCAGAGACGGATTTTTTACGATACGATCAACAAGTTGAGATGCACATATTACATACATTTATGTTTCATTTGGCATTAGTGTGTTACACTATTACATACATTTATGTTTCATTTGGCATTTGGCATTTATGTTACATTAGTGTGTTACGTAACTGCGGTAGGTTGGTGAATCATTCATGTACGAGCTGTGGATCTGTGTGCATACATTTCGCCTCCTCGCTGGTAAATAGGTTACTAAAATATTATTTTATCCTGATTATTCGTATTCAACAAAGTAATATATATATATTATGATATGACTAATTAGTTAGAAAAGTTTTTTAATTAAATGTTAATTCATATTTGTTTAGATGAAGTAAATGAATTAGAATGATCAAGCGTGCTGTATAAGAATAAAATACTATTGATATCTTCATACTATATAAGTTATGATGATATCCAGATCCGAAAAAATTGAGTAGATATTCAATTTAAATTCATATTTGTTACAATATTTAATTCATATTTGTATTCAACAATATTCAAATTTGTATTAGTTTACAAAATACGAATACAAATATGATAAGAATATTATTCTATTCGTATTCGATCCATTTGCAATCCTCGTATACCCTACCTACAAGAAGTCTATTTGCTTTAAGAAAAAATGCAGGGGCTGAAATATTACATGTGGTTGGTTATTCATTTATACATGAGTTCGAAACTTGAGGGCATAGAGACATGTACACTCCCCGGCCACCTCATTGATAAGTATATATAATTCGAGCTCGTTAACTGTTGTGGAGACATCAGACAAATAACTCATACATTTTGATAAAAAGTGCTTCTATTTCATTAAAATGCATCATTACTTTGATAAAAAAAGGATTTTTAGACGGAAGGACACATCAAAAATGAGAAAATACAAAAAAATAATGTATATAAACTCTTCCCTCAAGTTTATGCTTCTTTATCTTCACACATAGTTCTGAATTCCTTCTCGATCAAGGATTTAGTTTCGCACATGTACGAGTGGTTCATTCTCTGTCTACATAGTTCATTCCCCTCGACCAAGGATGCAATTTTGCACATCTACAAGTGACTAGCTCTCTTTGATAGGATTCCCATGTACCGAATTTCACAGTACATCTAGATGTTGATTTCCCGATGTCTCCTTTCCCCAATAGACCTCACCGCCTGAAAAACCAAGACAACGTGTAGCTAGTTCCTTTCGCCGTACTCCTTCCCATCCACCCATGTTGCAAAGAGCTCTATACAAAGAGGAGCGTCCACAAGAATGCCCGGATTTATAGGCCTCGCTCGGTTAGATAAAAAGCTGTGGTTTATAACTAAAATTATACTGTAGCAATTGAAGATTTATTATAACTGAAAGTGGTTTATTTGGCGTAATTAAATTAAAAAAATTAAAAATAGAAAAAATATGCGAACTCATCACGGACAACTCAAACGAATACGGGAAAAAAGAACAAACAAAAAAGCTAAAAAAAACCAAAAGTTCAGAAAAAGACGAAATTTATAAATAGTAAAAAAAAAAGACAGAACTCAAAAGCTGAAACTGAAACAAGCGGGGCATAGTCGAGGTAGCTAGTGAGGGTGCTTGATTAATTAATGTTGGCGGCTAATTACGAACAAAGAACTAATGAAGACAAAG
Source organism: Bonia amplexicaulis (assembly GCA_036346245.1). Taxonomy (NCBI): domain Eukaryota; kingdom Viridiplantae; phylum Streptophyta; class Magnoliopsida; order Poales; family Poaceae; genus Bonia; species Bonia amplexicaulis. The sequence continues at coordinate 17,557,004 of CM070757.1, forward strand.
TAGTGATAAAAATCTGCTGAATGTACATGATATTGTCTTTCGTAGCAATGCTTTCTTGAGAGAGCTTTTGTTAGTGGTAACTTGTTGTGCTAATGCACTCTTAATTGGCAACTGCACTGCACTATGCAATGTCATACTCTTGACTTCACAAATTATATGCAGAAGATTTATAATCTACGTACTATGCTGATGGACTCGCCGTTCCGCTCCGTTTCTTTTTTCTTTTTCGTTTTTTTTGCCTTTTCTTATGCTTCTGGTAATCCTTTATAAGAATGCAACAAGGAATCACAAGTTCTTTTTCCCAATATGGTATATTCATGTGTCATCTGCAGTTAAATGTTCACGGGCATGGATGATTTACTGTGACAAATGTGCACATATATAATTGTCTCTTGGGAAAATTGTAAAAACATCCCAGTAATTATCACTTTGAGACTTTAATTTGGAGTTCTCACTAAAAAGTTGTGCCATTACTTTTATCACTAATTTTAATGGAAAGGATTAAAAAGAAACATAAGAAATCGACAATAGAGAAATTGAGGTATAATTTTGCTCCATGGAATTTCCCTCGAGGGAGCACCTGAAGCGCATAACTACTGGATTCATGTCCTCTACCATTGCATTAGTAAAGTTATTACAAGTGAAAAAAAAATGCTCATACGTATATGATGGTTGATTCGGAACATACTGGCTTTATATGGGTTGTTCTTCCTCAAGATCTGTAACAGAGGCAGCAGATTTATTATAACTTGTACATCTTCATTCCATTCCTTCTTTTTCACTAAAATGCACAATGTTATTAATTGATAAAAGGGACTCTATTAGGCTAAAATGGATAACCATGGATGCTTTCAGAAAATACGACTAGGTTAATACTCCCTCCGTTCAAGTTTATAAGGCGTATTTTTTATCACATGGACTAAAGATATATTGTAAATGATTAGACTACCCTAATTATTATCTCTATACACTATATTTCATGTATGCATGTAGAGAACATAAAGTAAAGTAGGATATTTATTAGGGTATCTTCAATAGTGTCATCTCAGTTGCCTCTTAGCTATATTAAATGAGTAAAATTCTATGTGGAGGAGAGATGAGGTGGTGAGAGATAATTTGTTTCTTATGCAATAGATGACTTGAGCCTGCAAACCAATACAAATAGTGAGAGGGTGTGAGACAGGAAGTTATGGTGAAAATAATATAAAATAATTAGAGGAATGATTTACTATTGGGGAGGTTGTCTCTAGTGTTGTCTTTAAATAAGGTAGAATCCTTAAAAACAACATTAAGAGGTAAACCATTGTACATGATCTTAAGGGTATAGAGGAAATTTCACACTAATTTTGCATTGAAATATGAAATACGTTCTATATCTATAAACAAAACTATTTAAAAAATATGTCTTACAAACTTAAACAGGTGGAGTATCAAATACTCTTTCCTTCCTCGAGTTCGTCCTATTCATCTTCATGGTGGTTCCTTTCTGCCCAATATATCCAGGAAACATTGAGGAGCCACATATATTGCTGACATGAACTCTTTCAAATCATTCCCAGCTCCAAGATGGGCGCAAGAACCTTGATATTGATTTCCCAATGCCTCCCCCTCCCAATGGACCTCATCACGTTAACAACCTTTATCACTTTAACAACCTTTATATAGCTACTACTTAACTAGTTCGTTAACATATTAGTTCTTTTTTCTATCTAGCTAAATTAAGTTCTATATATACTACACCATAGGGATCATGTCCATTCGATATTTATAGTTGAGGTAGCGTGATATTCGTATGTGGTTCACCAACCACCACCTGCAAAAAGCCTGGGGGCATCTTCAACTATAGTACTATTGCGCATGGATGCTTTAGGCGCCGTTCCAACTCGCATGGACTTTCAATTTCTAGAGAAGCCCAATTGAATGTATGCGCTTTTACGGTGACTTCTTAGAAAGCGGTTTTTTTGTTTGCACTATAGTGGCTTCTGACCGAAGAATTAAGGCCGATGCACTAACAAGCTTTGTCTGCACACTCGCTCTCTCGTCATTTTCCCCTCTTGTCACTATCACTCTCTCCCCTACTTCCCTTCACTCTCTCCCCTACTTTCCTCTGCTCCTGATACGGCCACACTAGCCGGCGTCTGTGACTGCATAGCCTCGTTGCCCTCCACCAGTCATTCGTGGCCCCCTCCTCTTCGGATCTATGAGGGTTTCGTCCCCTCCGTGATCTCCCGAACCGGCTTCCCCCACCTCTCCGGATTCATCACTGTCACCATCGTCACCACCCTCCCTAGCCCTGGCTAACCCGCCTCTCACGGATCTGGCCAACACTCTAGCCGATAGGTTAGGGACCCGCACAACCTCGGGTATCCGTTGGCCCGCATGGAACGTCGAGCCCGAGTTGTGGGGACGTACCTATCGTTGTTATGTATGTGTTTACCGTTCTACATACCAACTCTCAATACTTCACCCCTGTAGAGTTTCAATCGAGTTGACCAGCTACTAAACCAGGGTTGATAAGTCAACACATGTGGTTAGGCGATCATTATGTCACTTGCTCAGGGTCTAATCCTTACATTTTCCACGAGGCAACCAACCACTTACCACACTATGCACGACAACACTACCACCTTCTCACACCAACCTCCACCCTACGGTAAAGTGGTGGGCGAAGACCGTCTCGCGGTGTCCCACAGCTCCTCTACCCTAGTTCCAAGTTTTTCCAAATCTACCAGCCCGCGGCCACAACCTTATTAGTGTAAAACTTTGCATGAAACATACACTACAATTATTTATACAATATTTAAATGTTTCTAGGGCTGTCAAGGGAATGGCTACAATTTAACATGCCATTTATCGGTGGTAGGAAGTATCTAATTAATAAGTTATTCTAAATATTTTATTTTAAACAATTAACAGTTCACAAATAACCAATACGAATGCCAATACAAGTTTCCAACTTGGCCATGAACCATAAGACACAGACAACAACTGAACAACTCCATCTTGTCACAAATTCATATCATTTTGAGATGCGTGTAGTTAAACTTTTAAAACTTTAACCGGTGATATCTTTTAAACATTCAAATTGGATATATAAAAATCATATGTATATATTTACCTCAAAAAGTACTATCTCAAAAAATACCTCAAAAAGTACTATCTCAAAAAATACTTTATAATATTATAATATTATTGGGTTTTATAAATATAATATAATATAAATTAGTGGTCAAAGTTGTATTTAGGAACTGTGTCGATGTCCAAAATGATATATATTTGTGACCGGAGGGAATACTATAATTACGTACTATGCGATAAATTATGACTTTTTTTACGAAGGATTAAATAGGACTAATTGACGTACAGAATAAATAGGACTGATTGGCGTACAGTGACTATATCTATCGGTAACTAAGGTACTACGCAGGGGCGAAATCAGGCCTCGGACTAGGTGGGCTATAGCCCGAGGCCAGGAAACCAAAACCCATGGAGAATATTAACTTGCGTGTGAAAGGTTATAAATGAAAGCCCATGTCGGTCCAAAACCAGCTGGCCTAGCTCGGAGTTTGGGCTGAGCCTGGTTCCGCCCCTGGTACTACGTGCCCAATGTGTATAGCAGATTCAGATGAATAGGAATTTTTTTCTTTGCGAATACTAGCTTTTATTTTTCTTGGATTAAAGGGAAACATTCGCTATTGTTTCTTTTCGAGGTAGCAAAAGCTTCGTTATTTCGATCTTATTCTTAGGATTTTGAAAGAGGACTTAATCACCCTAATTTACTTAGTAAATCTATTGCCTGTTTGCTACACGTGCAGGAAATGCATCTGGTGCTGTGTCCTGGTTGGTTATAATTAGGGCTCTTTTACGATACTTTATAATCTAATAATTCAGATCACTTAGAATTTAGCTATACTATCATCATACTATTAATAATATAATTTTTAAAAAGATAAAACTGTAAACCAAACAATCTCACACCCACGCCTTTAAGCTTCGTCGCGATCAGACGCGCCATGGTCGAGCCGCAGGTGGAGGTGCGGCTGGTGCCGGCCGCTTCCTCCGGCTCATGGACGCCATGAACGTGCTCGGCCTCAAGGTCACCAACATCAACGCCACCTCCTACGGACGTGCATGCATGCATGCACAGACATGTCTGAATTATGATTGATTTGCAGAGGAGGGACAATGAGGGTGGCGGTGCAGCCGGACAGGATGAGGGACTCGCTGCTGGAGGTGACACGGGAGACGTACGGTGGCGTGTGGTCGTCGGCGCCGCCGCTGGACGTCACGCTCGACGGTGTCGACGGGAATGCAGCACCGATACGAGATCATTACCAGCATAATCATCAGCACGAAGTACTTGGTGGCTACGATCACCAGCATCTGCAGTACCTCGCGCTTGATTAGTTATATTATTCACTAGCTGGTTCGGTCGATCGATCGTGCCAATAATAAAGGGATAGTTTGATATGTAATTCCGGGATCGATTGTTGAACCAAAGTTTATAATACCCTCACAAATTAAGGATCAGATTTTATTTCTAATATCATTTTTTTTACTATCAGCATAATGTACCGTAAAAAAATCCTATAAATAAACTCTTAACAATAAATAAAAAACATGTCATGATAGATGGGATGTCACACATGGTTGGCGAATCATTCATGAAGTATCGATAAACTTCACTACCTTATCGATAAATACTAGCACGCTTCCTCGCTCGTCTCTTCCTACTGCAAAGCCAAGAGCAAATCTCACATCTTGAAGCAAATGTTCGGTGAAACGGGGGAGATGGATGAGCGCAGTAGATACGTATGTAAGCGAGACGCACTCGGAGTAGGAGGCACCGAGAATCCAAACTAAAGGTCAAGAGAGACGGCAAGGAGACACAAGACTAGATAGGCGTATTCTTGACAGAGAAACATGTTAGCTCCTTTCGGACCGAAGGATCAAACAGGCTTGTCTAGAAATATATGACAGGCAAACAAAATCTGTTATCATGAGCCTCTCATATGATTTGGCTGTCCTGAATGGCAAATTAATTGTTTGTTTAGTTGCACTGGTGTTCCTTCAGAGGATCGGATGTCGTTTGGCTTTAACTTGGTGGTAATTAGTTTTTCTGGTCTACTCCGTCTCGTTCGTAATCACTGGATCTAAGATTCTTACTTTATTCTTTGTAAACATGGGTGCTCGAGTAAAGATACTTAAAAAATAGTGCAGGGATAGAGTATATTCAATTACTCGGCGCAGCAGGCACTGTGAATCCAAGCTAAAGGTCAAGAGAAAGATGACGAGGTGACGCATAATTGGATAGGCGTATTCTTCAGAGAGAAACCCGTTAGCTCGTCGCTGTGTTCCTTTCTTCAAAGGCTATCGTTTACAATTTGTTAATCATTAACTGGGTGTAAGATGCTTGCTTTCTTCTCTGTAAACAGGGCGTTCGAGTAATAAATAGGGTACATGTGTATATGCACATATGTGCCACTCGAAGTTCAAGACGAACCATACTTCAGTGAGGATGTGTTGTATTAGGTCTCAGCCGTGCTCAGATTTCCTGGAGTTTTGGTGTAATATAACTATTTTCGGGCTTGCACGTCCGTTGCAGTAAAATTGGTTGTTAAACCTAATGTTGTAATATAAGTTGGCTCTTTTGTGTAAGCATGTTTTGTGATAGTATTCTCTTGCTCGACACTCCGTAACTGATCAAACTTAGGTAGTTACGGGACGCCGAGTCCAGGCGCCCCTAGAAACGGGGGCGTTACAATTTGTTAATCATTAACTAGGTGTAAGATGCTTACTTTCTTCTCTGTAAACAGGGCGCTCGAGTAATAAACAGGGTACATGTGTATATGCATATATGTGCCACTCGAAGCACCTGCAAAATGTATTTGTATTATTGATCAGCTGCTACCAATAACTGTACACGCGCTAGCTCTGAGAAATTAAACATGATGTGTAGTCCGTGAATCATTTATGCATGTTTTATGAACCTGAAACATCGGCGATAAATAGCAAGCTAGCAGACTTCTTCATGTCTGCATGTTACAAAGCCAAGAGAACAGAGGTCGATCGTGTTCGTAAGTAATGGTTAGAGCTAGCAGAAGCTGAGAGGAGCAAATGGTTGAGTTGGTCCTGTGATCTTGTCGGAAAGGGAGGCGTCAGGAATCCGAGCTAAACTTAAACGGTTTCGAGTGCGGGTTGCAGCCGTGTCAGTCGAAATCTAGAGAAAAATTATGCGATTGTCACCAAAGCATCATCTGGTTCATGGGAAGAGTTAATGGCTGCTCCAGATCTTCCCTCTAAGCATCCCCGATTCTATAGCTGTATATTTGAGAACTGTAATACAAATAACTTCAGAGACGTTTAAGATCGAAGGAACAGTTCACTGCATGCATGGAACTGTGCCTTCCGTTGCAAACGAAACCTGACGACAATTCAGGTTAAATTAGTCGGCCACAAGCCACATCTCACACACGTATTAATCACGAGCCGTTCTTGTGATAATACTGACAATTTGGTGACACAGGATTATAGGACGTCACTTAAGGGAAGAACGAAGAGAGCAATAAAAAGACAAGACCATTCAAACAGAGTGTAAATCGGATGCTTGGTTTAAAACATGGGAGAAAGTTCGAATCTTGTTGTACCAAATTAAATTCAAATCAAACGAGTAGATTTTTGAGAGCACATGGTGTTTTCATGGGACGCCCGTCCCCCCGAACGCGCTCCACCCATCGCCCAATTAAGGCGGCAATGCAATGACCTTCCTCCTCCTCCTCCTCCTATAAACGACGCGAGTCTCGCATTCCTCCGATCCGAAGAGCAATAATTATTTGGCGCGAAAGAAATCAGGGAGCTCACAAATTAATACTATTCACAATGGACACGGAGCAGAGCGTCGCGGCTAAGGTGGTGAAGCCGTCGCTGTCCAAGGCCCCATCGGCGTCGTTCCGGCTCAGCAACGGCAGCCTCAACGCGGTGCGCCTCCGCCGCGTGTTCGACCTCTTCGACCGCAACGGCGACGGCGAGATCACGGTCGACGAGCTGGCGCAGGCGCTGGACGCGCTGGGGCTCGTGGCCGACCGCGACGGCCTGTCCGCCACCGTGAGCGCGTACGTCCCCGAGGGCGCCGCGGGGCTCCGGTTCGAGGACTTCGAGGCCCTCCACCGCGCCCTCGGCGACGCGCTCTTCGGCGCGCTGGACCTGCCCGCCGAGGACGGCGACGAGGAGGAGATGAGGGAGGCGTTCAAGGTGTTCGACGTGGACGGCGACGGGTTCATCTCGGCGGCAGAGCTGCAGGAGGTGCTCAAGAAGCTGGGGCTCCCCGAGGCCGGCAGCCTGGCCACCGTGCGGGAGATGATCTGCAACGTCGACCGCAACAGCGACGGCCGCGTCGACTTCGGCGAGTTCAAGTGCATGATGCAGGGGATCGCCGTCAGGGGCGCATGATCTGATGATACCATCCATTGATCATCTCAGGACGGCGATCAAGATATGGCAATTACTCGAGATCAGTAGTAGCTGGATCATCCGTTAATTTAATCAAGTAATCCGAAGGCTCCTAATTAATTAATTAATTTTTGCGTGTGTACAACAAGCAGTGCACGATCTTATACTGGCTTATGCAAATGCCTGAGCGATTGTTCCGTGGCCTTATATTAATTCGTCTCTAATTGTGTGGGCTTTGTGTTCATTTGTCCTTGAGTAATTTAGCGACCATTGCAATGCCCAATATTGGGCGTCTGATTCTTGTGGGCTCGAAGTACATAGGGCCGGCCTGCCTCGTCGCTTCCAAGATGGGCCGCCAACTAAAATTGGGCCTGCTCCATGGCCTAAGCTCTTTTTCCATCGACTTTGTCCGGCCCGTAGCCCTTATATATATTTTTTAGGGTAACCAACTTAGGTAACCCTCGGGATCAGCACATCACGCACACCCCTTGAGGGCGCCACCGTATAGGCTGGGATCGACTCCATCCCCAACGCCAACGGACAAAGATTCAGTTGAAATTTTGCTCTATTTGTATCGTGTTTCGATGTAAGATGCATATGTAGTTATGTGCACACAGAAAGAGGGGACTCGTCAAAATTTTACCCTACATAATGAATGATAATCCCCATCCTTTGGGATAGAAATATGAAGTAATTAATTGCGTAGGTTAGTGCACTATATATATATATATATATATATATATATATATATATATATATATATATATATATATATATATATATATATATACTGCATGATTAAGGCTCTACTCTAAAGTGTTGTGGTTTTTGGTTTTTAACTGAAATAGCACTGTAGTGGCTGTTAATTTTTTCTAAGGTATTTAATTAAAAATAAGAAATTTTTTTGAAAAACTATAATTATATCTTCACGGATAATGCAAAGAAAAAGAGAAAAAGGAAAAACCACGTTAAGAAGTTAATGCATTCTAAACTGTTAGACTACACGTGATCTATGCATGGTATGAGACCGAGTTTAGATACATGCGCACCTACAAAAGATAACTTTCCTAGCTTATTGGGATTCTATCTTGACATGTATTCGGTTCGTTTGGAAACCATCTTATCTCATTTATTCTATATAAGCCAATGTCTCATAATACAATCACAAACGTGTGAGTATTTTCGCCTTCATGATATTAGTTGGTTCTTTCCTGAGACCATCCCACCACCCATCCCTTATCTCTCTCTCTCTCTCTCATGACTACCCGGCCAACCCTGCTGCCATCGCCAGGCTGCCGCCAAGGAGACCACCGCCAAGGAGGAGGCTGCCACTAAGGCCGCGCTATCGGCACATGCCATCGCAGTTCCGAGCGTCAAGGCGCTCGTCCATATCACCCTCGACATCATCATTGGGAACTACACACACTAGCGCAGGCTGTTCGAAGTTGCTCTCTGCAAATATGCTCTCGAGGACCACATCACACCGTCGTCTACCTCCAACCCCGAACCCTAGTGGCGACGCCTCGATGCCCATGTCCGTTCCTGGCTATACGACGCCTTCTCCTCCGAGCTCGTCGCCATGGTGATGGACTCCGTCACCTCCACCTACACCGTCTGGACGCTTATCGAAGGCATCTACCACGACAACGCCGACTCACGTGCCATCCTCCTTGAACAGGAATTCTACGGCCTCATGCAAGGCGCGATGTTCATTGGCGATTATTGTCACAAACAAAAGTCCCTCACCGATGAACTGACGACCGTCGGCACCACCATCCTCGACAGGAGACTTGTCTTCAATACCTTGCGCAGACTACACTGGCGGTACGCGCACATGCGCACCATCATCTCCATGCAACGGCCGCTCCCGTCCTTCAATGAGACGCAATCCACTCTCATGCTTGAGGAACTTAGCCCCGGCGCAGGGTCCGACTCATCGCACACTGCATTCGTCACCCACAATTCCTCCATCGGCAGCAGCAACTCCAAGGGCACGTCCACCACTAACAATGCCACAACCAATGGTCCCGGCGTGAACTAATCTAGTGGCGGCACCATGTACAGCAACTGCACCTCCAACCTTCGTGGCTCCAACAACAACTGTCACGACAACAGCGACGACGGTGACTATAACGGCAGAGGCTCAACCTCTGGCGGCAATAAGCAAGGCGCCGTACCCTAGCCGTCTCTTCAAAATCTGTGGGCCGGTTGCATTCAGATGCGGCCTGGTCCGTGGAACACGGTGCCGTGTCCCACCAGTCAGAGGGTCCTCGGCTCGCCTCCCTTTAGCGCCCCCATGCCTTCCACACATCCATCCAGATAAGCAAGTAACATGGAGAGCCTCTAACATGTAGTCACCCATGGCGCCGTAGAGGCACTAATATAGTGCATAAATTCATTGATAATTGTCACCAAGTAATAGAGAGATGGTAGCAAGCAATATGCAAAGCTCCTAGTAACTAATTTAGCAAGTCTATGTATAGTTGCTAGCAATTAATGTAGCATGTAATACGTGAAGCTAATAGTAACTAATAAGCAAGTAACATGGAGAGCTAGCAACTAATGTAGTAAGTAACATGTAGTGCTAGCAATTAATATAGGGTTGCTAGCAACTAGTATAGCAATTAAGTAACACGTAGAGTTAGCAACTAATATAGATCCACTACTAATAGTTGATTGCACAAGTTGATAAATGTCATCACGTAATAGAGATATTAGCAAGTAACATGTATAGTTGCTAGCAACTAATGTAGAGAGATGCCCCATGATAGCAATATCTAGAGAGATGTTAGCAAGTAATACAGAGAGTTACTTGCTAAGTACACTGCAGTTATCAGCTGATAAGAAACGCTATTATTATATCTTCAAAACATATGTAATATGTGTTTTATTTTGTTTTGTTAATCTCGTCCTGCGTAATATAATGGTGCAAACGGAGCATATATTGGACACTTAGTCAAAAAGATATGATTGTTAGAAACTTACAAAATAAACATGTGAAAGAACTTCATACAATTACTTTCCTAGTCCCTTGCCTTTATTCTTTTTTTTTTAAGGGTTGGTGTCTTTATTCTTATTTTAAGGGTGGATGCGCGGACTCGGACAAATTTCGACAAATGCACGTGCTCGGACAAATTCGGACAAGATAAGACAAGCAACACACTAGCCTGCTTTTTGTTTCTGTTATTCCGGTAACCTGCCTAACGCCAGCTCCATTCTCCAACCGATGACGAAGGCTGTTCTGTGTGCGAAGCAGCTGGAACGAGTTTGGTACGGAGAAGAAACTAAAAGAATTTTATTTGTTACAAAACTCGTGTCAAATGCTAAATCCCTATGGTCTAAACATGTCGATTTAGCGAGGCCCTGTTCGGCAGTAAAGAAGTCGGACACAACTTTCGGAATATTTTCTCAAGACAAGTCTACAACAATATCTAACTTTTAACCAAAAACCATAAACTGCAACAAAAAAAGAACAGATCTAGCTTCTCCTCATATACCCTTCCGAAGGCTATATAAACCCCACAAGTACGAACACCAAATGAAATCACTTCCCAATCAACTTCTCCTTTTGATCCACCCTGTATACCACGCATTTCTCCAAATCAAGTCACGTTTCTTTTTGATCTCCTTCGCTAACAGACGACTGTTCTTGAAAAACAACAAGAAGATGATGACGATGATGCGGTCCGGCAGTTTTGCATGTCCTGCCGTCCGTCGGACCGGGCTGCTCCAGTCCTGTCTACGGCGCAAGGCGACGGCGTTAGCCAAGAAACCGTCGACCGTGGCCGCCGTGCGGTCCTGGATCCCCTCCTCGTCCCTCCGGGACGACGCGGAGTTCAGCGACGTCGTCGGCAGCCAGCTGGTGGACAAGGCGATGCCCGTGCTGCGGCGGAGGATCCTCGAGGTGAAGGTGGCGGAGTGCAACTGGTCGCCGGCGACGGAGGAGTGGGAGGAGGAGCGCGTTGTCGTGGCGGAGTCCATCTGGGAGCGGCAGGATGAGTGCGAGGAGGGGGGACGCGGCAGCCGTAGCGCCGATGCCTGCGAGCTGGCCGGCGTGCTGCGGGCCTTCCTGACGAGCTCCCGGCCCGGCGTCGCCGTCGGGCTCGCCGCCGTCTTCATGCTCAGCGTGCCCACCTCCTTCGCCATTGCTGCCTGCCATCTCCTAGTTGAGTCGTGGGCCTCGTTGCCGCTTCTCCGCAATTTCTTGAAGAACCGTAAAAATGAGAATGCGCAGTAGAAACTACATGTAATTTGATCTGTGCTTTAACATAAACTCCTTGACGCTGGATCTTACCGACAAAGCAAATCGACGTGACAGAAGAGCAAATAATATTAAGAAAAAACAACTGCTTTCGCTGAAGTCAAATCAATCTTCATATCAAATCAAATGTAGCAAGAAAGATCATGCATCCCACAATGTCACACCTTCAATACAAGCAGAATCCCACAATTTCTTCAGAAATTGAAGCAGCGGTTTCTTCAGAACCCCATAGTCTTCTGAAAATGCTAGCAAATTAATCCTGTATCATCCAAACTAATGCCAAACAAATATTGCTGAGAAGGATGATGCAGCTTAGTTATGCAGAAAGAATTAACAAGAACAAGCAAAGCCCCACCTCCATTGCGAGGCGACGCCATGGGAAGGAGGGTGCAACTTTGTGCTGAAGAGAGAAGAAAGAAATAGAGGGCATGTCGCCCGTGTGGCAAACCATGGCTTATTCTGGACCACCTCAACAATGCTACGAAACATAAAAAGGTTACGGTGTAGATAAATACCAGAACTACCTCTAGGAGATTTAGACTATAAATAGAGAGACCGATGTAACATAAGAATAGATCAGAAATCAATAAAGACTATGTTCTGTTCTGACGGTAAAATTACGGGTCATAAGTGATGCATTGTTGTTATGACCATACAACAGTACAACTACAAACGGTGAAATTACGGGTCATAAGTGATGCATTGTTGTTATGACCATACAAGTTTATATATATATATTGGTTGTTCTCCTCCTGCTTAACATGAGTGGCTCAGATTTGTAACGTGGTAAATCTTCTACCTTCTTTTCATGGGAATGCATAGCGATGATTATTTTTGGGGAAACGACGATGCTAATATCCATTTCGCATCAGCATCTCTATCATATTCTCTTCTTATATTAAAAAAAGAATGAGTTATTTTACCCCTCTAAACTTTGCAAAAGTTTCATTAGACACTCTCAACTATAAAATAGGGTATTTAACACCCCAAACTTGCAAAACTTGGTTAATTTACACCCTAAGACAATTTTGAAGGGCAGTTTTAATGATATGAATTCCACTTAAGGTGATTTTCGTCATATTGGCAGCCACACCAGCAAGCTTTTGCTAACGAGGATCGAATTCAAGGATGTTGACATAGCTACCAACGTGGCAAAAACTACTATGAGTTGGATCTCTATCAGCAAAACCACTCTCTAAAACCTCCTTAAGGTGAAAATTGATTCGATTTTGTAAGTTTAGGGTGGTAAATATCTAGTTTTATAGTTAAGTGTGTTACGTGGATATTTTGAAAAGTTCAGAGCATAAAATAGATTTATTCCTTAAAAAATAGGTTAGTTACACTGCAAAATGTATAAATTGAAAAATAACATCCAATGTGATGATGACATAGGGTTACATGTAAGTGACACTAGATTTTTTCCCCAAATTGCGTGATCTTTGTACTATTATGTCGCAGATTGCCCCAAAATAATTTCTATCTGTATCAGCATTCCGATAATAATAACGCATCAAAATTGAAGTACTGTACCCTCCTACAATCTGGAGCTACATACACAAATGGCTATCGCATTTCAAATCATGCATGCTCTACGCCAGTTATCTTTTCTAGATCTTGAATTCCTGATGCCTACCTTTCCCAGTGCCTCCTGTTCTAAGTAGATCATATCCCATTCTAAGAAGACCAGGGCTTTTCACCTCTTGGACACTCATCTTCCTGAATTCTTGCTGCTGCTAGATCTCTATACAAAGTCGCACTTCTGAGCTTTCTTCTTGATCATATACCACTGAGATGCTCTGTATTTATAGCTGAGGCAGTGAGACGTAGACGTGGATCATGACATACGTAAGTGATTCACCAACCAGCTACGTACGAACTCTGAATATGAACCAGCATCATATCACGAGTTAGAAACATATCATGTCATATCTTAGACAACATAGCTTTGCTCTTTTGAGTTACGGTTGACGGTTTTTTTGCTAGACTGATGTTTTTAAGCTCTAGAGTGAGCGCTTGTGTGAACGAATCAAATGCCGATAATCCACTTTGAAAAGATTAGCCCGACAAACTACTTTAAAAAGATGGTAGAAAAACCGTTTCATTTATTTGTTCAGATAAAATCATAAATCATAAGATGAAAAGAAGGGTCCAGAAATTAATGGTCCACGTAGAACAAAATGTGTGATACTAAGATCCATCACGTTGGTCAAATTTTTGTACTTGTTCATTTTGTCGTCTTTAAATGATTATATATCTTCTTCCTTGAGCATTCGTTTTGCAATCAAAACAAGATACATATTAAATATATTTTGAATATATCTTTGTAAAATATTTCGAAGCTAGTAACTCTCTAGATGTGCGCTACTAGCAACGCTAGGTGTTAGTAATTGTAACATCCCAAAATGGGAATGTAAAAAATTTAAGAGAGATTTTTAAAACTTTTATTTCTTTCGGTGTTATTTGAAAATTCTCCTGGATCCTCGAATTGCAAAGCAATATTAAATTTTACCTTCAATTAAATTGAGCCAAGAATTCAAATTCAAATCTCAAAATTGATCACGTCAGCTCGTCCCTTGGAACCTCCGCGCTTGCTGTCGAGTGGGTACTGTTGTGGGGGTGGCTCAGCCCCTATATAGGGATATGTGTATAAATAAATGTACCAATGTACCCTCACCTTTTATAATTATTAAGGAATATGATGAAAATTTCATATCCTATCATATTCATGTATATAAAACCCCCAAGAGAGGTACGAGAGACCCATGTCCGCTCATTTTACTCACTAGCTCTTTCTTAGTTGGCTCTTTAGCTCTCTTTATTTCATGTCCCCTGAGATGAAAAGGGATACCATGTACTCTCTATTGTGCTCATACCACAGCAATACTAATAAGTGATTCACCAACCATATGCAGACTCATTATACGATCTGTTGTTGGTGTTCTGACTTTGCAGAGCATACAAAAGTTTCCATACAGTATTATGATTATGCAACCAAGCCATTCAAGCATCGAGAGCGGCACTCCAGTGATCCAGTCCCGTTCGACTGAAGCAAAAAGTCATACAAGAAAAAGAGAGAGCATTACACGGGATGAACAACCAACAGCGACAACCTTAACCTCTGGATTATGCTCCCTGTTCCAACCTTGTTTTCAAGCTGTTAAACGATCTACACGTTAAAAGCCCAACATCTGCACTGCCAAAATCGCAAGTGAGTATCTGTCTCTCCGTAATCAGACTGTAACACCAAAATTTAAAATTTCACCAAAAGCCATAAGCCATGAAAAGAACAGCCCTATATGTTGTCTGTTGAGAATCTGCTCCCCTGTTCCAACCTTGTTTTCTGCTGTCTCTTGCAAACAAGGTCTGCAGCTTAGTAGACTAATATCCTCTCAATGGTGTAAGAGTGGAACTAATATCCTCGAGAGAACACACCCTGTGCATAACCATTACTATTATAAAAGAACGAATTGGGGCTCGTACGTCCCTTCTCTTCCAACCGCCCATTTTCAACTTCTCATTACTCTCCGCTTTTCAACTGATCAGAGTAGCCCTCTTCTATAGCATGATTCCCTATATATCTAGTAAATTTCGTTGCAACGCACGAATAGATGACTAGTCAACTATCAAGTATGACTGTTTGGAAATTTTCTCCTTTTCTCCAAACATTCTATATGTTATAAATATTAAGGGTATTAGAGGCATATAAGGAAAAGAATTTCTAATACCCTTAACAATAAACAATGCCTGAAGGCTGAAGCCTTAGGTAACGACGACTTTGGAGTGGGCAGAGGCTCATAGGTGAATATCTTCTCTACGGAATAATACGGAATAATTACGGTGAACCTAGCTCTGACGGTAGGGTAATATTTTGGCTCATTCCAGAGTTCCTTTTGATTTTCTTACTATTACTTCATCCAATTACAAAAGGAAGTCGTTTTTTATTTTTCAAAGTCAACAAGATGCCACTTTAACCACTTAATTTAATCATCATATTATCAAAAAAAAGTTATCAAAGTGCAATGTTATGAAAGTATTTTTGTGACAAATTTACTCTTAACATTTTCATACATCCAAACTTCATATTTTAAATAATATCATTGGTTAAAATTAATACGATTTGACTGAACATATTCTAGGACGACCTCTTTTGTGATTGAAGAGAGCATTTTAAATACTTCTTCTTACCACTACAAAATTTATTTATTGTTGGACCGGAATGTCTTTAAATAGATAATGATGGTCCCAGTGGTAGGTGGAACCCTTGGGATCTTCTTTGTCTTCATGTTCTTTTGTGGCTCTTCATTTTATTGTTGCCATCCTCCTCGCCCCAACGACAGAGCCATGTATTCCACACTTCTCTATTTTACAGCAGAGCTTGTCACCTGCTACAATCTTCTTTTCTTTGACGTTCTTCCTGTCAAATTCCCAATGCCTCCTACTCCTAGTAGACATTGGTCTCGTTCTTTTAAATCACGGCTAATAGATTTTAACTGTGGTTGGTAAGTCTGATGAACAGTACTATCTAATAAAAACTAAAGACAAAAGCCGACTAAAAAACAGAAAAAAAACAGGTAATTCTAGCACCTAGCATCTTACAATAGCTATTGCACTTTTGCGCACCCTACCTTCGTCCGCTCTTCCGGCCTTGCTACAAGATTTCTGGAGGGGAAAAAAAAGTTAAGCTTTGTTCTAGGCCATACACCACGCAGATGCTTGGTACTTATAGTCGAGGTCTCGAGTAGCAGACATGTGTGGTTCACTGCATTAGTGATTCAGCAACCATGTACGAAGTTAGGAGGCATCTTTAACCCCCAGTATCATATCAGGATCACTATATTACATACGGGAGTTCCCAGCGGTTGGCTTGTGCCACATCACGTTTTATGCAAAAAAAAACCATCTGACTTTTCTGAAATCACGTAAAGATCATCGGTTCACGTCTCATTATCTTTTCTGAAATTACACATTTGTTCTCGATTCTTGATTTCTTTAAGAAAACTTCCTCGCGAATTACCGTTTCTTTTACTTCGGTCCACACAGTAGCTAGCGTGACATGGCACCGCACTTATGTTGCTAGTTGCCATTATGAGCGGAAATAAAACATGCACAACACTTAACTCGGGCATGGATGCGGACATATACGTCGTCCGTTGAACTCATGTGACTTTCAGAGTTTATCGCTTACATGCATATAATGCGAAGAAAGAAGATCCAAAGCCACATGATAAGTTACTCTCGTCGTGAAGGTGAATTGTAAGATGAACTTGTGCAGCTGACGGTCAACAAATGGTTCAAGTCAAAGCTGAAAACAGTGTGCCACGAATTGCAGTCCCCAACTCTTGGCAGTCTTACTGTACTGTTTTTGTTAAAAATATATGGAGATGGATTGTGCTCTTGGCCATTCACCATGGAGCGCTTGATACTTAGGGTGCCTTTGGTTAAACTTTTGAGAGTTTTGTTCAAAAATGCAAA
Source organism: Bonia amplexicaulis (assembly GCA_036346245.1). NCBI lineage: Eukaryota > Viridiplantae > Streptophyta > Magnoliopsida > Poales > Poaceae > Bonia > Bonia amplexicaulis. The sequence continues at coordinate 17,574,186 of CM070757.1, forward strand.
TATGGCTAGATGTTTGAAAACATTGCTTGCTTTTGGCCATTCACATTGTTTCAAGGAAAATAGAGATAGGAGGTAAGTTTATACTTGTTTGGAACGCTTGACTTTTCGAAGCCACAGCTCAACCAAACACACCCTTAGTCGAGGTCTTAGAAGCAGACATGTGCGGTTCACCTCATACTCATAAGATTCACCAACGATACGCTAACTTTGGGCACATCTTTAAAATCAGTGTTGGCATTATGAACAGACAGAAAGAATGCAACACACTTCACTGATTCAGCCTGAAATGCTCTACTGTGGATGCAGCCTGTATTATTACACGCATCATGATTCATGAACTCAGAAGAAAGAACACAAAGAGCCACACAGTAAGTTACTTCTGTTGTGAAGGTAAACTAGTGCACTCAGAATAAACAAGACCCACATAACTCTGCTGCAAAGGTAAGCTGTAAGATGAACTTTTGCTATTGACGGCCAACTGATGATTTAGAAGTCAAAATGGAGAGAGGCAGTGCGTCGTATCGAAAAATGACACCACAAATGTAAACCATACAGCACATAAATATACAGCTTATGACTAAATCGCTCCTTGATATCCAAGGCGAAACAGAAGTCGACAAAATACAAACAATATAATCCCTATGTTATGTACGAGATTTTGGAGTCAATCCCGGCAAACCAATGAAACAAAACAAAAAATGCTACATTTATGACAAACTAACAATAAATTTACTCGCAGAACATTGACTACCAAACATGAAAGATAAAATGAGCAGTAAAAACATTTTCCATGCTCCGTAACACCACTTTAGTAGCATGGGCTATTATGATTTACTATCTTCTAAGCATTACATGCACATGAAAGGATATTAAGCTGCATAATCACTTTGCTGGAATTAGACCATTTGACGAGCCATCGGAAGGTCCTTTTCCATGGAAAGCAGATTGCCTCTCTGGTCTACCAATTGGTTTTGGAGGCAAAGGCAACTTAGGCGCAACATTGTTGGTATTTGAGTCACCCTTCAGACTCAGTTCAGACATGCTGTAAAGGTCTTCTACATTTACCGGAGGCGTTGAGTGCATAGCCATGGGCTTGACAACCTCATGTGATGCTTGAACTGTACTTGGTGGCCCGTAGAAAAAAGGAACATAGTCGTAGTATGGTACCGGAACAAATGCTGAGGGGTAGTATGGAGGAGGAAGCATCATTGGATAACCATACTGGGGTATGACTTCTGGCATCACGATTCCTGCTTCTCCGGTATTTGAACTTGACACAGCTGATTCCTTTTCCTCAGGTTGAGGTGCCATTGCGGGCACTGGTTGTGGGGCTGAATCAGATGTTAGCACAGGCACAGGACCAGGCGGGGCCATTACTGGCACTGGTGGTGGGACTGAAACAGATGTAAGCACAGGAGCAGGCTGGGTCTCAGGTGCATTAACAGGCTGTGGATCCTCCTGGTACTCTTCTACTTCTTGTGACGATGTACGGGAGAGTGACTGATTGGCAGACTGATTAAAAACAATAAAAACAGACATAAGCAAATGGTACACTGGGGAGTGGAGGGCAGGGGCAGGGGGAAAATGACGAGTCTTACTGATATCACATAAAAAGAGCATTTTATATGTTAATATGTAATATATAGCAACGTAATAAGACAACAGGTACAAAGAGGGGGAAAAACATGACTCATAGTCAAACATAAGCATGCTGCATGCAGAAAGATTAGAACGAATGCAAACATGTTTACACAAGTGCAAGCAGCTGCACTAGGTTGCAAGACGCACCACATGCAGATAACACGCAGAGAGAGAGAGAGAGAGAGAGAGAGAGAGAGAGAGAGAGAGATGCTCACATCATCAATCACCATATCGAAGAGACTTGATCTTCTCTTTCTCCTATGCACATTTGTTTGGCGAATAAAATACTTTTGAGCATGGCTAGCAACTTGAGTAGGTGTCCTCGAAACAACGTAATTACGGGATATGCCACGCCAATCACCTTTTCCTAATTTATTCAGCCCAAGTAGGAACCTTTTGTGTTCCTCTTCTGACCATGCCTCACCTGTCATCAAAACAAAAAATGTCATTATTTCATGCAAATTGAAGATTTTCAACCAAATACTTACATCAAACATAAAGAAGAATGACAATGGCAACAAATTCATAGTGTACCATGGACAGTTGTTCATTGAAGCTTACAAAAACATGACAGTATCATAGAATTATAGAAAAGCACTTTGATAGTGTTCAGGGCAGATAATCATGTTAGTGATATGTCCTAAAGGCAATCATAGAGATAATTGTATCACTTCTATATTTATGAATGTTTGAATAAAATATTATTTTGTCCCTTGAACAAATATCTTTTATATTGATCAACAAGTATGTGACTTGTTCGTGAAACTCTTTATTCATGTTATGATGTTATTCTAAATTATCTCTGATCTTATATCATTATGTGGGACGATTATGATTTATAGATCAGCACATGTATTAATTGATGATCATGTTTCACGGATCATGGATATGAGATATCAAATCAATAATGTGGACTCATGTTAGAGAACATGATGTTGGATTGATCCATCATGAGACACTGCGAGAATTATTATATTCTTAAGTATCATCAGTTGGTCTCATACATAGTGTATGTAGGATCCTTAGATTTGAGGTCGTCCTTGTTTCCTACATGTGTAATAGTTTGCTTAGGGGTTACCAAATGTGGTTGAGGAGTCAATCACAACTGAGTAATCCACTACAGGTTCGAGTGAATGATCGAGCTATCATAGGATGACACGTTTCTCGCCTTGAGTTCGATCTGGTATCGTGAGGCAAAGGGATCGGTACATAAGCACTATATAGGTTCGTCCGATATGATCTTTATGTGTGTTTGGGGTCATTATGTCCTGCTAGGAATCGCTACTAACTTATAGGCCGAGAAGGAGTTTCGGCCTATGGCCAAATACACATGAACATACAAGGTCACACACTTAATGGGCTGGAACGATAAAGGGTCGGATGATAGTTTCCATAGTCCATAGGTATATTTATAACATTAGTTCAAATGAGAGTACGAGACAGCCATCAACACCCTGTACCGACAACAACAACAACAAAGCCTTTTATCCCAAACAAGTTGGGGTAGGCTAGGAATAAAACTTTTTCAAGATCAAAGAGATAAGAGTCTTGAAATAAAACCTACAATGCTAAAACCCTAAGTCGTACAACCTGCTATCTCAGCTAAGAGCCTAAACACTGCCCCTAAATTTCTTATGGTTCCGATACGTGGATCGCTAACTTCCATGCGCTCCTATCCAAAGCTAATTCTTTAGATACATTACAATCCCTCAAGTCTCTTTTAACGACTTCCTCCCACGTCAGTTTTGGTCGACCTCTGCCTCTTCTTTCATTTTCAGTACGTCTTAAAATTCCACTACGTACCGGTGCTTCAGGAGGCCGTCGTTGAAGATGTCCGAACCATCTCAAACGATGTTGGACAAGTTTCTCTTCAATTGGTGCCACCCCCATCCTATCACGTATATTATCATTGCGGATGTGATCCCGCCTTGTATGACCACAGATCCACTGCAGCATCCTCATCTTCGCCACACTCATTTTCTGTATATATTGTCTTTTAGTCGCCCAACATTCTGCTCCATATAGCATTGCGGGTCTGATCGCCATCCTATAGAACTTATCCTTTAACTTTTGAGAGTTTTTTTTGTTACACAGGAATCACACCTCATAACAACATAAGCTCAATTACATACTAAGCAAACCAAATTGCTAGTCAAACCCAACCACGTGTGCAAAAACTGCGAACATGAAGCATCACACATCTTCACGTAAAAATGTCAATTGTTGATATCACCAAGCACCACAGTCCAGTAAAACCTTATATGGTTCACCAACCAAATCAGACCACAAGCAAGACGCAGCCATTCATCTCTCACAATTCTACCGTCAGTTTCTAAACCTTTCAAAGCTCAAATCACCCACCAGCCAACACCTGTAAAACCCCAAATCCTTCGGTAAACAAATCAAATCACGAACTAAATCTCCCAATTCTTCTCAAGCGATTCTTATCCAATTCCCTAACTCTTTGGTTTTCACATCACAACTTCACAAGGCATCCCCAACCGATCAAAAACACCAACCTTCCACCGAACCAGATACATAAAAAGCACAACTTGTCTGTGAATTTACCACAAACTACTTCCATCGGCGCAGCAAAATCCAATCTTTATCACTGACCAACCTAAATTATCTAATCTTCATACACAAGCATGCAAGAAGCAATCAAGCGTTAAAAAAATATCTAATCTTCTCGAAGGCTAAAGAGGGCGAGAGGGTACGAAAATAGGAAGAAAAACCCCCACCTCGCTTCTTATGGCGTTTTTCGTCGTTCCCCTCGGAGCCGTACCCCTCGTCCCTGGCGCCGCCGCTCCCCTCCGCGAGCTGCGCGAGGTTGCCCATGCTGGCGCTCTTCCTGATGAGCTTGTCGCCGATGCGCACGCCGAAGAGCTTGACGGGGCGCGCCGTGCACGTGCGCGCGTTGTGCCCGTGGTGCCCGCACTGCGAGCAACGCCTCGGCCCGTCTCCCGTGCCGCCAGCCGACGGAGCGGCCGGCGGCGGCGGCAGCACGCCGTCCATGTGGCTAGGGTTAGTGGATTTTCTTTTTTCTAATCTATTATTCGATCTCTCTTTTTTTCCTCTGGGGTGTCGTGTATTTAACTGCGTGGGAGAAGAGTGTAGAGGTACACGACGAGATATGAGCTGGAATTTTCGTGGATTTTCCTTCTATCTGGAAAAACAAACTGAAATGTTCTTTTTGGCTCAGTTTGTACTTTGTAGCTTATATCTATGGTTTACAGCTTTTGACTATTTATAAGAGAATACAGATGTATAAATAACTTGCATGCGGTTTTAGCATATATAAATGAAGTCTATGCATTATGTATTACAAATTAACTTGTAGACTCGTCTTAAAAAAATATTCCGTCTGAAAGCCAGTTATGGTAGAAAAGCTAAAAAATAGTTTTTAGGAATATGTAGTGGCCATGATACTTAGATTTAGATCGGGTACGAGAGTATTTTCTAGAACTTTTGGGTCTGCTCCAACCGGTTTAAAAGCCACGGCTTCTTCGTCTATTGGCTTTTGACTGCAAATGCACTTAGTTGTTGTTAGTTTTTTCAAAGTCAAAAATAAGAAAAAAATAATTAAAAAATGTTATATTGTCACAGACAATGCAAAGAGATAAAGAAAAACAAAAACAAAAAAAACCAAAATTAAGAAGTTGATGTATTCCAATTAACTTCTGGCTAGAAGCCGAAGCTATTTGAAGCCTTGGTTGTCAAGCCAAACCAAGTGATATTCTACAAGGTTTCGAAAGGAAAAGAGGTTTTGGATAATTTTTTATCATTTTTTTGTCATATTTGATCACAATCATAATTTGGACGGTCCATATTTGGAGAGGATAGTCTCATGAAAGCTGTGGTTTTTTTTTTTTGCAAATTTCACTGTATTTGTTGATTTCTCATACAATAGATCTATCATAGCTTAATGGATACAAGTTTCTGGTTTTGCTATTGCAAAAAAAGTGTCGGACTCCTCTAAGCTTCTACTATTGCTTGACGGCCCATTTGCAATGAGGAAATTTGGATAAAGCTATTTACTTTTTCCTTTTGTAATTTCCAACAATCTGCCTGGGGAGCAGAGGAATTTCATGTGAAACCGTTTATTTTCTACCCATGTGCACCAAATTAACTAGACAACGTATCTAGTGCACTCAACTATCTTGGTGCACTCATACACTCAGTTCATGCCAGCCATCCAATCTCCATCTGACGTTTCATATCAACGTACGTCACTTTTCGCAAAAACCCGCCATCACTCACGTTGAATTTGCAAATCACCCTCCTCTCTCCGGACCACCGCTTGCCTCCCCCCCCATCGCCGTCGCCCCGCCCCCTCCTCTCACGACCGCGCATGCCCCACCCATCCTCCCCGAGCCACCATCGGTCGCTGCGCCTCCTTTATGTCGACCAACGTGGGCAAACCAATATGATCGAAACTTACGTGGTCGAAACCAGCGGGAGCGCAGGCAGGCGGGCGGTGGCTCATGGGAGGAGGGCGCGGGAGTGGGCGATGGCTCGGGGGGAGGAGGGGCGGCGACGGATCAGGGGAGGATGGGCGGAGCAGCTAGCGACGGATCAGAAGAGGATGGGCGGAGGCGAGCGGCGGGTCTAGAGAGAGGAGGCGAAGGGGATAGTTTGGAGGCAATTTGTAAATCCAATACGAGTAGCTAGTGGGTTTTTACGAAAAGTATCATGTGTTGATATGGAACATCAGATAAAGATCATACGACTAACATAAACTAAATATATAAGTACATCAGGATGACTAAGTGTGTACTAAATACGTCGCCAATTAACTAGCCCTTTTAAGTTTCCGCCACGATGACGATCCTATTCGATTCCTTGTGAATCAAAGCGCCACCACTTGTCGGCTTTTAGGGATTGCGTGACAAATTGGATTTGACTATGCAGCTCTCTCTGCGATGAACAAGGAACACATGATGGGTTGAGTGTAGGATGGCACATCGGCCACAAAGCCAACCAAACCGATCGCGCTGAGCTGTGGTTGTTGTTCCAGAGGGTTTTCTCAATTTTTCCTGGTATTGTTGAGAAGAAAGCACGGATGGAGGCGTTCAAAGGATAAGGGGATCTTTTTGTCCTGTATTGTGTTTTGATTGGATGAGATCGAGCGGCGAAGCTAAGATAAAAATAGAAAGTGGATTAAAAAATAAACTAAATTGAGATAAATATAGTTAACATAGTCTTGTGTGATTCAAACCTATAATCTCGTTTCTTGGTTATTACAAATCTACCATCAAATTGTAAATTTCATCGCTTCAATCGCAACTTATCAATTAAACATCTACCGACTCCCAATTTCACTGAGCAAAGGCCCGATAGACACCAATGGGTTTGCCTTCTTCCCGATCATCTTCCTCTGTTCCTATTCTCCTTAACTGCAGGTCTGTAGCATGCATCCATGGCCACCAGGCCGTCGGGGAGAGGGTACCGGCGCGGCGGCGCCGACGATAGGTGGGCTCAAGCCCTCCTAAGCCCACCTAGTTGATTCGCCCCTAGTTGGGAGGGCAAGATAAGATTTTGGTCATATTCGTTTGGGCTGTGGCTGATGTCTTATGGCTGTGACTAACGTCTTATGGCTGTGACTAACGATTTTTTGGTTCTAGCATGAGTGCTTGTGCAAACGAACCAAATACCAATAAATCGATAATATCTATTTCTAAAAACTTTTTAGGTGGGATGAAAACTCGTCAGGTGGATGTAATTCTAATTTTGGTTTGTCCTGGATGGATATAACCCAGTGGTGTTAATGAATGAATGTTACCCTAATATCAAAAACTAGCATGCGGTGGATGGAACCATGTAACAAGTGGATGGAATCTGCACCATTATTAATATTGCACACTTTTACTCTCTTTAATAAAAAAATTGGTTTAGTTAAAATGCTAAGTTATAGGGGTTTTCTAGTTACCGCTAATTATCAAATAATGGCTTTAGCAAATAAAAGAACCTATGCCTACCTTTGTTAAGTCTTGCATGTATAATACTGTATTTTGTGTTGGCTCACGGAGCACTGTTGTTGTGCTCACCCTCGGTCGATAAACACCTTAGAAAACTGCGGATTAAAATCACTATGCATACTACGACGCCCTAGGAGCTGACAGAGAAGAAAATGGAGGAAATTAAGATAGTCCATAGTAGTCTAGGCTCTTACGTCAATCAATCTCTTGCTTGTGGCGAGATGTGCTTTCTCCTTTTTGCTATTGCTTCTGCTTCTGTCTTATGTAATGTATCTATTTGGTTCGATCGGTTGTTATTGTAAACTTTAACTGATGTTGTTTATTTAAACTATGTAATATTAATACATGGTATGGTTCACGTTATGTATGAAATAATTCAATAATGTATCTGTGTGCATTATCTACTGATCTAAAGAATAGTTATGTGGTTTCATAGATGATTCTAAATTGACTAAATCTGGATTGACATAATAGTAGTTTTATCAGATTTTGCACTACTTTTAGCCATCCCCACACCAGGTCGATCGTGAATTCTATCTGCCCGTACTTCTGATGAGATATCGAATGGGACAGTAAAACATAGAGATGACCTGCACTCGTGCCAGCAGTTAATTAGCTAATCAGATGAACATAGTTTAGAAGGCCATCCTGGACCAGTGGTTAACCGAAAAAATTGAACTGGTGACCTCTTCGGCTTTGTTTGCTTAAAGACTGTTTATGCAATTGAACCGGAAAAAAAAACCCTTGAACCAGGCGGTTTTCAGTGGAACCTACGAACCGGGACGGCTTTAGGGGTGTTTGTATTAGATTTTGCTGATGATTTTTGGCTAAAATTAAATAGTATTGGCTTGAAAAGTAGTTTTCAGAAGAAGATGGTGAACAGTGCAAAAAAAAGGGAGTGCGTTCGTGAGACGGAAACGAGAGAAATAGAGTAAGTAATGTGTCTATGATCCTTGACTTATCCTCGAAGCGAGAGGGGTGATGAAACTATTTCGAGAAGTCAGATATTCATTTTGGCTCAAGCAAAAAATAGAAAATGGAACAATATAAACAGAGCTTAAATCAACCGGACGGCGTGAAGTGGGACTGAAATCCCTCCGTTGTTTGTTCCTAGCGCCGCCACAGCACACAAGGAATGCTCTCTCTTCCTCGATGCTTCGTGGTGCCCGGCGGCGTCAGCTTCACGCCCGGGAGCTTCACATGGAGCCTTGATGGAGTTCGGCGGCAGGTCCATGCGCGAGGCGGCAGCGATTTCGTTCTGCGGCGGCTTGGCATCGGGAACTGGCGGCTGGATGCGTATATGTCGAGCAGGAATCTTCAAGTTGCTTTTGATTGCACCGTGTTGCTTTGATGTTTCTTGCTCTATTTTGATCTGTTGTTCCATACTTAGCAATTGATTGATTCTAGGGAAATTTGACGTCCGCTCCGCCAGAGAATTGTTTCGAACTTTGTTGTCTTGACTTTGGGTTATGGATCAGTGCTTGGGCTATTGACGATTTACAGTATGTTTTAAAAAAATTCTAGATGTACTTTATAATTTACTCTACGTATGTATAACATTTTAAATTTAAATTTATTTTATGTTAGAAGTACAAAAAAAGATAAATTTTTGATAAATTTAAATTTAAAATTTTATATATAAGGTGGAGCGAACCATAAAGTGTATCTAGAAATTTTTTATAATTTTTTAATTTAAGTGCACAATGAGTGCATATTATACGTTCCTTTTTTCTATACTAAATATGTAGTATACAATATAAATGTTTTTTAGAAAAAATAGTGCCAAACTAATAAAATATTAATATAAATGACCGTGGTGAACCGACGCCCTGGGTTCAAATTCAATCACCGGTCGGGTTTTTAAAACGCCATGAAACTTCAACCGGAGCGAGCACAGACCGTCACCGACCCGAACAGGTTAGAAAGATGAGCACAACTCAGGGGGTGGAGTGCAAAACCAACCACGCGTCTCCTCCAAATCCACGCGTCCATCCCCCGCCGTTCCGCCGCGCCGCCTCCCTCCGACCGCCCCCCATTCCCATCGCCGCCGCGTCCTACGAGCTCTCCTTCCCCCGCCACCACCAGCGCCACGCACGCACCCGAGTAGACGGCCATGGGCGGCGACGGCGGCGGCGAAGAGACGGTGAGGGCGGAGGATTCCCCGTCCGGCGGCGTCGACGTCTGGAGCGACGCCCTCTCCTCCCCCGCCCCGGACCACCTCCTCGTCATGGTCCACGGCATCCTCGGCAGGTACCTCACCTCACCACCTTCCGCCGCTCCAGCTACGTATGAGCGTGCGGCGGTTCAGGAATTCGATCGTATAGCTTCTGCTCGTGCGTGTGATAGCCTCTGCTCTGCTCTGCTCTCCTCTCCTCTCTAGGGGGCTGGATTAGAATTTAGAATCAGCCATTTGTTTCTTAGATGGTGCCATTTGTGGAATTGCGTGGAGCAGCCTATGGTCGTGAGTCGTGACGGATTGGTAGGAATGTGGAATTAACGGCGGTTGAGGAGTCTTGTGCGCGCATCTGCTTGTGCTATCTGATTGGTTTTGGATTGTGCTGGAAAAATGTGGGCACTGTGGTGTAAGTTGCGGCCGTGTTCAGAGCTAGATGCCGGGGTCCGGGTCCAACAGTTCATGGTTATGTTTGTGCGTCGTGCCCCGTGTTTTCGGTTGAAATCAGTTGCACATTACTGCGGAATTTGATCAAATGGCTGATGGCCGTTTTTGGAGTAAGACAATGATTTTGGCCTGTGGTAATTTTAGGAAATTTGATCAGGTGACCAATGCTAGTATTTACTCTTGTGGACAATGATCTTGGTTCTATTGCAGAATTTGGTCCAAACAGCAAGTCACTGTTGTAGACAGCATGCATTTAGTAAAAGGACAAGGATCACTGCAGGTGCTACCTTTGCTGTACTCGATATTTTGCCAATGCCGATTACATATATGCTTATGAGATGGAACTTCCCCGTAGCGACATCGGCTAGGATGAAGATTCTGTAAGAAGGCAAAAACTAATTGGAATAGACAAGCAAAAACTAGGGAAATAATTCTTTGACATCCTTTTTTCCACTCAAATCTTCTCTTAGTGATCACTTTGTTCATATTTTCTTTGAGCAGTACTGCTGACTGGCATTACGCAGCTAACGAATTTGTAAAGCAACTTCCTGACGATGTAATTGTGCACTGTAAGTTGTGGCATTCTGTGCTTTCCATGACCAACTACAGTCGAAGTTTGCTATTAAATTTCATGCTTTAATTTCTTATTTCATTCAAATCGTCAGTCTGTTTACTTTGTTTTAGAAAATTATTTCATAATGAATAGAAAATATTTGTCTGCTTCCAAAAATAAAAAGTAAAAAAAATCATTGGCCATAATTGTTGATTCTTACATTAACATAGCTGAAACTTGAGTGAAGCAGTCTCCTTTTTTATGAGAAGTTTATTTCCTTTTCTTTCTTGACCTGCACACTGTCACAAACTCACAACAATGTTCGATCCATAGATTTGTTAGTTTTGCTTCATTGTTAACTGCGGTCTACGGATAAGAGTATTAAGAGGATCACCTAGAATGGGTTAACATAATGTCAGTTGGTAAGCTGTGTGTGTGTGTCTTCTGGGGCAACTGGCTTCTGGTTTGGTCTGGTACTTTCTTTTTTATTACAAAGAGACCTAGTTTTTTGGGAAAAAAATTCTATCGGGAAAGACTAATTAACTGATATTCTAGTACTGACATCTTAAATTTGATAATGCTGCATTGAAATATGTATATGACATAACTGAATATATAAATACAACCATGATTGTTATGATAGAATTAAAAAAAATCTAGATAGAACTATTATTTTCCACATGGTTCAGCTACAAACTTTGAGTATTGCTATGTGATGTACAATGATTGAAATGGAAACTTGAACCACTTTCTGAATTTGTAAATTTGAAGGTAGCCGTAAGCTTGGGTAGTCTATTTATCGAGCTTGTGTTATCTAGACTTATTAGTTCAATTTTACAGGTAGTGAGAGAAATATGAACATCTTGACTCTAGACGGTGTTGATGTAACGGGGGAACGCTTAGCAGATGAGGTAAATACGACAGGCCGCAGATGGTTTGTACTTGAGAGGCTTAACATTTACTGGCTAGTCCACCAGTGATTTTTCTTAACACTTTTTTCACTCAATTTTATAAAACATAAATATACATATTAATAGTATTGAATCCTCACTAATATTCTCCTCTTATTCAGGTGCTTGATGTAATCGGTCGAAAGCCAGAACTCACCAAAATTTCCTTTCTTGCACACTCTGTTGGAGGATTAGTAGCAAGATATGCAATCGCAAAACTTTGCAGGCATCCAAATGACACGTTTGATGGCAAAACCAAAGGGACCATCTGTGGGTTGCAAGCAATGAACTTTATAACCGTAGCAACACCTCACCTTGGTTCTCGAGGGAACAAGCAGGTACTGTTGTTGACTGCTTTTTCTTATGACTTGTATCTCGACGATCCAATTTGTTTGTTTAGTACCATGAGGATGATACCTGACAATTGATATTGTATCTTTGCTTGACAAAAAGTTTTGAAACTAGTGCAGAACTATTTGCTCATTTCTTTTTATTAACCCAATTTTCTGTTATGTCAAATCTGATACTTCTTTCATGCTGCATACAATTAGAGTCTGCCTGGAACATAGAAGTACTGTTTGAGTACTAGATGTCCATAATTTTGTTTTCACTGGCTTCAGAGCATTTGACAAACATAAGAGAGTCCCATAGGGGAGGCCATAATCTTCCAAAACTTTGGAGGAAGAAAAAGAAAAGTGTTTTTCATATAAGAAACTTACAAAACTGTTATCATGCTTCTTGGCTCTAGTTCTCAAAATATCCCTCCCAAAAAGACTTTAAAATTTCCTTCATTTTGCGTACTTGTTCAGGTGAGTCATTTTACTCATATGTCTAGTGATCTTGTCAGATTATACTGGTTAAACAAACCATTTTTGTTTCCTTTTCTGCTTCATATTATATGCCATATTCCATGAGCTCTTGGCATCACAGCCATAATCCTTTGTTTGATGTGAAAGTTCTTCCCTGTTACAAATTAGGTTCCGTTCCTCTTTGGATCCATTACAATGGAAAATGTTGCTTGTCGCGTTGTCCATTGGATATTTAGGCGAACTGGGAGACATCTTTTTCTTACTGATGATGATGAGGGAGAAACACCACTGTTGCAGCGCATGGTTGAAGATTATGGCGATCTTTACTTTATGTAAGGTTTATCTTGCCTTTGGTTTCGTTTGGATAATTGGTTTATTTCTTTTTATTGTCTATTTCTATCCCAAATACTATTTCATTCATTCTGGCTTGCATAGTATGTCATTACACTAAATTACTAATTATGGTTAACTACACTTTTTTAGATCTGCTTTGCAAGCATTTAAACGACGAGTGGCATATGCAAATGCCGACTGTGATCGTATCCTTATTATTTGAAATATGTTGGTTTTTTATGTAGCATTCAAATTGTTCCTTTTTTGTCTATACATTCTACTTGTCAATTCTTTTAACTCGTGACATCCAGACATTGTTGGCTGGAGAACATCGTCTATTAGAAGAAACACTGAGCTGCCTAAGGTATGTTTATTGATATCCTATTGTTCTAGTGCCATTAGGTATTTTTGTTGATATCTTATTGTTCTGGTGCCATTATCTAGGAATGACAACAAGATTGCTCATAGCACCATTCTCATATAAAAAGGTTCCTTTTGTTTCTACATGACGTGCAGTTGGAGAAATCCTTGTGTGAGAAGTACCCCCACATTGTACACGAGGAATACTCAGAAGAAATCGATGATGAAAAGTTTCAAGATTCGGCAACAGATTGCGATTTGGACGTATTGGAAGGTCAATTTAGAATTTATATAGTTGCATGCAGAATGTTATCTCTCTCTCTCTACTTTTAATGAATTATAGGGTCTGTTTATATTGACTTTTGAGAAGCCAGAAGCTAATATGAACACCCGGCTTCCTGAATATATGTTTCCTGCATTTTCGCTTCACGAACAACAAGCAGGCCTTGTCTAACTCGCCTTAAGATATTAATGGAGCTTGAGTTTGCTTATATTTGCTTCATCAAACTATGTTTTTCTGTATTGTGGATCCGAGTGAAGACTAATTATATAATTTGTCGAACTTTGGGTTGTATTACTGCAAAGCTCATGAAATCCTGTTAACATAGATGTCCTTTGCTAATTCGTTTTTTTATGAATTAGCTCACATGATTAGTTATGCAATTACCTGTGGGCGCTTGTCATTATTTTCCTGTTATTAGCAAGTATTTTGAAGATGATATGGTACATTATGCCTATTCTATTCATATTGTTTCTATTTATTATTCTGTGAACCTAAAAGAAAACAAAGCAATGAATATCACAAGTCTGTTGGTTCACATTGGTAAGTTAGACAGAGTAATCCATTGTTTCTCACTACATCATGATCTGTTGACTTCTGAATGGAGAAGTTAGGACTCCAAAAGTAAATCATAACTAATTGGCAAGCAAGTTTTTTTTGTTCAAAACGAGTAGGTTCATTTTTTGCATTCAACAGTCAACTGGATGACTGCAATCTTGGTGGTGCATCAGAAAGGCCGTTTTGTCTGATGTTTCTCACCATGCTACTGCTTACCATACTTATTGACTGGGTTATGTAACCTAGGGCCTTAAAAATAGGCAAAGTGCCATCATTAGTCATTGATCCCAATCCCATTGTTCTGTTCGGATTCAAAATGGAAAAATTAGGGGACTTTTTGGTGAAGGAACTGATGAAGGTTTCATTCAGATGCTTTCGATTTGCTTATAGATTTCTTGGAACGAACGGCCTTAAAATGAGGCATCATTGTTCTATGACATGAAATGAGAACAAGAACATGTTAGTAAAAATTAGCAAGCTACATGGAAAATTCCAGGCTCATGACTATGTATTCTTTCTTATGAGCCTTAGGAAGATACGTGGAGTTGATATCAACTCTGAAGTCCACTTAATTTGTCTCTCAATGCACACTGACATTTTCTGAAACTGCTTGAAAATATTTTCCTCAAACTGACATTATTTTCGTTTTTCTGATTGTGCTATTTTGCAGAAAAAATGGTTACAGGACTTCGACGAGTTTCGTGGGAAAAGGTTGATGTTAGCTTCCATAATAGCAGACAGAGTTTTGCAGCGCACAGCATTATTCAGGTTAGTTATCTGCCTTCTTACTGTTGTTAAAAAATGTGCTCTTCCACCATGAGTTTTACGGTGAAGTAAATAAACTCTCAATTCTGCTGGTTCTCACTGCAGGTCAAGTACACGTTTATGAATGAAGGTGCCGATGTCATACAACACATAATAGATCACTTCCAAGTCTGAGTCAAATCCGCTGTATAGTTTTCCAGAACTCGCACTCCTTGGCACACTGATCCGGGATGCATCTGTATGGCAACATGAACCTGAAGAGTGCAGAGGCCGTTGTGCTTGTAGGGGGGAAAAGGTTCAGATGATCTTTTGTATTGGTGTTTAATGTTGTATAACAATGTCTTAAATCAGAGTGGTGTTCATTTTCACGGCTTCTCTGTGCGACCTATTCTCCTGAAACTTAATGACAACACATTACTTACAAAAGTAAATTGCTTTGACTGACTCCAGAATCCGGATGAGATTGCGTCTGTGCAGTTTTGATCCAAAATTTACACCTGTTGGGTTTGGAAGCACTTGTAATTTAGTTTTTGTTGCTACAATAACTAGTTTTTAGATGATGTGTATTTTTAAGACAGAGGTAGATTGTAGTAGATATTGTACCGAGTTTAACTATACCGATAAAAATTATATGTGACTGTTTTTCTCTATATATTGTTCTTATGAATAGCTCAAATTTAAAAATTATAAGTTAAAACATGTACGTCTGTGCTACTCTGTTGTATGATGTCAAAACGTGTATGACTCTATAGAGTGGAGGGTAAGCATGCGTGCCCCCTATTGATCCGTTTTTAAATCTTATGATTGCAGTGATGCACCATATGCGTAGGGCAGGGGCGGAACCAGACACAGTCTTTTTGTAATTTTTCACTTTTTCACTAATTTTTCGTGAGACATATTTTTATATTTTTAATTTTTATTCCTAGGTGATGTTTTTTCACCATAAACCACCAAAATAAGCCATAATGAAGCTATAATCTAGATAGCTTTAAGCCTAGTTCACTAATTTTCAGAGACTTTATTCCTAGGCTTGCTAAAAGGGTATTCGTTTGGGTTTAAAAGTCTAAGCTTCTAACTTACTTGGCACTTTGTAGCTGCTGATAATATTTTAGTATAATTGAATTTCTAAAATAAAAAATATAAATTATATCATCATAGATAATGTAAAGGAATAAGAGAAAAAAAAAAGATAAAAAACCTAAAATAAGGAAAAGACGAAATTAAAAATATGAAAGCTAAAGGTAAAGCCCTATTGAGCACTACCTATATGAAAGTTAAAAGATAAAGCTTTACTGAGCACTACCGTACTGTAACGCGCCATTGCCGCCCAACTCTGCGCCAGTCGCGCGCCGTCCTCACCGCACCGGCAGCATTTCGTGCATGACGACCGGAGAACCAAGCAGCTTTCGTAGACGCATCACGCATGCTAGCTAAGCATGAAGTTGCCGCCGTTTCGTACACACCAGAAATTGGTCTGTTCGTTTTATTTTTTTTTAGTCCTGTGACGTCGGTTTCTCCAGAAATCAAAATTTTTTTATGTTGCAGCTTTCAAGCATTGCAGCTTTCAAGCATTGCAGTATTTTTTTTTAACAACCATGCTCTCAGTTATGCAACCTGATGGTGATGAACACACGAGAAACTTTACAGAATTTTTCAGAAGCATGCTCACGAGAACTAGTTTAAACCCTTGAGCATTTCTACACTAGCGTCTGGTTCAGCACGGACTGGTTCCCATGCTCTAATTCTAATAGCATCTGGCATACATGGAGGCTATGCATCAGAGGACAGTGAGTACTCGCATGGTCGTACCTTCAATGAAAGGCAAATTCGTGATGAAAGATACCGGCGAGGTTTTTTCGACTTTATGTTTATAGCTTTTGAATTTTGCTACATTAATTAGCTTTTAAACGGTGTGTTTTTTAAAATAGATTATAGTAGACACTATTCTAACTTCAACTATATCAACTAAAATCATATATAACTGTCTTTTTCTTTATATTCCCTCACGAGCAGCTACAATTTAAAAGCCGAAATCACAACCTAAAAAATCCACTCATCTGTATTATGTGGAGAAAGCCTATGGACCCGATGACGCCCCATGGGCCCTGGAAGAAAAACATTATCATATATGGGGTTTTGAGGGAGGTTTTTTTTTACTTTATGTTTATGGCTTTTAGATTTTGCCATTAACTAGTTTTTAAACATATGCTTTTTAAAATAGGATTTATAAGTAAATTATAGTATACTATATCGACTTCAGCTATACTAACTAAAATTATATGTAACTGTATTTCTTTTTGTATTTCTCACGAATAGCTAGAAACTATGTTATGTAGAGAAAGCCTATGAGGCCCGATGACGCCCCCATGGCCCCGGAAGAAAAACAAAGTACATTGTCATATATGGGGTTTTGAGGGGGGAGATTGGATCATATACCCTCTCTTTAGTTGGGAAATTGAGGATTTACCCTCCACATCTCAATGACATGTAGGGTCATCATAAGTCACTGACTCGTGGGCCAGGAGGGTAAATCCTCAATTTCTATCTAAATGGAGGGTATATGATCAATTTTTTCTTTTGAGGGAGGTATATAAGCGTGCGCGAGAAAACCTAACCTTTATCCGTAACCCACAGCCCACCAGCGGCAGCCACCGCCACCTACAGTCCCAGTTCCCCAACTCCCTCTACTCGATCTCTCATTCTGTCCGGAGTCCGGTGATTCGACGGCGACGACAAGGAGCCGGAGCCGCAGGTCTGCGAGGAAACACGAGGATTAGCGGCAAGGTAGCAGCAGGTAACACTCGATTCTTGTGATTTCTTGTTAGCCGCTTGAATTTTGTGTTTGAAAAGTCGGCGCGTAGAGCCGATTAATCGGCCTCTAGGCGGTAGTTGGCTGCCATCCGCCGCGATTTCTACCAAATCGGCGCTCTAGGCGCCGCCGCCGCCTAGCCGGTCGTAGTTGGCCTAGGCGGAGGAAATCACGGCGGGAGTAGGTGGCGCGGAGGCGATTGGGCGATGGCTAGCCGGATGACTTGGCGAACGGCGGCGAAAAGGAGGGAGTATAAAAGCGTCGGGGTGGAGCTGGGTTAGGGATTGGAGGTACCTTGTGGGAACCTGGAGTGGACACCAGGTAACACGCCGCCGCCGTCCCTCGCCGGCGCCGGCCTCCTCCTGTTGGCTGTTGCCGCTATGCCAAGCTTATGCTGTTGCTGCCTTGCTGGTTGCTGCTGTTGCCGCGCGGCGCTGTGCCGTGCTTATACTACTGCCGTTGCTATACTGCTAGTTAGGGCGTATTTGGCCCAGCTCCAACTTCAATTTTTTGGCTCCGAAGCTAGGCTTCTAGAGAAACAGCTCCCGAAGAAGTTGGAGCCTAGGAATTTGGAGTGTTTGGCCTGAAATTCAACCTTTAAGCTATAGCTCCATTCCCAGCTTGTGAAATATCCATATTGCCCTTACCACAATGTATCATACAATTCCATGAAAGTATGTAACTCTCTTAGGAAAACTAGATGATGTATCCATCAATGTTTTGTTGTATGCATCAAGCTCTTAGGATTGCATTGTACTCGCTGTAGTAATTAAAAAAAGGCATTATCTTTTGTTACCACATGACACTACTAATTATGAATTGTGTGATCGCTTAAACAGTATAAACTGAAAACACGACTGCAAACTGCTCAAACTGAGAACTGACAGGAAGATATTGCTTTCCTGAAGTGCTGAGTTGTCTCATGAAGTCCTGACTGAAACAAAAGCTGAGTTGTCTCCTGAAGTCCTTACTGAAACAAATGTTGAGTTGTCTCCTAAAGTCCTGAACATATTGCTTTCCTGAAGTGCCAGGTTTTACATTGGGGGAAAAATAGCGATATAACTTTAGTTCAATGTATGCCCAATAATACTGTGGATATTTGCCTCCAGGTCCAACAAATGCTCCTTGCCATGAGTCCAGAAGTATCAATACCTTATCCCTCACTTCCATATCATGCTGCATGGATATTCGAAAGTCAATATACCCAGGAACTTAGCATCATTTTTCCATTAATAAAAAAGAATAGAATAGAGTGAGTGAACTCTTTGTAGTGTGGACTTAGCAGTGAATTCTTGGGAAGGTAGTGTGGACATTGTGTTCCCTTCTCTTTGTAGGTGATGATACTTATCCTCTCATTTTTTTAATAAGCATCTGGTCTGCTCTAATCTATCTATATAAATAAAAATGACTGGTGAGATTCAAGGCACCTCATGCATTTTAAGGGCAAAAATATCCCAGAATAATTTTAAAAAGAAAAAATCCTAAAAATTTTCACATTAATTAAGAAAAAGGGAAGCATCTCCACCAGTTATTTTGGAGGGGTTAGAGTTGTATAGCAAATATAATTGTATATCAAAGACAACTGTGTCATAATATCTAGCCGTGCAATTGCGTAGGTAAATCTGCTAGTTGAACATATACTACTTTATGTTTGATCCATAATGTTGTTTGAATTAGATCTAAAGTTGGTCTCACCATGCAGCTCTAGTAGGCACACTACTTTATAGTATGTATTGCATTTGAGGATTTATGTTTGCATTTAAGAACTTAACATTATCTTGCTTTTGGTAGCAATACTACTTTATGTTTGATCCATAATGTTGTTTGAATTAGATCTAAAGTTGGCCTCACCATACAGCTCTAGTAGACACACTACTTTATAGAACATATTGCATTTGAGGATTTATGTTTGCATTTAAGAACTTACCACTATCTTGCTTTAGGATTTTGTACACGAGTGATTGTCAGCATGTCCTTGTTTAAATATCTAACTCAAAATAGTGTTGGTGCGAAATCAACCTCATGGGACTCCTTTTTTATACGTAGGCACCAAGGTGAAATTGATATAACCTGAAACAAAAGGTTAGAGGAATGATATGCAGTAGTATTAAATTGTTTACATGCATATAGTGATCATCATTTGTGCACAGTGAGCATTGGAATTTGAAATTATTCTCAGTTTTCACAATAGAAAATTTGTAAAATTATAATATTATGAAAGTACTTTTTGAGACAAATCTATACATATGATTTTCTTGTATCCAATCTAAATATTTAAAAAGATATCGATAATCAAAGTTTTGAAAGTTTGACTACGCGTATCCTAAAATAACATGTATTTGTGACTGGAGGAAGTACTAAATAGCCCTATAGAAATGAGGTCCAGGAAATCAATGTAACATTGCATGATTGAGTGCCATATTGCATATTAATATGTATGCTAAAAGCCCAGTGTTGAAAAAGGATAGCTGCTTCATTTCCATGTATGCTAAAACATCGTAAATTTCTTATTCTTCTTCCCTTACCCACCCATCCATCATGTCAACAATAAGTATAGCTGTCTACGTTGCTTCGGATTTTTTTACTTCTGTCTAAATTGCTTCGTGGTTTTGTGACAAGCAGTTCCGCTTTGCTGTGGATTCATGGCCACCAAGATACGCATAGTGATGAAATCTTTCAACCAAAACAACTCTCTCTCGAGGCTTATGCCTCACGCACAGAAGATTGGATTGCCTGAATCGCGAGCCTTGTATACCGTGTTACGATCACCTCATATTGATAAGAAGTCCAGGGAACAATTTTCAATGCAAGTCAAGAAACAGTTTCTGGTCACCAAGGCGGAAACACACGAATTGTGCAAGAAGTTCTTCTGGTTAAAACGGCTGCGTGTATTTGGGGCTCAATATGAAATCCATGTTAGTTTCAAGACGCGTTTAGATAAGGCGAATCTATGAGTTCCATGCTGCTTGGTTCCTGGAGCTTGCTTACCGATATCGACGTTTCGAGGGCTGTTTTTTTTTGTCTTGATACTGTGATTGTCAAGCAAACTTTGCATCAGCATTTCATAGGAAGAATTGCTTTATTTAGAAGCATTGCCAGCAATGTAGTTGTTATTTACTCAACATTTTCAGATATTATGAATTATTTAGATGCAACATGATGTAATCCTATAGATATGCCTTAATTCGTGACCACTTTTTGATTCCTTTTGTTTTTTAATTATCTGTTTTTTAATCATTTTTTTAAATTTATGTAATTTCTCTAATCTTTTTGAATTTTTGAAAAATGGAATTTTTGGTCGTTTTTTCATATGTATTGAATGCATTCTGTATTATATTGCATTTAGTTTCCAAAGAAAAAGGAGACGAGCGATATGCAGTATGTAATGCACAGGAGCCATGAGCACTCATCACGTACATGGTGGATTAGAAATGAGTTGAGATGTACCTACCAAGTACATAGTTTAGCAATGTTAGTGCAAACAAACTGGAAATTTTATGTCGAGAGAAAATAACTGCCATAACTACTTCCTCTGATTATAAAAATATTTTTTTTAGACATCGATACGGTTTTAAAACTTAATTTTAACCACTAATTTCTATTATAATATTTTTATAAAATTTAATAAAGTTATAATATTATAAAAGTACTGTTTGATATATATATATGTGTGTGTGTGTGTGTGTGTGTGTGTGTGTGTGTGTGTGTGTGTGTGTGTGTGTGTGTGTGTGTGTGTTTTATGCATCAAATCTAAATATTTAAGAGATATTAATAACTAAAGTTTTAAAAGTTCAATTGAATGTATCTTAAAACGATCTGTTTTGGTGAACGGAGAATCGGAGGGAGTAAGTAAGAGCAATACAAGGTGCAGCCAAATTGGCGATGGATTCACAAAACAATGGTGCCTAGCTAGCAGTCACAAGGCAGGTGATCAGTCATCACTCATCAGGGAAACTGGGCACTGGTGAGCAGAGCGGGCACAACGCCCCAGCTCAAACAAGCTCGAAAGGAACACGTACGTGTAGAGAAGGCCTGCCGAGTTCGATATGCTTAATTTCCACACTCGATTCTCGTCAAACTCGATTGATCGGACCGAGTTCGACCAACTATGTAGAGGTCACCCTATAGTTGTGACGAGTAATTGACATTGTCTTGAAATAGTTGAGAAGTTTGAGTTTGATTTTTGGGATATTGCAAATTTCTGTTGCTATCAGAGGGTGGCGGTCAACCGGCCTTGTGCTGACGATCAGACCGACCAAAGCGGTCTGATCGGCACATAGAGTGTGGTCAAACTGGTCCTCTGTTACCGGGGATTTTTGGTGGTGCCGGGAGCGATTTGACCGGTTGGGCAACTACGGTAAGACTAGCGGTGAGGTGGCGGTTAGACCGGCTAGAAGCTACGGCCTGACTGGCCGGAGCGACTAGCTGGGGGCGGTCAAACCAGCCGATGACCAGCAGCCTGACTGGTGGTCAGTGGATGATGTGACCGGCTATGGTGGCGGTTGCACCGGGGTTGCGATATGATCGAGTTTTAGTTAGCGGTTACTTTTTTTTCCGAGAGTGTGTTTTCGAGTAGTGCATTTTGGGTGGCGGCGGTATGGCTAATCTTTGGTTGGCGGTCATACCGGTTGTGGTATCAGCGGTCTGACCGGCATGGTGGTTGTGGTAAGATTTGTCCCCTATTACTGGGGAGGTAAAGGACGGTTAGATCGGCCCAGAGTGTGCACTATCGATGTGTGCACCAACTAGGAGGATTTATGAGTTCTTTTGGTGTAGTTGTTGGTTCTCATCATGGTGCTTCAAACGAGGATTTCGTCGCTATTCTAGAGATAGCACTCGTTTTTCTCGTCAAGCTGTCTACTTATGGTGCGCCTCTAATAATGTTGTTGGATTTTCTTGCATGAACTATCCAATGCATCATGCTAACTTTCATAAGGATTCAATTGCTTTTAGTGGTAGTGTGTTCAAGAGTTGTATTCTCAAGTATTTTCTTGCTAACCCTTCAGGATCCAAGACTTAGACACCTTGTTCTTCTTTGTGTAGGTACCAAGGACGTGGGATGGAGAATATGGATTGATGGGTTCCAGCCGTTTGTTTCATCGTGTGGTCGAGACATTTGATGGTTCTCCATTCTCTTTGATGGTCTCTAAGAGGTATATGCTTTCATAAATAGTGTCTCCACCTACTTTATGAGTTATCCTATGCCATCATGCCTTTATTTTCATGTTTGATGACTCTTGCCGTGTTGTACTTATCTATTAGCTCACTTGTACCATATTGACATATATGACTCGTGCTATACTCGTCATGTTTTCGCGAGTATGTTTCTCTATCTATGTACTAGTTAATTATTCATAATTATGGATATATGAGTTTTGCTTTATTCTCTTGAGTTTGTATTATTCTCTTTTATCATACTTTTGCTAGTGTATTGCTCTATATATCATTGTGCTCGCTTGATATCTTTGTACTATGTATTTGCATAATTTATTCCATGTCATATTTTCTACCTATACCCGGAGAAAGTCACAGCTGACAGAGCCTGCCATGCCTCTTCCTTTCTTTTCCGTCCCTTTGCCAATAGGAAAAAAAATGCACTACTAATATGTGATAGTTTAGCCGTTAAGATTATTACTGTCAAATATATGTCAAGATCATACCAATTAATGCACTATATATCCAGTTAGGTCAATGTCAACATCTCGTATTGAACCATGGCCTAATCCATCTATTTGCACTTAGTCAAGTTCCATTGGTAATATTCAGAGATTTGATTGACATAGGCAGATATAACAACAGGCCAAAACGTCAACACACATGAGAGTAACATAATCTCCCCTTACTTGAGACGTGCCATCCACCAAACTCAAATCGACCAAAGCTTTCAACCTCCTAATTCTAGTAAGAATTTCTGTTACGACTAAGAAAAAAAGACGTTCTAGCTAAATATTATGGCCATGATGTTAAGCGGCTTTTGTCTTTTCTACAGCAACTAATTTTTAAACGGAGTGTCTTTTTAAGATAGGATCTAATGGTTAATTGTAGTACATACTGTACCGACTTCATTTATATCGGCAAAAGTCGCACGTGAATTTTAATTACTCTTTAATCTCTCAGACGAACAGGCAAAAATCACAAACCATAGCTAAAAGCCACAAGCCACAAGCCGCAGCTAAAAGAACATGCCTATATCCAAAACTAGAAAACCGCAATGCCAAACGGAGGTGCTCGTGTTCATGGGTTCAAAGACTCCCATTTCGTTTCTTAATTCGAAGACACGAGGATCGCTCGTCCCTAATTTTATTGGCGAAAAACAAACGCATAAGAAAAAAGAGAACAGCAAAAGGTCAGAGTTAATTGCTGCCTAATTTCGTCGTACAAAAGGAAAAAAAATATAAAGAACTGCCGCCTAATTCTCCAAGACTTTGACCTGCGGCTTCTTCCCTCGCTCCACATGCACTGTGCCACCGTGCGAGTGCTTTCCCACCCCTACTCCACTTGCCCACCACGCCACTACAACGCCAAGTCCAATCCCGTTAACTCCGTCGTCAGATTGCTTCAGATGAAGCTCCATTGATCGCACGCAAGTTGATTACACTTCCTGCGTTGCATTTGCATCGGTCCAGCGTCCAACATGAGCGGTGCTACCACCGCAAGGCAGCGCGGCGGCAATGGCGGCACGGTGGCCGGCGCTAACGGCCAGCAGCTCATGTCATTTCAGGGGCTCGGGAGCCAGGCCGCCTCCTTCCTGCGCGGCGGTTGGCTGCGCTCCGCGCGGCTGGCGCTCACCGGCGCCACGCCGGCGCAGCTGTGAGTTCTTTTTGCTGTGCAATTTTGTCTTTTGAGGCAAGATAAGACGGAATCTTAATCGCCGTTGTATGGTTCTCACGTACGACGATGGTTCTTGTCTCTGCAAAATGATCACTAGACTCACGGATGAGGTCACCGGCGGCTGCGGCTTGTCGCTGCCGGACGCTCGGACGCTCGGCTTCATATCGCGCGCCGCGTTCGATCAGGACGACTGCTCCAGGATCATGCAAGTTCTGCACAAGAGGTTCGGATCTTTGCGTGGTTGGTGAACAATGACAAGGTTGATCATGGCTTTCACTGTCACCCTTGTTACATTTGCTGACGTGCTGTTGTTTTAACGTCTGTAACATCAGGTTGGCCAAGTTTGACAAGAATCTCTGGAGAGAGTCGTACAAGGCCCTGATCGTCGTGGAGCACCTGCTGATCCATGGTCCCGGCGGCGTCGCCGACCAGCTCCGGGGCGGTGATGCGGTGGTCATCGGAGAAATGAGCACTCTTCAGTACATTGATGAGAAAGGGTAAGAAGTAGTACAAGGAGTCCAAATTTTGATGAGTTTCCTTTACTGTAATTATTCATTGAGCCAAAAAAAACATGTAAAGCTAAGACAAGGCGGTGAATCCTTGATGCCTTTGCAGGTTCAATTGGGGCCTGGCAGTGAAGAACAAGTCAGATAAGGTGCTCAAACTGCTCGAAGACCCATCCTTTCAGAACGAACAACGCGACCGAGCACGCAAGGTTTCTCATGAGATCCAGGGATTCGGCAGCTTCAACCTGACGACGTTCTCATCAGCATCCAGCAAGACAGATCAGTACTACGCACTGCCTGCGTTCATTGCAAGGAGCAACTCACACTACGAGAGCATCAGCACGGAGGAATCCGACGGCGACGACACGAGCTGGAGGAGGTCTGAACCTGGCCCGGAAACAGACGAATCATCAGAGCTGTTCCTGACGCGCGACGTCGAAGAGGGCCTGAAAGCCGCTTCGACCGTGATGTTCTGCCCATGAACAGCGGCAAGTCTGACTCGAGGCACTGCCCTGCTGCCAAGGGCACCGCATTTCTTTCGGACAGTGTCGCGGTGGAGGAATCAGAACCGTTCCTTCGACCGTGATGTCGTCGTCGTCGTCGTCGTCTTTCTTGCTTCTTTCTTCATAGACAGCTACCGACTGAAGATTTCAGAAGCAAGTGGATTTTTTTTTTGCGCGAGGAAGAAAGCAAGTACCTGAAGAAGCTGATATATGCTTGATTGCTAATGTTCGCGTCAAGTCAATTAAGCTTAATACAATTAGAGAACCTCCTCCCGTTTCTTCAGCGTGGACCGTCCATGCTCGTACAGTCGTACGTATAACTGAGTTTGCTATAAATAAAAAATATTTTTGTGATAATATAGCATCGATCATTTGCTCCGCTATGCTAAGATGATGAATATGGATTCAGATTTGAATACGGACATTGTTCTATCTCTATTGTTCGGATTCATAGGCTATGTTCTAAAGTACCATATCTTTTAACTTTGATTTTTTTGTTTTTAGCTGAAATGATCCTGTAATGGTTGTTAGATTTTTTATGTATTCAATCAAGAAAAATAGAGAAAATAAAATTCATCGTTATATCTTGTAGATAATATATAAGAAATAAGGAAAATGAGAGAGAGAGAGATGAAAGAAGCTGGCAAACGGTTCTCGTACCCTCTACGTGCTTGCGTCAGGTCCAACCGGCACAGTACCTTAAGAAGAAGAAGAAGAAGTTGGTGTCCAACTCGACCGGCAATTAGCCAGCCCGGTCATCGGTGGGGAAGTAAATGCGGACCAATGGATCGTTCATTCGTCGTCCTCGTACGCAGAATCATTCTTCGTGTTTGGATTGGCGGCGCTCTTCCGCTGTCGGAGGCAACCGGTTCTGTGGAGACTATGCTTACGCGAGGACCATTCATTCATTGTTCATCGTCCTCGTACGCTGAATCATCCATTCATCGTCCTCGTACGCTGAATCATTCTTCGTGCTTGGATTGGATGAACTCTTCCGCTGTCAGAGGCAACCGACCTTGCTTCGGTAATTACCAGCAAACCAATGGATCATCCATTCATCGTCCTCGTACGCTGAATCATTCTTCGTGTTTGGATTGGAGGAGCTCTTCCGCTGTCAGAGGCAACCGATTCTGTGGAGACTATGCTCTCGTAAGGATCTGTGGAGGATTTTTTTCCCCGTCCGTTGTATTAGCGGGTAATTAAATGTTCTTTTTCTTCGAAAAGAAATAAAAATGGAATCTGTATTTTAGAAGATCTCATCGTTTTTTCTAGAATAAAAGAAGAAGAAGAATATGGATATCATTACAGAACCGATAATCTATCTCTCTCTCTGTTGCTCTTTTGCTGAACAATGAAGG
This sequence comes from Bonia amplexicaulis, assembly GCA_036346245.1. NCBI lineage: Eukaryota > Viridiplantae > Streptophyta > Magnoliopsida > Poales > Poaceae > Bonia > Bonia amplexicaulis. Next base: position 17,601,040 of record CM070757.1, read on the forward strand.
GATAAGAAGCCCCTGGTTCCACATAAAAAAAGATGGTAGAGAGGTGCTAGTAAGAAGGATATTTTCCTGGCCCTTCAAAAAAGAGAGAGGAAATGTTGAAAATATGGGTAATATTTTAATTCCATGTTTTACTAGGAGACACCTATAATAAATTAGCGATGCAAAACTCGCAACTAATAGCAGGCTACTTATCATACTTCAAAATATACACAAAGAAAGTATAGTCGAACGAACGCGCAAATGATTTACAATTGGGCTTGATGAAGAATAAGAAGCAAGCCAGACTTGATGCATTGCAGAACGTAGATGACACAGTGAAGTGAACGGTCGCGCAGATGTGCGCTATCCCGAAATCTTATTGCCGCCCCGTGCAGGTACTCTCTGCAGCAATGCTTCGGAGCTCTCTCATTCCAGGTGCACGCCGGGAGAAAAGTTGGCGAAGTTCAGATGGCACAGTACAAAAGCACAAGATCGTAGAGAAGAAGAAAATGGATGCAGTGAGATTCTTAGCTATACACTTTGGACATCTCAAGGTATATATATATAGACAGACTGTGAACTGACAAATTTAAACAGCCATTTACCCACTGGTAACTGACACATTTAACTAGTCATTTAACCACTGGTAACTGCCTGTCACAAAACCCAATAAAGCCTTAAATTCAAACGTTTAAATCTTATTCAAACAGAGAGTGGTTGCCCATCACATCAGTGTCATGATTTTCACATGAAAATACGTGCGCTGCGTGCATGACTAACTACAATCCAACTTATGCCATTTCTATCCATATTCAAGGAGTGGTGAGGACTCCATCTTATAAATTGGTCTCTCCCATCTTGTCTTAGCAATATGATACTAAACCATGCATGCTTTGAAATTAAGAAAATGTGTCTTACTCATATGGGCCAATTTCTAACAGATAATTTACCCTTTTGTGATGTAAGACAAGATGGCACTATAGAGCCTCTTTTTATGTTTTAAAATTATTTTAGGTTTTTATATTAACTAGTTTTCAAATGAAATGTCTTTTAAGATGAAGTCTATAAATTGTAGTACACACTGTAACGACTTCATTTATATCGGCAAAACGACTTTTTGTTATATCACAAACAGTCTAAAAGCTATAAGCCATGTGTCAAGCAAAAAGAACATACTCCGTACTCTCTCACAAACAGTCTAAAAGCTATAAGCCATAAGCTGAAGCAAAAAAGAACATACTCATATCTCTGTTTCAAATAACTTCTAGTTTTTGAATTTAGAAGTCGGCATTTGAACAAAATGACTTCTCAAAATGATTTATATAAGCTATTTGTAAGAGTCACTGCAGGGTTATTTTGAACAAAGTGGCAACTCAACGTGAGTGTCCCTTACCCTTTAATCTCTCACCATCAACTAAAAATCACAGCCAAAATCCATAACATTTTTGAACAAGTCATATATTTTTGTACTACCAATTACTAATCAATAAGTAATCTTGAGATATACAAATATTCTTCATGTACCGTACCAATTCCATGTTTGGTGTAGGTACTAATTAAACACACACCTCATCTTTTGTACTTGGTAAAACTTGGTGTATTTACTAATTAAACACACACCTCCTCTTTTGTACTCGGTAAAACTTGAGACCAGATACCCAAAAAAACAATATAATAAAAGGTCTTGGTAAACATATTCTTCCTATCTATCATGTATAATTAAAGTCAACTCCTCCATTATCCCTTGACCAAACAACCTCGATGCTATCGCCGACATTTCCCGCCGGTTCGTCGCGTCTTCAGTGCACGCACTCCAGCACGGTGCTCGCGGCGCCGGCCACCTCGACGCCGCCGTCGAGCCTGATGCGCATGTCCATGGCCTTGCTGATGTAGAGCTGCTTGACGTTGCCGCCCTGGTTCTTGAGCAGCCGCAGGATGCTGCGCTTGGCGTTCGCGCGGAAGGGGCAATGCGAGCCGAGGAAGCCGTCCACGAGGTGGATGTATGCCTCCAGGTCGTGGCAGCACGCGGCGTCGGCGTCGGGCCGGAGATACGGCGACGCGCGGCTGTCGAGGCGCAGCTCGCGCCCGACGTCGGCGTAGCGGCCGGGCAGCGGCGGCGGGAAGCGCGGCACGACGTCGTGCGCGTTCACCACGCGGAGCACGCGAGCGCCCCGGGCCTCCACGCGTTGCGCGAATGCCCGGTCCCCCACCCGCGGCCCGCCGAACGAGAACACCGCCACCGGCGCCGGCGCACCGCCGCTCCCCGCGAGTTCGTCGGCGATCAGCACCGCCAGCGCCGCCCCAAGGCTGTGCCCCGTCACCGTTATGCTCACCTCCTCCCCCTTGTACCTGCAAAGGCACAGTACGTCTTAATCAATTGCTAATTACCTTATTGTTGATTATTATTGTTAATCAACAAATTTAGTTAGCAGTTTGAGAGAATGAGAGTAATTAGTAAGACTGTACTGACTTGTTAAATGTTGTGTTACGTACAATGGATTAGTTTAGATGGGTCGTGAGGAGGCTACGTACTTTTTGAGTAGCCTGCGAACTTCGGACACGACCATCTCCGACAAGCTCGGCGAGCTGTCGCCGGCGGTCTTGTAGAGGTTCCAGAACCCGCATTCCACCTTCGGGGTGGAGGCGCACGACGAGGCGGAGGCGTCGGTGGCCGGGACGAGGCTGGCGCGGACGTTCTCCGCCCACTCAAGGACCGTACAGGTGCCGCGGAGCGCGATGACGATGTCGCGCCGCCCCATGCGGCGGACCTCGGCGGGGTTGTCGCACACGGCGACGTACCCGACGAGGCTCGTGCGCTGCCCGGCGCACGGCGCGGCGGCGGCGAGCCAAGTCGGGAGGCCCACGGACGAGGTCGCGAATAGCGGCGCCGTCACGCGGTAGGCCGCGTCCTGGAGCCGGACGCGCACGGCGGCGCGGTCCCCCGGCGCGGCGTCGGGGTGGGCGAGGAACGCGCCGTACGCGGAGTCGACGAACTCCCCGTAGCGGACGATCTCGCGGCGGAGATCCGGGTGCAGAGGGTCGAGCAGGCCGCGCCAGTCGTCCTCGCCGTGCAACGGCCGCCACGCCGACGCGATGTTCCCCCGCGGCGACGGCCCGTCGGGCGGCACCGGCTGGAACAAACGCGGCGACAGGTTCAACTGCTCCTCCTTCACGGCCTCACTCCTACCCCGCGCGAGGAACGACGGCAGCCGCAGCAGCGGCGCCTGCTGCCTCCTCCGCGCCGGCACCGGCTGCACGGCAGCCGCCAACGCCGCGCCACTCCCACTCTCAACGGCGCCGCGGTTCCGGAACAGATGCTCGAGGTTGGCGAGGTGCGCCTTGTTGCTGGGCACCGCAACGGCGACTCTGGCGGAGTGGGTGGTCAACGCCGGCCGGAGCAGCGATGGTGGCGGCGCCGCGGCGGTGGACATGCGGCAGGGCAGTGGTGGCCAGGCCAGCGGAGCGGCATACAAGTCCGCGTCTGCGCAAGAAACGGTGGCGAGGAGGAGGAGGAAGTGAGCGGAGGCGATGAGCTCGATCACGAGCCGCTTTTATACGCGGGAAGGCGACCTCGGTGCAAATTGGATCGCGTCAACGCCGAAACTTCGCTGGCTTTTTGGGTGGTTGACTGGAGTGACGCCATGGACCGGACCGGCGAGCAAGAAATGCAATCCAATGCTAGTTTTTTGCTCTCAACTTTGGTGATGTGATGAACATTTTTAATTTGCGAGGTCTTTTTTAGGTTGTTGTTTGTTGAGGAGGCTGGGGTTGGCGGACGCGGACGGCTGCTCGAGAGAATTTCGTGTTCTCCCTACATGTGTAACGGCCTGTTTTTTTGCTACGGTTTATGATTTTTGGTTGAAAATTTTGAATTTTACTGCTTACTGACATGATTACAAAAACAGATACTCATTTGTAATTTTAGCTGGTATAAATATTAAGCTTTTAACGTGTACTACATTTAACTTGTAGACCACGTCTTAAGAAAATACTTCATTTAAAAGTTAGATACTGTGCTAACTGCGAAAAGCCGATCAGCTTATGTAGCGCCGAACAGGCCCTAAGCCTTCAGTCGCATCGGCTATATACGTAGTTGAGCCGTTACCCGTTAGTGTCGTCGTTGTGCATGTCTCCATCTGAGTAGTCAACCAACGATTATATTGTACTTACCTACGTTCATCAGATGGTTCACACCATAATAGATTCATGGTTACCTAATTAATTTAAAGCTATTTCGGCTTATATTGTACTTACGTATTGTACTTGTACGCTCTCCTCTAAGTGATGTTGCAGTGGTTACCTAATTTAAATCTAACACTGGCTGTACAGGGCGTCGCCCTTGTTTACGTAAATGGAATTTTTGCGAAATAAGCTCAGTCATTTGTAAAAGTATGATCCTGTATACTTGGAAGCATATATAATTTGGTGATCTCGGCAATTACATGTCCTTATTTTTTTTTTGTCTTCAGTTTGGGAGCAGCCCCATCTTGTCTTGTTTAAGGCTGCTAGGTAACCGATTATTTGAGGCCTGTTTGGTTCGGCTGCGACTTATGCATTTTGGCTGAAATTTTTAAATTTTAGCTGTTTACGATAAAGATTACAGAGAGATAGATACTTGCTTGCGATTTTTGTTAATACATATGTTAGGCTTTTAACGAGTACTACAATTAACTTGTAGATTCCGTATTGAGAAATACCCTATTTGAAAGTTAAGTACTGTAACAAAAGCTAAAAGCCGTTAGCTTCGATCAAAAAGAATAGGCCCTGAGGCTACTAGGAAACTGATTATTTGCTCCTCTGCATTAAGTTTTTAGATATGATATCTGACCGAGCTTTAGTTCCTCTGAAGAAAATGGCTGATTGTTTACAATTTGTTATCATGGTGGACCTGTTACAACTTGTGGGACTAAGAGCATGCACAATGCAGGCTCTTAAAGAGATGCTTAGCAATAAAAAACTGATTTTTTTTTTGCCACATAGGATAGATAAGGTGCTTATTTTGAAGCATAGATGCTTAAATAAGCATCGATGCTTAGTAGGTGCTTATATGTATAACTATATCTATTAATAAATAATATAGCATCTAAGCATCCACGGAAGAGATGTTTGCATTGGAGGAAATAACTTTTGCATGGATGCTTGATGATGTGGCTATATTATCTCTCTTTAAGCATTCATATATAAGCATCTTGCATTGTACTGTTGGATATTGATCTAAGGCCAAACGGCCGTGGTCGAAAAGGAGGGGACGGGAAACCCACGCTTCGGGTCTTCGCCATACGATCGGGGTGCCTAACCAACTCATGGTTACGGTCCCCGCTGCAACTATATTTAGTAGGGGTCCCGCCTCTCCGACGACGATCGTTCCCGTGAGAGCAAACACCCGAACAAAACCTAACGTGACCCGATCTACTAAGTGCTGTTGGCAACGGGAAGATCGTCGCCGCCGCTGCTGCAGGACGTCGCCGTCGACTCTCCGGACGACCTCCACCGACTCTTCCTCACGCCTGCATCACGCAGGCACGGGTCTTCGCTCAATGGCGTTCATCGGCGACCGTAAGTCCTCCAACCTTATGAATGTCTAGGTGTTCTAGTTTGCAGACTAGCAGTACGCATCTCACATTTGGTATCAGAGCCACTGCTAGTTCTTCCTAGAACCTTAGCCCCGATGTGTTTGGCTAGAATGTCGGAAGGAGGGAATCAAAACGTTACAAGCAAATCCTACGGTTTTTTCCCAAAATTTTTGATGAAACTCAACCCTAACACCCCAAATCATGATGAACATCAAGAAATTTCCCAAATCCCCAAACCAATCGGATTATTTATGGATCGGGGAGGGTTAAACTCACGGTTTTCGGGGTTTTGGGGGGCCGGCCGTGACCCATGCGCGCTTGGCGCGGATGCGCCGCCGCCATCGCCACCGCCGCTGCGCGTCATGCATGCCGCCGCCAGCCGCCCGGCGCTGCAGCGATGCCGAGCCGCAGCCATCTGGCGCTGCTGTCTGCCGCCCGCCTCGCCCTGAAGTCGCAAGCCGCCGCGTGCGTTGGGCGAGCGCTGCAAGCCGCCGCCGCTGGCCTGCGCCGGCCGAGCCACCGCCGTCGCTGGCTGTGGGCGGGCTGCTACCGCCTCGCCGAAGAGGTGCCGCCACTGTGCCGCATGGCCGCCTCGCCGAGAGCGCAGGTCGCCGCCGAGCTGGCCGCCACGCTTTGCGCCAGCCAGCGTGCCGCCGCCGCCATCGCCTCGTCTGCTTTTCTCGGGTGGAATGAGCCAAAATGCCCTTAGGGTTAAGTTTTTCGCTTTTTATCTTTTGTTTGTGTCCGATCCGGACCGTCCATGAAATGAATGGCCGAGATGCGGGGAGGTCAGGCGGGCATGATGGGCCTACTGGCTTTTGGATTTTTTTACCAACAGTGGGGGGTGATTTTGATGTTATGTTTTCACCAACAAAGACACACATATATATTTTTTTTTTCAGATTTACAGATATCTCATGAATAATTGATGATTATTTAATGTTTCTCATGCAAATATTACTAGATAATATTTTTTAAGTCTTGAAAATTATTATGCTATTCACGCTCGATGTTTTGTCTCTAATTGAATGAAACCAACGAGAAATTCAATTAGAGAGTTATGTTTATTTTCATGCTATTACTCTTTGACCAACGTTAATTGTAATTGCATGTGTATAAATTATGTTAAATTTTTCGATCCGCCCAACGGTGATGCGAAATAAATGATGTTTGTTATGTTTGATTTTTCCATGCTATTACTCTTTGACCAACGTTAATTGTAATTGCATGTGTATAAATTATGTTAAATTTTTCAGATCTCCCAACGGTGATGCTAAATAAATGATGTTTGTTATGTTTGATTTTTCCATGCTATTACTCTTTGACCAACGTTAATTGTAATTGCATGTGTATAAATTATGTTAAATTTTTCGATGTCGCCCAACGGTGATGCGAAAAAATTTTATGAGCATGTTGTTAATCATACCAACGAAGATTAATTTTTCATGCAAATTAATTATGCGCTTTGCTAATGTAAATTTTATAATTTTTCACCGCTACATTTCCGCTCATGTTAATGCAATTGAGCCACTTAATGGTAGTAACTTTCGAAATGGAAGTTTACGCTTATGACGACTTTTCACTCTTGGATCCGGACTACGCGTCAGATTCGATGAGCCCGTCGCTCCTATCAAGGGAGGACAATTATGATGACAAAATGAAGGAATATAAAACTAATGTCGAGAAGTGGGAGCGGTCTAACCGTGTTTCACTTGTCGTGATGAAAACTCCATCGGTGAGGCCATAAGGGGAGCAATCACGAAAAGGAAAGGGTAAAGGACTATTTGTCCTCCATCGAGGATCACTTTAAAGGGTCCTCTAAAGTTTATGCTACCACATCGATGCACGTGCTCATGAACACCAAATACAATGGTACAGAAATGTTCGTGAGCACATTATGACAATAATCAATATTCTTTGCCGGACTTAAGACAATGGACATGGCTATTTCGATGGTTTTGTTGTTCATTACATTATGATGTCTCTTCCCAAGCAATTTGAAGCTTTCAAGGTGAACTACAACACCATTAAGGACAAGTGGACCATGAGCGAGTTGATCGCTAATGTTTCACAGGAGGAAGAGAGGCTCAAGGTCGAGGGGCTACCGATTTTGTAAATCAAGTCGACTCCTCAAATACAACTGGTCCCTCTAGAAATAGAGGTGGCTATAAAGGAAAGGAAAGAAGGAGCAAGCATATTCCCTTATAAGAAGCCACAAGATCCACAAGACCCTAAAGCGCCTAAAACGCTTCAGTCCCGGAAGCTCAAGTGGACAAAAGAAAAGTGATGAATGCCATTTTGTCACCAAAGGACCACTTCAAAGATAATCGTCCGGATGGCTAAAATGGCTCGCCAAGAAAGGTACTTATGAAATTACTTTTGTTGATGAAGCATTTTATGCTTGATTTTCCTATAAATTCTTGGTGGATTGATTCGTGCCACTTGTGCATGTTACGAATTCCTTGCGTGGATTCCATATGTTGACAAGTCTCGAGGGAAAGAAGCCTAAGAGTGGCTAATGGGATGGAAGCCAAAATTGAAGCTATTGGATTTGTTTCTTTAGTTTTGAATAATGGCTTTGTAATGAAACTTAATGATGTTCTTTATGTTCCTCGATGAGAAGAAACTTAATTTGTTTCATTATTAGATAATGATGGATATTCTTGTAATTTTGGACACGGAAAGTGTTTGGTTTATTTTAATAATGATAATGTTGGTCGTGCTATCCGACACGACAAGCTTTACATGTTATCCCCGCAAGATTCTCTTATATCCATGAATGTATGTGATGTGAATAAAAAGCTAAAAGAATTGATGAGACTTCGTCGAAATTGTGGCACCGTCGTTTGGGCCACATTTCGAGGGGAGAATTGAACGTCTCATTAAAGAAGAAATTATCCACCCTTTAGATTTTAGTGATTCGGATGATCATTGCCTTGATTGCATCAAAGGCAAGTATGTAAAGAAAATAAAGAAAGGTGCTACTCAAGCACGTGGATTTTGGAATTAATTCACACCGATATATGTGGTCCTTTCCCCGTGACATCGTAGATGGTTATGATTCTTTATTACGCTCATCGATGATTACTCACGTTATGGCTATATCTATCCTATTAAAGAGAGATCGAAGCACTTGATAAATTTAAAATATTTAAGGTCAAGTTGAAAATCAGCATAGTCTAAAGATTAAAGTAGTGCGCTCGGATCGTGGGGAGAGTATTATGGGCGACATGCAACTTATGGATGATTCCGGTCCTTTGCCGATTCTTACAAGAAAATGGTATAGTCGCTCAATACTCAATGCCCGGAGATCTCAAAGAAATGGAGTAGCGGAAAGAAGAAACCGTACTCTTATGGATATGGTTCAAGTATGTTGAGCTACTCCACTTTGCCTCGTAGTTATGGATGGAAGCATTAAAGACCCGCACACATACTCAATAGGGTTCCCAAGAAATCGGTGCCCAAAACACCCTATGAATTATGGACTGGAGAAAACCAAGTTTGAACTACCTCCATGTGTGGGGTTGTGCACCAAGCTAAAGTATTTAACCCACAAATTGGGAAATTAGATCCTAAGACGTGAGTTGCCATTTTATTGGCTATCCCGACAGATCTAAAGGGTACCGATTCTATTGTCCGAGATCGTACCACAAAATTTGTAGAAACAAGGCACGCTGTGTTCTTGGAAAATGATGGCATTAGTGGTGACTTGGAGCCTAGGAAAATTGATCTTGAGGAGAAGCGGATGTATGTTGCTTCACCGCTAATCCGGCTGATTGATTTTCCTATGTCCCAAGTGGTTGTGCCCACAGCTGATCCTGTAGTTGCAACTCTGCTATGCCTCCAAGCAATTCGTGGCTATTCCTTCCGTTGAGGGCTCAAAACACAAGTGTCATACCTAATGATGAGCCTTCACCCTCTATGACAATTAATGAACGACCTAATGAGCTCGCTAATGTACCGTCAGAGATCGAACAGTGAGGAGATCCGCTATCCCAAGTGATTATGAGGTTTACTTGAATGAAGATGATCTTGGGAAAGAGGATGATCCTAGCTCTTATAAAGAAGCTATGAAAAGTAAGGATTCATCTAAGTGGCTAGATGCCATGAAAGATGAAATTAAGTCTATGGGCGATAACGATGTATGGGACTTAGTAGAAATTCTAACTGAGCCAAAACAAGAGGGTCGCAAATGGGTCTACAAAACAAAGCGTGACTCAAAGGGAATATCGAAGGTTTAAGCGAGACTTGTAGCAAAAGGATTTACACAAAGAGAAGGCATTGACTATAATGAAACATTTTCTCCTGTCTCGACTAAAGATTCATTTAGAATTATAATGGCGCCACAAGACATTTTGATTTAGAGTTGCATCAAATGGACGTTAAGACGCATTCCTAAATGGTGACTTGTATGAGGACGTTTACATGACACAACCTGAGGGTTTTGTTTTGGAAGATGAGAAACATTTGGGATGCAAACTAAAGAAATCCATATATGGCCTGAAGCAAGCTTCTAGGCAATGGTACCTTAAGTTCGATGAAGTCATAAGAAATTTTGGATTTAAGGAGAATGATGTTGATAATTGCACATATGTTAAGTTCGGGGAGTAATTACACCTTCTTAATCCTTTATGTGGACGATATATTATTAGCCAGCAGAAGTGTGGACATGTCATGAAACTAAAAGATTTCTTCGTCTAATTTTGACATGAAGGATCTCGGTGAAGCATCTTATGTTCTTGGTATTGAAATTCACCGAGATAGGTCCAAAGGAATATTAGGTTTATCACAAAAGGCATACATTGATGAGTACTAAAGAGATACAATATGCATAAATGCTCGCCTCACCGCTCCTATTGTTAAGGGCGATAAGTTTGGGAAATTTCAATGCCCAAAGAATGACTATGAATCGATCGATGAAGGATGTACCTTACGCTTCTCATTGCCTAAGTATTATGTATGCTCAAGTATGTACATACGATTTAGCTTTTGTTACCGGATGCTTGGCGATATCAATCAAATCCAGACCGGACCACGGAAAGCCGTTAAGAAAGTCTGCGCTATATGCAAGGCACTAAAGTTCACATGCTCACATACAGAAAAGTGATAACCTTGAGGTTGTCGGTTATTCGATGCTGATTTTATGGGTGTAAAGACACCAAGAAGTCCACATCAGTTATATTTTCACCCTCGCAGAGCAGCAATTTCATGGAAAAGTGTAAAGCAAACACTTCATCGCATCGTCGACAATGCAGGCTGAATTTGTGGCATGTTATGAGGCTACCGGCAGGGTGTATGGCTTAAGAACTTTATCCCGGATTGAGAGTGGTAGACAGATTTCTAGACCACTCATTCTGCATCGCGATAATCAACCCGCAGCTTTTCTATTCGAGTAACAACAAGTCGAGTGCGGTACGCCAAGCACATTGACATAAAGTATCATGTTGTGAAAGATAGAGTCCAGATCAAACAATTAAGATTGAGCATATTGGAACTAAATTTATGCTTATGGATCCGCTCACAAAAGGCTTACCACCCAATATTTTTGTAATCATGTTGCCGCATGGGTTTATTGGAGAGCCCGTGATCCGGAATAAGAGGACCATATAAAGTAACCAACTCCCATAAAGTATTATGTTATCCGATCGATATAAATGGAGCACTATAAGTCCCGATGTCCAACGGTACTTAATTGATGTTGTGACGCATTGCTTTGGTGTGAACTTTTATTGAGAGAGGGCTTATGATGTTTTGCCTTATGATCAAGGGGAGAATGTTGGATATTGATCTAAGGCCAAACGGCCGTGGTCGAAAAGGAGGGGACGGGAAACCCACGTTTCCGGTCTCTTCGCCTCGATCGGGGTGCCTAACCAACTCATGGTTACGGTCCCCGTTGCAACAGCTTATATTTAGTAGGGTCCCGCCTCCCGACGACGATCGCTCCGTGAGAGCAAACACCCGAACAAAACCTAACGTGACCCGATCTACTAAGTGTGTTGGCAACGGAAGATCGCCGCCGCCGCTGCTGCAGGACGTCGCCGTCGACTCTCCGGACGACCTCCACCGACTCTTCCTCACGCCTGCATCACGCAGGCACGGGTCTTCGCTCAATGGCGTTCATCGGCGACCGTAAGTCCTCCAACCTTATGAATGTCTAGGTGTTCTAGTTTGCAGACTAGCAGTACGCATCTCACATGTACATGCCCTAAATAACCACATTGTATGCCGTTAATTTGCCACATCAGTGGTTCATTTCGACTGTGATTGATGGCTTATAGCTGTGGCTAATGACTTTTGACACTAACACAAACGTTTATACGAATGAATAGAATGCCAATAAATCGATAAGCTACTTTAAAAAGACAGCAAAGAAGCCATTTCATTTATTTGTTCGAGAGAAATCATAAGCCTGAAGCTACAAAAAGACTCTCAACAATAGTTTTCAAAAGATCTCCCCGACATGCCGAGGTAAGAAGAACTAGCTACTTGATTTGCAAATCTCGTGTTCTCACAAGATCTCTTTTCTTTTTCAGTCCTTGCCCCAATAATTCTCTGCTTACATGTCCATGGCACCCTTTCATCTTTCCAGCTAATGTGAGGTTATATGATCCTTCTTTTTGTTTACTTTTCTAGATCAAATTTAGTCGAAGACGAAATTTTGGTCAAGTTATAATACAAACCAACCTCCACAAACCTCCTGTATTTTACTATTCCTTTTTTTCCTTGAATCCTAGTGTTGATACTTTTTTGTGAGGATAGTGTTGATACCATACATAATTTTATTATAAGAATATATTCTGCACCATAGACGACCATTTAATGTACAGTGATACTATCACCCATCTAATTATTCTATTAGTTAGTTATATTCCCATTTAGATAGACAGATCCAAAACATAATTAAAATTTCCACTACAGGAGAAGTTAGCATTAAAAACATTTTCCCTGGACACTACTTGCAGCTAGCACCTTTCTTGAAATAATGAACAAAATTACAGCATCGAACCATCGAATCATTCAACTATTCCACGCATGCATATCCAAGAACAAATTAACTTTAGGTAATCAGATCAAGAATACTAGCCACGTAAGCGCGGCGCGACGCCGCGCTAGCCACCGTGTAGACTGAAGTAAAAGAGACGATAATTGGTGAGGCGTTTCTTAAAAAAAATCGAGGACGTATGCGTAATTTCAGAGAAACCAAAGGGTTTTTCGTAAAAAAAACAGGGACCTGCAAGGATCTGTATGTAACTAAACAAGGACCTATACATAATTTTGAAAACCGCGGGTTGCTATCGGTGAAGTGGAGGGTGTTTTCAGAAAAACCTAGCAGGGACCTGTTTGCGAGAAGTAGGGATCTGTTTACGAGGACAGAGGACCTCTACGCAATTTCGCAAGGCGCAGGGACTTTCTCGCAAAAACATGACGTGGCCACGCTCGCAGGCTGAAACCCCGGATGTAATATAGTGATTATTTCTTCTTAACTGTGAAGCTAGCGAGCCTTTAAGTATTTTACCTTTTCACATGACAAGAGGATTGCTTCTCAAGTAAATCTTTTTATACTACGTACATTTGTAGGTCTTCACACTGGTTTTAAGGACTGTTCATACGGATAGGTCCTACGTACAAAAATACTACTAGTAATCTTGAAGACAAGGAGAAGACGAATTGTTACGTACTCCATGCAATCCACTTGGCTTGGTCAAGTAATTAAAAAAAGGGTTTCTTATCAAGTTTCAACACCCCACCATCTCCAATATTTTTCTCCATCAATACCAGTTCGACGACCCAACCTAGCCGCCAGTTTTTAATGGCGGTGTACGTATTTCTCGGTGACGTCCACGTACTAAAGCTCAGTTGATATCAGCGTCTAAAAAATATTTTTTTTATAGTTAATGTCTTTTCTATAGCACCAGAGTGTCTTTTTAAGACAGAGTCTACTGGTTGATTATAGTACACACTATAGTAACTTCATTTATACTAACCAAAATCGCATACGAGTCTCTCTCTACAAGCTTCTCGATAAACTGTTACTCTACAAGTTTCTCTCTCTACAAGCTTCTCGATGAATTATTTCTCTCTCTACAAGCTTCTCGATAAACTGTTACTCTCTTTTCAAGTTTCTCTCTCTACAAGCTTCTCGATAAAAGAAAAATTGACATGAGTTCTTAGGTCAATTAATTCTACCGGCATGCAGTAGTGCTTGACTAGATCGATGACCAGCTTACCAACCTTAGCCGGATTCTGATTCTTCCTCTCACGAGAGACCGGACTCCGAATTGCTACTACTACTCCTAGCATGTATAGCTTTGCGTACGTCATGCATGCCGTCATTCATGCTACTCGTATTGTTGACTTCATTGTGGTAAGAAACATTCTGTGCTTAGGTATAGATATTGTTGCTTGTACTGTTGATTTCAAGCCTCGCCTTGCTGGAAATGTAAAAAGAGTAAATCAAATAGCTAGCGGTAAGAAAATGGAATAACAAATAAAAAACTACGAAATTAAGAAATAGATACTCGTTATTATCTATATCTAACTTTAAACTTAAAAAATACATAAAATAGAATATAGAACCATGTTCCTCCGTTTCTGCGCAATTGCACCCTACTCGAGTTTGATGCTTCTTTTTGGCTTTCAAAAGTGGCTTTTGTCTTTTACTACATTATTTAACTTTTAAATGGAGTATTTTCTTAAGATTGGATCTACAAGTTAATTGTAGTACACGTTAAAAGCCTAACATCTGTATCAACCAAAATTGCAAGCAAGTATCTCTCTCCGTAATATCTATCGTAAACAATCAAAATTTAAAAATTTCAGCTAAAAACTATAAGCCGCAGCCGAAAATAACAAACCATCCTGCTACGGCTTCTGCAAGAACAGTGCAGTGTGTACGAATGAAACATGGGTTGGTTGCGAGTTTTTTTTATTTTTTGCCTGCTATGGCTTCTGGAAGCCCAACTGCTTTGGAAACTGTGCGGCTGCTGACCAGCTAGTCCTCTGGATGCGTTACAAGTGGAACCAAGATTCTAAGAAATGAGGAAGACAGAGATTTGTCATGGATCATTTTAGGAGCCGACCTTGATAAGCCTGCCTGACAACCATTTTCCCAACCTGCCCAGCCTCGCCACCTGAGCGAAAAAAAAACAACTCTGTATTAGCTGTCGTAGGTATTGGGCACCTAATTTTTTTTGGTGCCATTAAGTATTTATACAAATGAACCAAATATCGATAAATTGATTCAAAAACTGTCATAAATTGATTCAATTTTTTTTATGCACACTTTTCAAAGAGCATAAGTGTGCATACGTTAAATCCTTAGTCTTGATCCAACCATCTCCACCTTGATCTAAACTGCTCGCCAACGCATCGCCCATGTGCCGTGATTTTGATCCTAGATGGTTTCTGGTGTTTTGGTCAAACTACTAAAATACCTTTCCTTCACCCCGGTCATCACCAACCACTGCAAGCAGTCGCTATGTTTGCCATGTGTAGGTGTACCACTAGCCTGCCGCGCGATGTCAAGTCTCTCCCGTCTCGGTTCCACCGAACCACGACTCACTTGCCCGTGTAAGCTACATGGCGCTATCTTGCCGTTCGAACCCGCCTTCAACATTCCCCCCTTTCACGTGCCATGTTTGAGCTCACCGTCTCACCCAACATTTTCGATCATTCTGGGCCTCAACTCCTCCATGAGCCTAACTCCGATCCCCGCTGTTGACCACAATTGACTCCAAACGACTCTGCACATCCAAATATAAAGAAATCGTTTTCAAGCATAAGTTCTTAACAACTTAATTTACATTGGTTAAGACATGCATCATGCAATCTTAATCCGTTGACCTAGATCATTCCAACTCGATCCATGACTCGATTCTCCAAACCCCGTTTTTCTGGGAAGATCGGAAGTACCACGCCTAACACGCTGGTACTTCCTCAATGCGGTTCTACCGCTTCCCAAAACGGTACTTCCGCATGTCGAAAACCTCACCTGGTGCTCTCTGGAAAAAACATACCACAACTTAAGCCGGTACTTCCACCAAGCGGTACTTTCACACTTATGCCTGCGGTTCTTTCGCCAAACGGAACTGCCGCACTTATACCTGCGGTATTTTTGATTTTTCTGACACTTTCAGAAGACAGCTCAAATCAAATGCAATATTTGCAAAACCATTTTACCACTCTACAAATCTTGCAATGGTTCATCGCAACATTATTCTGAATCTTCTCACATAGTCCTTAAGATTTTTCATGTTAAATCGCTGCATCGTGGTTCTTATTATTCTTCATTGTATTTTTCATATCTCGCTATGCGTTTTCTAACAAGTGTTTGAGAGCGTTTGATTTAGTAACAATTGCCCGAAGTGAAGTTTGGCGTAGATCGCCTTTTCGTATCTCCCATTTCGGCAGGATTAGGGTCACCGTCTTCTTCGGCACCCTCGTGTCAGCCCCCAACTCCCTCCCTCCTAAACCCCCCTACATCTTACCATCTGAGTACATACCACAAATTCCTACAAATGCAAGCCAAACCATCGACTACCACGTCTCCATCAACACATGCAAGCGAAGGCGAAAGAGAATCGGCAACAGCATCACTTCAGTCCTCGGCAGAGTCCATCCTACCTCAGGATTTCTTGGCGGCATCAATTGCCATCCACACGAATCAGCAATGGGTGGCTCCTTCAACTACCTCCTAATTCGAATCTGGAAACAAAGGAAGCAACCTTATGCGGCGGTTGTACGGCGGCTCACCACTCCGGTGAGCAACGCCTTCCACCGTCGGCAATCAAACTTATGAAGCCGTGGTCGCGGTCCACAACAATCAATTTCTGCGGCAGTGGATACAGTCGCGATCTGCGCCGGAGTTTACCTGTAACTCTGCTCAGCTAGCAAGCAGAATAAGCAAGTATGCATGTTCCTACTATTCAGATCAAATCGAGGAAGGTGCATGGCAGCTGCTCATCCCTTTTCCAGAAGAATGCTACAGCGCCCTGCATGCATTCAGACTTATGTCAACATGCAACGGGTCAGCATCTCGATCTCGATCTACCTTGGCTGGCTGGTAAGAATTGATGGCCCTCATTGCATGTTGTAACTCGTGTACGTGCATCCTGCATCAGGATGGCTTGGACGCACTCCAAATCCTATATATCCACAAGCTAAGCGCAATGATATCTCATCTGGCAATTTATTAATGACCATTTGTTCTGGGTGGACGTCAACCAATCTCAGTCGTCTCTGCTTAGCGTTTGTTCAGGAATTAGGAAGCTTCAGCTTAATGATGGAAGAAGCTAGAGTTAGGCCAACCTTGTTGGGGCTTCTTTTACTCTCTCTCTACTTGAACCACCAAATGGGCTGAAGCTAGTGTAGAGGGGCTTGTATCAGTGGCGGACGCAGAAATTTTGAAATGGGTGTTCGAAGTTGTAAAAATATTTTGCAGTACAAAATATAAAGATCTACAGTAGTAATAGTTAACACACAATTGTTCGTACTAGATATAACATGTCAAATAATATAAAGAAATTACAAAACATTGCTCATTATCATTTTCATTTTTCACAACATAAAGTCTAAACTGTCATTTCCCCTGAAATTCAACAATAATTCAACATTTCATCTAAAGATACAATCTTGAGACATCTAAAGTCTAAACTGCCATTTTCTCTGAAATTCAACAACAATTCAAGTATTCAACATTTCATCTAAATTCTAAAGTCTATACTCTATAGTCTCTCTCAACCGAGTCTCAGACTCACAGTCATCAGCCATCAACAATTCAACATTTCAACTCCACAATTCCACATCATGCTAGATTGCTAGTCAGTAATCATCTAGTCATTTTTACACAATCACATCTGCACATCACATACAGTAGTAGTGCTCACGACTCAAATAGACAAATACTCATCACATCGGTCGTCTCGGCCGACCGGGCGATGGCGGTTCGGTGGTGGCGGTGGCGGAGGTGCGGTCGCACGGAGCAGAGGGCGGAGTCTTGAGCGGCGGAGCCACAGAGGTGCCGGCGGGCGGAGGCGGATGGCGGCGGATGGCGGACCGCTGAGCGGGGCCCGGCGGAGGGCGGAGCGGAGGGCGGAGCGGAGGGAGGGGGAGGCGAGGCGAGGGGCGCCGGGCAGAGGGCCGAGGGGCGGAGCGAGGGGCGAGCGAGCGAGGGACGAGCAGAGGGAGCGCCCGCGAGGCCGAACCGGAGCAGGGAGGCGCGGCAGGAGGGGCGGAGCGACCGGGTTCGGGAAATGGGGCGGGGAGAGCGGGTGGAAATGGGGGTCGTCCGTCCGCGTCCGGCCGGTGGTCGGGGAAATGGGGCCGGGGAGCGGCTGGGCTCGGGCCGCTTGGCTTCACGCTGACGCTGCAGCGCGTGACGCTGATCGGGCGGTTTGAAAGGCTAAAAATTGCGAAATTGTGATCCCAAATAGCTAAATTAGCCCAATTATATATATACATATGTAATATATCTCATATATACTAGATTTTTTGTCTAAAATTTTGGGTGTTCAGCTGAACACCCATGAACCATAGTAGATCCGCCCCTGGCTTGTATGGTTCCGCTTTCCGGGGCTTATAAGCTGAATCCTCCCGGTGGCGTAGGATCAGAGGGTGCTAAGCCTACATCAACAATGGCGTACGCATGGCGGTGCTCGCATTCCAGCCTTTCCCCAACTTCAGCTCCGGTCCCGGGAGGTGCTGCGGCGGCCGGAGCCGGTGCTCCACCACCATAGGCACCCCCGGTGTCCATGCCAAAGAAACCCTTAGTGACCATACCGTATGTATATCCCAAGTGAGCTCTTCATTAAGCAGTCCACAAACTCGCTCCTAGCTATCCGAAACTACCACAGGGAAAATAATTTAGGTTTAGAAAAACTTTCGGACCCAGAAAATCAAATTTCAGTTAAAATATTCAAAAGAACAAATTAAATTCAAAAAATTTAAATATATTCGAAAATTACCACCGTGCCGGCGCCATGGCCGCCTACTTGCTGGTGCCATGGCCACCTCTCTTGACAGCGCCGTCTGCTCCCTCCCTTGCCAACGCCATGGCTGTCTCCTTTGCCGGCACTACCTCCCCTCCGCCCTTGCTGGTGCCGCCTCCTCCTCCTTCTTTGGGCGTTTCCCCTCCTCTTTGTCGGCGCCATGGCCACCTCCCTTGCCGGCGGTGTCTCCCCTCCCTTGCCGGCACCGCTTCCCCTCCTCCCATGCTGGTGCCACTTCCCCCCTCCCTTGCCAGTGCCATGGCTACCTCCCTTTCTAGTGCCGTGGAATGAGAGAGAAGGGTGTTAGACCATGTGGCTAGGTCTAGGATATTTTGGTGATGAATAATTGACAATGGAAAATTTGTGATGAATAATTGATGATGTTGCTTATTGTTACTTGAGGTGTGTCGCGCGTGTGTGGACTGATGTTGGTCAAGTTGGGACGAACTTGTGTCGGAAAAATGTTCTTTGGTCTTTGCATGTGCAGGTTGAGCATAGAGGCGATCATGGTTAGTGACGAGGTGGATCGGGACTAGGATAGGAGATCCGAGGTTCAGACGATCAAGGAGGTCATGAGATGGTCGAGCTCATGCTTGGGTGCATGGAGATCAGAGATGGATGATACGTGTTGGAGCTACGGAGGTGCGGTCCGGAGGCTACGACATGTTGTGGATGATGCGTAGAGAAGCTACGGGAGGTGCTGTCCTAGAGGCTTCGACACGTGACACGTTAGAAAAGTTAAAATTTTGGAAAACCCGTGTTATGAAGAGTTTCGGGTCTACTGTTGGAATTGGATTAGAACTCGTAGGCATAGACTATAAATGGAGATGGGGTTAGGGGCTAACCCTATGACTTTTGGAGAGACTAATTTCGTGCTAGGGTTTATGGGTGCTAGATGAGAGCACTTTGTAGTCACCATGATTCAGAAATAAAGTTTAGATCTATTTCGGAAGAGATCGGCGTGCGGCTGGCCGTTAGCGTAGAGGAGAAAAAACTAAGTTTTGAACATATCTAGCACTGTAGATCTCGAAAATTCCAATTTTAGCCCCCGGAACGCATAAATTCCATTTCTAGCCCCCGTTCCGACCGCGGGATTACGTGGGGGGTGACACGTGGCAAGTCGTGCGGTCCGGGTGCGCACGACTGCACTGTAGCTAGGTCGTGCGGTCCGGGACCGCACGACTCTACTGTAGCGGCTGTGATGGGGTGCCCGACCGCATGAATGGCTTGGTGACCGCACGATCCCGTCCGACCGTCTTTGCTACAGGGGCCAAAAATAGAATTTATATGCTCCAAGAGCTAGAATTGAAATTTTCAAAATCTAAGATGCTAGATATGTCCAAAATTCAAAAAAATTGCGGTGGGCGTCTCGGTTTTGTTGACTACAGAGGGAATCTCGTGATCTTTGTCCTGTTGATTGCACGCGTGAGGGCGCCTGGCCGTGAAGAAAAAAAAACAAAGGGGAGCTGATCTATTGATTGTTCGCGATGACAACATGAGTAGTACTCTTGTTTATATCTTTCATGCATGCTGTCCTAGCAGAGCATTGTCAATCAGATTTAGGTGGTGTTCAGTTCGGCTTATTTTGATGGTTTATGGTCGAAAACACTGAATGTGAAAAAAACATCAGAATGATGAGGCTTATTTAACATAATTAAATTAAAAAAAATTGAAAAATATAAAAAAATTGTTAGCCCATCACAAACAACGCAAACGAATACGGGAAAAAAAGAACCGGCAAAAAAACTAAAAAAAAAGTCAAAAATTCAGAAAAAGACGAAATTATGAATAGTACAAAAATAAACCAGAAGTCAGAAGCTCAAACCATATTAGTTTGGATCTTTATTGCTTTTGCTGATTGTCATGCATCACATGATGTCACGACTTGGAGCTATAGGTGTAGTTGTTCACTGGGTGACACATATATATATATATATATATATATATATCTAATTTACCAACAAACACTTAAAATACGTTATGTATTAAAGAAAAATTCATATTATAGAGTTTATAGATATTACCTTAAAAATTTCTTCTGACATTTCTAGATGCGAAGTCATTGATGATGGTATTGATATCAATCTCATCCAATAATTTCTTCTCAATACATAAAGTTGCCAAACCGTTTAACCTCTCTTGAGACATTGTTGACCTTAAATGATTCTTCAACAATTTCAACTTTGAAAAGCTTCTTTCGGTGATGCCACGATCACGGTATAGTAAATAAAATCCGATAAGCAATAGAAATATTAGGATAACAATCCGCTTCTCGACAAACTCAAAGATCTCCATAGCAGACATTGGTTTATCTGATAAAGTCAATTGCATAACACTTAACTCAGAAAATTTAAAGAACAATAGTATAATTAGTAACTACAAATAATAATTAACAAAGCACTAATTATTGATTAAAAATTCCTAATATGCAAGATATGATGAGTGACATGATTGAATGATTCCTATTTCCTAATATGCATGCATGCATGTCATGCCGCCCGCTGGGACGTGAGGCGTCGGAGTTTGGACGTACAAGACACGCACGATATCGTTAGACGTATTATCACGTATACTAGCGGCGCTGCGGCGGATGGCGATGGCAGCGCTGCTGCGCGCTCGCTGGCGGCGGAGGCCGGAGAGACGACGGCGACGACGGCGACGGAGACGAGACGTCTAGAGACAGGCGGCGGACGAGACGGCAGACGAGACGACGAGGCGAGACCTCGGCGGCTCGGTGGCTCGGCCGCAGCGGCGCGCGGCGTGATGCCGTGATGGTGCTGTGGATCTAATATGAAGTCGAACCGAACTCAAGATCGAAGATGACTAGATGAGAAGTCGAACCGCCGGATCCGGGTAGTATTAGTACTATACGCTAATACGTATGCATATACAATATAGGGGCCCCTGGTTTTGGGGGCCCAGGCGGCTCGCCTCGTGGTTGTTCATTGAGTGAAGACCTTGGTACTGGTTTTTGTGTTGTGCTTTTTTTCACTGAATGTGACAGGAGTCTACGGGATGGCCTTTTGTTGACCTGGGAGCTGCGTCCAGAGCAGAA
The DNA here is from genome assembly GCA_036346245.1 of Bonia amplexicaulis. NCBI lineage: Eukaryota > Viridiplantae > Streptophyta > Magnoliopsida > Poales > Poaceae > Bonia > Bonia amplexicaulis. Next base: position 17,622,633 of record CM070757.1, read on the forward strand.
GCAAGGTCCAAGAGCATCACGTGAAGAAGGCGTTGCTCGCTGCGTTCGCATAGGAGGCGTCCCATCTTGCCTGATTAAACGATTAAAAGACAAAAAATTTGAGAAAAAACTTTCACTGAAAATTACAAGTATTCACCCTCTCTGATTGCCATCGACGATCCTACAAAGGGAGATGGGGAATGAGAGAGAGAGTGAGATGGGTTGGTGTGGCCAAAACCAAATGTACCTCGTGTTTATTAGCAAGAGAGGGGGTTGACAGTCTGGCTGCTTGAAAAATTCTAAAATGATTTGAAATTTTAGGCCGAATTGGGCTTTATTCAAGGTTGGTTGAGAAAATCAAATTTTGACAAAATTTATGAAATTCGGCCCGAAATTTTTTGTCCTGAACTACCATTCAAACGTATAGCTCGTTTGGAACGCAGAAATTCAAATGTATAGCTCGTTTTGAACGCGGAAATGTTACAGGAGATCTACAGAAAAAAAATACCTACTTTAGTTAAATTCCATGCTGAAAACCCTCCGTTCAAAACAGGGGCTTTGCGCTTTACAGGTTAAATTCAGGGGATCCCAAATGGCAATCCAGACACCGCAGTACTGTACTGCTTTCACTGCGCGTTCAGTATTACAGAGCATCTTTCTGGTTGTCCCTGTCCTTGCTCGATCTCCAGATTCCAATACATCCGAGCACTGCATCTTCCATTGTCAACCGCCCGTCGTTGTTGCATTGCATCCGAAAGTGAGACACGGAGTTGAAGAAGGAGGCAGGTAAACCCTAGAAAAAGAAACCCTAAAATAACATCGAGAAGTCAGAGGCAAGAGAGTCCATTGTTGTAAGGTATAAAGTGCGGTTGACGTGGACAGGCTTGGCAGGTTGGCAAAGAGAGTCGTCAAGTCAAGCGGCACAAGTGCCATCAAAGTGGTATTAACCCTCCCTAGTTTCTCTGAAATGTTTTCCTTTCTTCAGTGTTCAGATTATAGGTTTTGATAATCGATATGTAAGTTGTTTGGAGTAGATTTGCTTCTAGCTCTGGGTGGTAATTAGGGCTCTTCTTGGCTACCATTTCGTCGTGGTAAACGACGGCCGGGTATGTCAACAAGGTGAAAAAAAAGAACATCCAGGCAAGACAATGACAACATCAAATTATTTTTTTTACTTCTAGAAAACAGATCACAATGCCTTAATGTGTCGCCCTCTGCATACGTTGTCACAATTTGAGATTGAATGGCTGAGAAAGTTTTGCATAGCTTAATTGGTGTCACACATTGATTTCATGCTGATGGCCATAGTTTGATTTTCACCGACCACTGATTAGATGAGTTATTTATATGGACTCTCCGCTATGGTTTCCCGGATTTAATCCACAACATATATGACCCTTGGTTACAGCGTGTCACTTCTAGTGAATCCTGATATCCTCTCAGCTTGCTTGAATCAATCACTAGTTGGTCAGTAAGTCAGGTAGGTCGATCAGGAGCCAATGGCCGTGGAGATCCAAACCATCGATGCGCCGCGTATGCAGCTTCTCCCTGTCTTTTTTTTTCGTCACACGTTGTCCTTGTGCCAAGTGTGATCAGAGGTGAAAAGGGAACAGCTGAATGATGAAAAAATTATCTGCAAATTGTGCTCATCATTCGACAAAGATATTATCCGGTCGTCAGTGTTAGGTCTCGGGCGAATCCAAGAGATTTTGGAGTGACAGAGATTGCAGATCAGCTCGTGTAATGCAGCTTTGCCGACAAACATGAAAGAATTTTGTGTGTATGCAAGTCACATAGTCCATTAAACAACCAAACTTGCAAGAATTCAACCGCAGATTCTGCTGAAGATTTCATGGTGCGTACTGAGAAACAAATCCCTTCGTCTGCTCGTGGGGCATTACAATGCTAATGAATTATGAATGATGCTGTCAACATACAGACAGAATAATCTCCGGTAAAAAAAAAGCAGGTTTACTCTGAATTCCGATGTTTCAGTCATTGGGAGGAAAAAAAATTCTCGGCATACTTTCTTTGCTTCATATTTCAGGTCCAGTCCAAATTTGGATATATTCCAATTTGATGGTGAGCAAGGCACAAGGAGAAACATAGAAAGCAGGCTTTTGACCACAAAAGGAATAGAAGAGAGAAGAATACCTTTCTGGTTTGGAGGAGAGCGAGATTGCAGAACTGAAAATATAGTCTTCCACCAATGTTAATTTCCGTGAGATGACCCTTTTTAATCGTAGCTGACACATTGATATGTATGAATAGCACTATTTCAGCATTATTCTTGGTCAGAATGTTGCCTTCATCAGCGTTGTTCATTTCAATGGAAGGGGTCAGTCTGCATTTACAAGAAAACATAGCTGGCCATCAAAACTATCCTTTACTTTTAGGAACATACCAATCTCTTTTTGTCTGATCATAAGCAAGTGATGAACAGCTTTCGTTGCGGTAATCCCATGAGAGCACCGTTTTCATCAGGCCTCGCAGCCTCTCGGCACCGGGACAGGGCTCAAAAACAGTCTTCCCCCCTAGATAAACAAGGACCAGCCCCTCCTTCAGAGCTCCCACCACACCATGCTCCAGGAGTGAACCGGCCTTCAGAGCGGTGCAAAAGCTCACGGTCTATCTTGTCCAGGACTCTTGACCATCTTATTGAAGTCCTTAATTCATAGAGAGGGTCAGCGGATGCTAATTTGGAGGGTAGTTCCAAGCAATGTAGTGCAGGACATGGCCAACTGCGGTGCCCCGAAACTCGTCAGAGCTGCGGATCGCGGTATGATGATAACCTTCTGGTGAGGAGATGAAGTTGACATAGTACATCAGGAGGGTTCGCGGGAGATTGTCCCAACCCCATATGCAGCACTCCAGGAAGGTTTTTGTGAGCATTATCCAAGCAGAACCTGGCGATCAAACAGGAGATGACTGTTATGTTAAGATGCATCTAAAGTTGTGTATTTTGCACCAGGAAAAAATGCCTTACAAGGCAGAATCTATACCACTACGAAGATGCATGCATTTACACCCTTACACCTTATACACAAACTTTTATTTTTATATACCAACTTCAATTCATTTTAGGCATGTTCAGCAGAGTAAATCTTGTACTTGTTTTTGACAATGTCACACTGTTTCTTGGGAAAGTTATATCTAGTTTAACAGCAAGTGTGATAGGAAGCTAGCAGCAAATGACAATATTATACATAGTCAACCAGAAAAAGTTGATTATTTCAAAACAACATGGCGCCGTAACTAAATTCTAAGGGCTTGGTTGAATATTTTGACCAGAGTGGGGACATCCCACTTAGCCGATCCGCGTTTGAGACCTCACCAAACTAAGGGTAAAATCAGGGGGACGTCCCTCCCCCTGGTCTACCTTTTTAAAATATTTTGACCACAAAACCCAGACTGATACTTGGATACAACCACTTTCTTTTTTTTCCAGGAAAATGCACTACTTGAAAGGAGAGGTTATCACTAATGTACAAACTTAGGAGGGCATCGGTACACAGCAGAAAGCAAGAGGCAATGCAGACAATATCTAGTGTCTATCCAAGAATTGTTCTCCACTTTCAAGTACTGTTTTGTGGTTTAACTGGTTATAAATCAGTGGATCTTGAAGGTTGAACTATTTTGAAAAGTAATATGTCAAATAGTTAGTGACCGCATGCATGCCGACTGCCACATGAATGTATGATGTATCACTGCCTTATGAATAGAATAGCTTCTAGACATGCCAAGTATCAAATGCTGAAAGCAGGAACCAGGCCTACCAATATATAACTCGAAAGATGCTGGCAGTTCTTGCTGCTCAGTAGTCATAGTAAGGTCAAACTTTTTTTTTGACAGATAGAGCCCTCAGTCCAGAACAATTGGTTTTGCCCTTTGAATCCTGTGAGGAAACCACATCACATCAGCCAAAGGATAGGGGATGATCCAAAAGACAAGGAGAGCTAGATAGTGTGAACCGAATGACAAATATGGATATCATCAAGGAAACTTGCACTTTCCATCCAGATAATTGCATATGCTCTATAAAATTAAGATTTCTTGGCAAATACGAGAAGCATGAAGCACATCTGTACAGAAATAATAGCAGTTAACCATACAAGTATAGAACACATGAAGTATATCAGCACAGAAATAATAACAGCTAACAATTACAATGCCGTTCCTAGTTATGTTGCTGGTTTAGGTAATGAAGATTCAAGCTTCACTACAGGGGGCTATCCTCTACATAAGTGACCTCTTTTTAGAATGGTGGGATCAGCAGAGCTTTGGCTTTTCACTTTTTGCTACAATAATTAGCTTTCAAACGGTGCGTTTTTTAAAAACAGAGTCTACTAGTTGATTGTAGTACACACTGTACCGACTTCAGCTATACTAGCTAAAATCACATGCGATTGTCTCTTTCTTCGTAATCTCTCTTGTGAACAGCTAGAATTCAAAAATTCAAACCATAAACCATAGCCCAAAAGAACCTATCCAAGTGGTGTTTTCACCTCTAACTGGCTGGGATGAACACAGTGCCAACCACTCGTGCACCCTGGCATGGCACTCCACCACCTGGAACCTATACTGGGCCCCTATCCTCTAGGCCTGTATATCCTGATACAAGTAATCTGCAGTTCTTCACTATAGGAGGCTATCCTCTACATAAGTGATGATAAATCGATAAGGCACAAGAAATTCAGTTCAGCTAATCCAGAGATAGTGCAACCTATTACATCTGTGTCCCTGATGCCCCCATATTATGATTTTAATCCTGCGAAAAACGATAATACTGCCATCCACAATGCTCTCTATCAGCCAACAAGAGTTAAAGTTTCAGCAGGTAAATTAGGGAAATCGGGACACCAACTGCTAGTTTGCCTTTGCCACGCATGAGAATGTGGGCGCAAAGCTTTAATTTAGTTGTAGTCTCTGGTCTCTAGAGAGCAAGGATCCAACGGGGGTTCGTGCCAGCCCCCTGACCCCACCTGTCACACACGCATCGTTCTAGTCTTCTTCCCAGAAACCCACTTCCCACCGAGCACCTCTCCCCGAACTGAAACGGAAATCAAACCCCAAACCTCCCCCACTCGATGTCGCCGTCGCCGTCGTCGCGCCGCCCTCTGCGGCGCGCGGCGTCAGCTCGGGCGACGTCGTACGATGAGTCGCTCGTGGATGCCACGCTGCAGGCCTACCTGGGCAACTCCCCGTCGCGCCGCATCCGGCGGCTGCGGCGCCTCTCCGCCGACGAGCGCCAGCGCGAGACGGAGACGGAGGCGCTCATCGCGCTCTCCCTGGGCTTCCCCATCGACGAGCTCCTCCCCGACGAGCGGGCCCTCCTCCCGGCCCCCGTCGCAGCCGCCCCCAACGACTACGTCGTCGTCCGCAACCACATCCTCGCCTCCTGGCGCGCCGATCCGCGCCAGCCGCTCCCCCGCGCGCGCATCCTCGAGACCGTTGCCTCCAGCTACGACCACCTCGTCGCCGCCGCCCACGGCTTCCTCTCCCGCGAGGGCCACATCAACTTCGGCGTCTCCGCCGCCTTCCCCGCCTCGCCTCCCCCTGACGTGCCCCAGGGCCCCGCCGCCTCTGTCCTCGTGGTCGGCGCGGGGCTCGCCGGCCTCGCCGCCGCGCGCCAGCTTCTCCGCTTCGGCCTCCGCGTGCTCGTCCTCGAGGGCCGCGCCCGCCCCGGGGGCCGCGTCTTCACCTCCCACCTCGGCGGCGGCCAGGCCGCCGTCGAGCTCGGCGGCAGTGTCATCACCGGCATCCACGCCAACCCGCTCGGCGTGCTCGCGCGCCAGCTAGGGATTCCTCTCCACAAGGTGCGGGATCGCTGCCCGCTCTACCACCCCGACGGCCGGACCGTGGGGACCAAGCTGGACAGGAGCATCGATCTGGTGTTCAACATGCTTCTCGACCACGCCACCAGGCTGCGGGAGTCTCTCAAAGAGGCTGCCGAGGGGATCTCGCTGGGGGAAGGGATCGAGAGGCTGAGGAGGCTGTACAATGTGGCGAAAAGCGAAGAGGAGAGGGAGGTTTTGGACTGGCATTTGGCCAACCTTGAATTCTCCAATGCTGGTTGCCTGTCGGAGCTCTCGCTCGCGCACTGGGACCAGGACGATCCATATGAGATGGGTGGAGACCATTGCTTTTTGGCTGGAGGGAATTCGAGGCTTGTACAAGCATTGTGTGACGGTGTACCAGTGTTGTATGGGAAGACGGTGAAGCGGATTGAGCATGGAGTCGATGGGGTGAGCATCATGGTAGACGGAGGGCAGGTTTTCCAGGCCGACATGACGCTCTGCACTGTCCCGCTTGGGGTGCTCAAGAGCGGGAGCATTGTGTTTGACCCGGAGTTGCCTGATAGGAAGCTTGCTGCAATCCAGAGGCTGGGGTTTGGGTTGTTGAACAAAGTGGCCATGTTGTTTCCCTATGTATTTTGGGATGAGGAAATTGACACATTTGGGTGTTTGAATAAGGAGAGGAGCAAGCGTGGGAGTTCTTTCTCTTCTACAGCTACCATACTGTCTCTGGCGGCGCAGTACTTATCGCACTTGTGGCTGGAGAGGCTGCTTTGGAGTTTGAAAAGGTTGATCCTGTTGTAGCGCTTCACCGGGTACTTGGTATTCTTAGAGGTAATCACTACTAAAACTAACAGTCTCATGTATGTTCATAAGTTTAACTGCAATCTTCTATCAAGGTTGGGACATTGATTTGAAACTATACTAGGAACTCGAAGCATTTCAACAAAAAACACATTCATGCTTACTTGCTTAGTGACTGGGCAGACAAAAACATAACATAAGTGACCTATCCTAATCAAACATAACATGCTTTATTTTGGATTTTTAAGACAAGTGCATACTTGGTGTTTCTGTGGACAACATAATGTTAAGTAGAAGTGTGTAAATGATGTATGTGTGTTGGTAATGATTATTTTATGGCTTTAGCACATGAAAAGTTACATTAGGAACATATTACTATAGTAAGACTTGTTTTTCACTCCATAATTCATTGACTCTGCACTTGGTGATTTAAGATTAGGTTTAAATACTAATACAACGACTGGATGTGCTGTTGTAATACAACTACATTCTGTTATACTTGTTGGATGGCTGGGTGTATAGCGTAATGTTAAGTGGAGTGTAAATGATGTATGTCTTTTGTTAATGCTCATTGGATGGCTATAGCATATGGAGAGTTACATTTGGAACATATTACTATAGTAGACTTGTTTATTACTCCATAATTCGTTGACGGGCCATGTGTTGATTTAAGATTAGGTTTAAATACTAATACAACAGGTAGATGTGCTGTTATACTCATTGGATGATTGTAGCATGAAATGTCACACTTGGAACTTACTAGACTCACTGTCACTCCATATTGAATTGAAGTGCCATATTGTGTTGATTTAAGTTTAGGTTTACATACTAATATAACAACTACATGTGTTGTATTATACTAGTTTTTCTAATGGTAGGATAGCTCTTCTATTGTTTATTGTATTTTTGTTGAGTGTGGGAATGGGCAATTGATTTTTAGAGCAAATGGATTTTTTTTCCTATTTGGTAGGAGCAATTTACCCTTTTTAGTTTTTGTATTGTTAATATTTTCTGCATGAACCCGGACCCTCCTAAAATTTATAGTATTTGCACATTAAATGCCTCATTATGCGAGCTTACGTGACTAATGGGCTAGTATTTGTATGTACTTGCATTATGATTGACACTCTTCAACTTACTAGTAAAGCCTTAACTGTGGACTTGTTAGTCCAGAGCAAAATGGGTTCATTAGAGTTATGAATGTGGATTGGCAGAGCGGGGCCAATGATCTCTGAGGATGGGCATAGTTATTTTTTGGGGGGAGAACTCATAGAATTCAAGGCGTTCAGACTGACGATTTGCGTTCAAAACAGCAGTATTACTAATTACTTACTTCCCTAAAGCACAGCTCCCTGATTAATAATTAGATCTTATTTAGTTTTGGTCATGGATTCAAACTTGCACTTAGGTTCCTGCTTTCTATGCTAACTATCATTTATCCTTTGAGCTATTGCCTAGATGCTATGACAATGCATGACGAAGTGGGTTGCTCTAGTATGCAGAAAATAGCCATAGCTGCTCTTTGAAAAGGAAAAAAAATGAAGAAAACTGATATCAATAATTTTGAATATGAATCGGGTAACTACACTTTATCTATACTGAGATAAAATGGGATAACATAAATGCTCCTTTTAAATTGTGAGAATACACAAATGGAAAGGAGGAATACAAGAAAAACAGAGGGCAATGGTAGTCTTTGATCCCCTTGAATAATAGCCCAGCCCAATAGACGAAAAAACTTCTTTATCTGAAATGGGCTATAAATGTCACAATTAACACAAACTTCTAGTTTTGCTTGACTCATATATCAACAGAAGGGATTGCACAGTTGAATGTTTACCATGTGCATTTTGGAAGTCCACCAACATAAGGGGGCAGAATAAACATATTATGACAAATGGGGGGTGGAACATAAATAACAAAAATATAGGATACAATAAACAAATAACTAGGGGTATATGCATAATTTTCTCTATCTTGAAATGCTATTTTTAATTATAATAAGCGCTCAACATGACATAAGAAGGTTTAGAGGCGGTGTTTTAGGCTCTCTGCTCAAATGGTAGGATGTAGGCTTAGGGTTTTTACCTTGTAGGTTTTATTACAAATCTTTCGTTTCTTTGACTTTGAGGAGGTTTCATTCCTAATCTACTCTAACTTATTTAGGACAAAATGTTTTGTTGTTGTTGAATAAGCGCTTAGCATACTATTCCTGATTTTGTCCAGGTATCTATGGCCCAAAAGGTATTACTGTGCCTGATCCCATTCAATCAGCTTGCACAAGATGGGGTAGTGATCCTTTTTGCTCTGGTTCGTACTCTCACATCAGAGTTGGGTCTTCTGGTGCGGACTATGATATTCTCGCCGATTGTGTCAATGACCGACTCTTCTTTGCTGGAGAAGCGACAAACCGTGCATACCCTGCAACGATGCATGGAGCCTTATTGAGCGGACTAAGAGAAGCTTACAGAATTCTCCGTGCCTCAGAAAGTAGAGTGAATTCTGAGCATAAGAAGTACGCGCTGCAGAAAAGCGCGAGGCCTCCCAATGGTGTGCTGGAAGATCTTTTCATGGAACCAGATCTAGAATTTGGGAGGTTCTCATTCGCGTTCTCCTCTATGACACCTGATGATCTACAGGCTGCGGGGTTGCTTAGGATCACGCTTGAGAAGCACTTATTTCTGCATTCCAAGAACCACGATTTACCGGGCGATGATCAGAAGGATCAAGACCGTGCAGCTGAGAAGACGGATCAAGAAGCGTTCCATTTGTACTCTGTCGTCTCTCGAGAGCAGGCGGATCAGCTACAGCTGGCAGGCGAGGACGATAAAACTAGGTTAGCATTGTTATGCAAGGATTTTAGTGTAAAACTAATGGGCTATGACATTACATGCGACGTAGGTAGTTCTCTAATTTTTAGCATCTTGAGCGCTCGGAAAGCCAGGAAAAGGCTGCAGCGTCCGAAGAGCTTCAAAATCTCACATTGATATGTACTTCCATTTTTTTTCTCTCCTCTCTTCGTAGAACAGAAGCATTTTTTGTTAGGTTGGAACTAATCTTCTATATCTGTAACAGATTGACATGATCTTCAAGTCATATTATACTTTATATATTATACTTTATATATACGCTTTCCGAGGAATGATTATTTCGGCTATTCGATCTTCCCACGTGTTATCAGAGTGGGTTTACATCTGGGCATGTTCTTAGCCACCAACAAATTTCGCAGCGCATCACCTCAGAGATAGATGATTCAATCTCCTCAGGGCTATGTAAAACGTTGTAGATAGATGGCATCTTCTTCGTTGGCTCCACACGTCGCCTCCGTGCATAAGACATGCTCACAAGCGCCAGCACAAGATAGAGACAGAGGAGCTCATCATGCTCCCCCTTGGCTTCCCAATCGACGAGCTCCTCCTCGATGAGCGGCCCCTTCTGGTCCCCGTCGCCGCCTACATCGGATTGTGCATGCGCCTGCGCTGTCGCTAGCTGCCACCATCGGCCGCCCATGCACGTTCGACCGCTTTGTCGTCTTTGGTGCTGCACCGGATCCGGCCTCCCATCACGGTTGGCCACCGCCAACTCGGATCCGGTTCCTCCGCGCCGGATCCGGCCAACCCCCTCTGCTCTCCTCGGTGGTCTCTCCACCCGGATCTAGAATCGGCTCTCTCGCCGCTCATCTCTATTGGCTCTAGTGCTGTGGAGCTCCACGTCGGGTTCGAATCCACCATATCCAAGTTCCACGACCCAGATCTGGGCTCCACAATAAGCGGCCCCTCCCTCCCAGCCCCAGTCATTGCCGCCCCAACTACCGACCATGTCTACCATTGTGATTGACTTCCACTTCGTCGTCTCTTCTCGTGTCTCCCCAGTTGTTGCACACTTTGCCAGCGTCCACCACACCAAGCCGATCCTTTGTTTCTACTTCTTCCTCTACGCTTATAAGGTGCCGTCTTTCCTACTGTGTCGGTGTCCTGCGCCTATCGGCTTGCTCATCTTCTCCTCCCTTATGCCGTCGGTGACACCGGCTATTCCACCGACATCTTCCCCTCTATCGCCGATGACGCCAATTATTCCGCCGACACCGATGACGCCAATTATTCCGCCGACATCTCCTCCTCCTCCTCTATCGCTAGTGATGCTAGCTGTTCCATCGGTATCTCCTCCTTTGCCACCGGTGATGCCAGTTGTTTCACCGACATCTTCTCCTCTACCACCGGTGACGCCAACTATGGCTCCCCAACTCCCCCGCCTCTCTACTCCTTTCTCTCATCTACCAGGTTGACCACGGCAGGACGATCACGGTGGCTACGACCGATTTACTGTAGCTACGACCGATGTATTATAGCTACGATCGGTTTACTGTACACCTACCGTGGTCGATGATCGTATGCACCTCGTCCACGACCTCCTCTGCCTGTCTAATATCATATCATTAAGGTTATCTGACTGATATTATATCATTGAAATTACATGTCTAATATCATATCATTAAAGTTACCTGACTGATATTATATCATTAAAATTACCTAACTGATGTTATAGACTTTTAATATTGTATTCATACCATGATGTTTTAGATTATCTTGTTTCACATGCTTTTATGTTTATTAGAGTGCTCAGTTAAAATGTTCTAGAATTCTTGTTTTTAATTAGTGTTTTAGAATTTATGCTTAAATCGTTAATGGGGGTAGCATATGAACATGTTTTAACTTAGGTTTAAATTTTTAGCACTCTTTTGATATTAGGGCTGTTATGTTTTAGTTTTCTAATATCATGATCCATTAATTGTATGATGTTGTTTTTGAGCCATGAAGGATGTATGTATTAAACCTGTTAATCTAACTAATAATTGTTAAGGGTATTAGAGATAAGGTATTAGAGATAGAGTAGGATTGTTATTCCATATATGCCTTATCTCTATATGGTAGTATATCCTCTCTTGTACTCTTATATATATATGACCCTTTGGGTCTCATATCAACACACACAATATTCATAACATGGTATCAGAGCCTAGGTTCCATACCTAGCCTCCGTTCGTCTTCCGCTGTCGCTGCCCCCGGGAGAATCGATCTCTCCTGGGGGCGGTATCTCCTCGACGCCGTTCATGTGACTGGTCTTCACGGCCACCTTCTCCCAGCGGCTGCTCTCCGCCATCAAGTCCAAAGGCCTCAAGCAGGAGACGGTGACTGTCGCCGCTTCCTCCGCTGCCTCGTGGCTCTCCAGCGCCCAGACCAAATCTCGCTGTTGCAACCCTTCACGGCACGTATCGCCTCCCGCCAACGCCGGATCCGCTGGCGCGCCACGCAACGGCCTCGGCGGGCGGGCGGCGCGGTGCTTGTCCTCACGGAGCTCGCCTACCGTCCTACACCCAGTCCGGATCCAAGCAAATGGATGAAGCATCCTGCCGCTCCCATCCAAACCGCGGAGCCCCATATCGCCTCTCTCGCTGGCGCCGTCTTTGCGCTCGCGACGTGGGCGACCGTCTTTGCGCTCTGCAACGAGACGCTTGCGCCTTGAGGCCTCGAGCCCCGCCAGCGCCGCCGGTACGCCGATCCGTCGGCCGATCCTCGCGGGACTTCGCCGAGATGCTCCTCCTCGACTACCGCTTCATCGCCGAGTACTTCCTCAAGGCGAGGACCGCGCCGCCGACGCTGGCCATCGACGCCGCATGGGCCATGCGAACGTGTACAACGACCTCTTCCTCCTCGAGAGTCTCCAATGGCCTTCGCGAAACTTCATGTTTGCATGCATGGATAGGATATCCCCACGTATGCATGCAGGGATTGATACACCCACGAGAAAACTTCATGTTTACATGCATGGATAGATATCCCCACTATGCATGCAGGGATTGATACACCCACGGGCGCATGCAAGAGATACCCAGATATCCGTCCGCGCAGTTCGCCGTCACGCTCGGCATCGCCTGCGTCGCGCTCTTCTCCAGCCTCGACGTGCTCGCCTCCGTCTCCTTCATCTTCGCGCTCATCGCCGTCTTCGCCCGAGCTACCGCCGACCTTGTTTGCGCTCGGCTTTCTTGCGTTGATCGTCGCCACCGCCGTCGCCGTCGCCGACTCGCCTCGCCGGTCGAACTGCCGCTCGCTACCGGCCGATTGTTGGTTCACTGCCGCCACGCCGCCATGCGGCCACCCCGCTTTTGTGCTCAACGCCATCGCCGACGCGCCACGCCCGTCCACGTGAGTTCATGCAGTTGCATGCATGCATGGTTATCTAGTTACTACGTGAGGGCATAGATTGCCATTGCATGCATGTTTTGTCTTTGTGTTGAGTCCATGGTCATCTCCAAGTCTTCCGTTGCGTCCATCCAAAATCCGTAGTCTCTAATATCTAGTTCGTCCAAGTCGTGCGAGTCCACAAATTTATTGTCAGTCATAGAAGTGTAGGAATTTTTCTTTTGCATGACAGCAGCCGCCTTAAGGCCGTCGCGCTTCTTCTGCACCGCGCCTCCGTTGCGCTTCTTGTGCTCTGCGCCGCCGTCGCTTTACGACCTGCGCCTCCGTTGCGCTTCTTGTGCTCTGCCGACTTGCCGTCTCGGTTTCGATCCGCACCGTCATGCTTCTATCTATTCCTCTTCGGCTTGATTTGACAGTTTATTCCAAGGCTGCACACAACGACGACATCATCAAGACTCGGATTTCGGATTTATCTTGTTTTAGTATTAACCCTTTTTCAAATGCAATGCTATTGCATACGCCTTGCATTTGAGGGGGTGTTAAGGGTATTAGAGATAAGGTATTAGAGATAGAGTAGGATTGTTATTCCATATATGACTTATCTCTATATGGTAGTATATCCTCTCTTGTACTCTTATATATATGACCCTTTGGGTCTCATATCAACACACACAATATTCATAACAATAATCACTTATCACATAATAAAACTTGAATGATTGGACAGTGAGTTGCCTGACATAGATTTTGCTAGCTTAGAAGGTCACGATATAGGTAATATAAATCATGGGGAAGGCGATGTATCACGCGGTGCATATGGTGCAGACTCTATCCACATGGATATGGTACGTGATTATATTACAACGTCTTTGGTGGCTTGACGTAGGTAGCATTCTAGCAATTTCAATTATTGTACTCTGTACACTACAAATGTACACGTGTCACCTGTAATGTTTGTAATCCAATTCGTATGTCAAGTCCGAACCAGTGTAATTCAATGGTTTCTCTTAGTACCACTTGTTAAAGTGCCAAATACAACTCTTCTCACTTAAGCCCAGCAAAAAACCAAAAATCGAATTGAACACCCTTAATTTCAGCCGCGAATTCTTACAGCCGCTACAATAAACCGTTTGAACCAAAAGTCACAAGTGACACAGGCCATATGCTTTCGCTTCTGTATCGTCACTCACTCAACAGAGTAATCGTGCTCTAATTGGCATTTTATCAATTATTTTACTTAGTTTTCCATTATTATATTCAGGGGTCATATGGACTTCTTCAAAAGAAAATTAATTAATGTTCAGAGCAAGATATACGACTGCATAAAGAAATATATATATATATATAAAATATATATATATATATATATATATATATATATATATATATATATATATATATATATATGATGCATTTATAACTTGCATCTTTAATGCATCCATAAATAATACATATACACATATTTATGAATAGGAGAAACACTATAAATGCATTCCTTTTGTCATGTAACCTAAACATTTCCCCCATCGCCTACAAACTAAGAACAATTAAACATGGAGAAAGTCACCATGTTTGCCCTTTCCCTGTCTCTGGCCACCACCTTGCTCTTCACCGGCAGCAGTGCATGCATGGGCGTCCCACCCTATATCCGCTCCGCCGCGTGCTGCGAGGCGAGCACGTCGCAGACCATGTACGAGCTCTGCATGAAAACGCTTCAGGCGGAGCCGCCGAACGGCGAGATCACCGTCTACGCACTCGCCGCCGCGAACGCGGCCACGACGTCCTACGTGGCCACCATGGACGCCGCCAACCGGCTGCTGCAGGACCCGTCGCTCCCCGGGGACCTGAAGGACGCGTGCTCGGCCTGCATGGGGAATTACGGCACGGCGCGGAAGCTCGTCGGCAGCGTGGTGGACCAGCTGCGCCGTTGCTTGTTCCGGGATTTCTTGCAGGACTACGGGGCCGCCGTTGCTGCCGTGGACGACTGCGCCTCTAAGGTTCTGCCCGTCGGTGCGTCCACGCCGTTGTACGGCATGATCTTGGCTGATCGGGATAGGAGCATTCTCGCTTTCCGGCTGGGAGCCTTGATTATGAAACATCAGTGAGCAAACTAGCTGCATAAATTTCGTTGTTGCTACTGCTAGCCGTTCGTTGCATATCTGCATGTATCTAGGTTTCAACTCCCCGTCTTGCAGTGAACTTCGAGGATGGCTGCAACCAACAAATTTCTATTTGATAATTATTGAAAGTTTGGCCTGAATTGGCCATCAAAAGTACCAGTCTTGTTGCTTTGATAGTGATATGCATGCACTTCTGAATTACTCCACCCAAATCTATATATATATATATATATATATATATATATATATATATATATATATATATATATATATATATATATATATATATATATATATTACTGGCGGTATGATCCCTAGGTAGTATTCATCTCTCAAATAGAGTAACAACTAAACTAGGGGCAAAATATATACTAACGGCACATATTCTTCGACGGCCAAACACGTAATTGCACTGCTTCGACACCATGACAAATCGATGTTCAAAATGTTTAAAATAACAGAGCCTTAAAATGTTTCAAATTTGAATAAATGCGAAGCAAGATATAATGCTATTTATGACTGCACGAGAAAAGACATCTTGTTTTCGGAATCATATACTCTACCCCATTAAAAATCTTGCATTTTTTATATCACACCCTCTTCCATTAAATACATGCAAGTTCAATTGTCATGAATATAAAAAAAAATACACAAAACAAAATATGAACCAGCAATCCTCAGCTCGCTAGCTAGATGATTTATTTGCACCTATTAATCGATTTAAATCCGAATAAATGTCAAGTCCGAATGCACTAGAAAATACTTCTTGTTTTCACGATCATATATATCTGCTGCCATTACAAACTTGGCTTGTTTCTTTCACCTAGATACAGTACAATAGAAGAAGAAAACAAGATGTATTTTTAGTTTCGAGGCAATGTTTTCCACAAATGCCCTTTAATTGATTTAGTAACGTTAGAGATATAAGTATCCAGCTAATAAATACAAATAAATAACATAATGCCGAATGATACAATTCGGTCAAACTTTGGCCAAATTTAAAATTTATCAAAATTCAAATGGGATTCGTCTCGTTGCCCTCCAAGATTTTTTCCGAAACGAAAATGTTAACCCTGGCTAGAACCACAGGTAATTTTGACCTATGTATTAATTTTCTTTCTTATTTTACTCCATGAAATCATCCTACTTAACGTGAAATATAGAGCAAGGTAGGTGCATGTATTCCCATTTAGGACTGTGCTAGAAAAAATCCCCTGTTTTGCAAACTTAGCATATTTGTTGCACTATATTAAATACATACAGCTACACATTTCTGATCTTTAGTCTACCAAATAGGAAAATCCAACCTATTTAAAGGTCATTCTTCTTGTATCCAATATAGCCAACCTCAACACAATTCAGTTTATGCGGTGCAGTTTATTTGGTAAAAAAATATTTTGATTTTTAAAAGTTGACAATCGAATTAAGTAAATTAAAACTGAAAACCGAATCTAATTAACCGGATTATTTTAATTCAGTTAATTCGGTTTTCGGTTAACCGAAATATGCACAACGCTTTAACATATAATAATATTCTTTACTCTAATGTTATCATGCCGAATTTATTTTCGAGCGAATGATATCTCTAGAGGCTACTAATGTTCTTCCTTTTGAGATGTTGAAAACTACCTATAAAATTAAATGAGAATAGTCTTTGTTTACTATAAATTCACACAAGGGAAAAATAATATTTTGGTATTTCGGTTTTCATGACTTAAAAACCGCACCGAAAACTAAAAACCAAATAGCATGAAAATATAAACCGTATCAAATACTATACACCGAATAAACGAATTTTTTAGTTTTTTCGATTTGATTCGATTCGGTATTTTGATTTTGATATAAAAATACCCACCCCTACTTGTTATTCACGTTCCCGCGTGTCCGGAGAACATGGCGGGCGCCCGTGCGTTCCCGGCTGGCTGGTCCTCACGATCGAGTTCGCACTCACCGTTGCCTAACATTCTTTAGTCCTTACTTAGTTTGTGCGGTACTGTAGGCACAATTGTTTACTTTAGTATATTTATTAGGTTACCATTGATATCTTAAACTATAAGTGATAATTTTATTGTGTTTTTTAAACGATAGCGAACGGTGGAGACATCGATACTGACATCGTATATAGTTTTTAGATCAAAAACTTTTAAACAATATGCTTTAAAAAACCGTTGTGTTTATTTCAATTTTTAAAAACTTTTTTCAACTTACGAAGAAACGAAAGAGTCGAGCCTTTTGTTGTATTTTCATGGTTTCTCTTCGCCTTTCTTGCTCGGGACCGCGTTGTGGAACCGAGAATTTGATAAGCCTGGGCAAAGAACAAAGTCTAAATAACAAATGCTCGGAAACATAGATCATAATACAAGCAAAATATGAATTTCATAACTTTCACTGCTAACACGTTTATAATTGAGCCTAGGCAGGGCTCAGGGTCGCCGGGCCCTGCATCCGCCCCTAGGACTGGCATGGTAGCCGCCCAGCTGGGCCACTTCTATCTTAGGATTCGCCGTCGTCTTCTCTCTCTTCCCTTCTAGAGAGACGGAGAGAAGGGAATACACGAGTATATAATACTCTTCCTTTCTTCTTGGGAGGAGACAAGTCATGGTCCGAGATCAACTGCTAGTTCTGCTCTCAGAGCAACACTACTGTTGTTTTCCGTGGCTTCTTCTAGACCAATGGTCTCGATTAATTACTAGTGGTGCACCGCAGTTTGATTAATGTACAGCGTGCTTCGGTATAATCGTCACTCCTCCTCAGACTAGAGGCTGGTACGTACATAAATGAAGTAATTTTAATTTCCCGTTGATCTGCTACGGCGGGGAAACCTGCGATGATCGGTCAATGGATCGGATAAAATACAACTTCAATTGTCATAGTTTATAACTTTACATTAAGATATACTAATAAATTATAATACTATAAAAGTATTTTAACGATAAATCTAGCAATATAGTTTTTATATAACCAATCTAGTTAATTTTAAATATATTGACGAAAAGTTTAATGCTGTGGATTTCAAGACATGAAGTAAAAAAAGAAATAGGAGAGTACTACTTCCTTAGTTCAAATACGTTTCAAACGCAAAATTTGTATAAAAATTTTACAATAATTTTACATAAAATAGTTTAATTCTAGTATCAATTCTCACTTTAGACTATGTTCCTCAATTTCCGACGGAATATAGCTGAAATGCTGACGAAAACACGATGCTCGTGCCCCTGAAAATCTTGATATTCTGGAACGCCCAATGGAAAAAGGACAAAGAGCGCACACAACACATGACTAGACCGCATTAGGCTTCTTATTTTGATTTGAACTTTTGATTTATTTTTTTATTATTTTTAAATTTTATTTGTTTTGGTTTTAGTTTTTTTAGGTTTTATTGTCAATTCTTTTTTTCCCGTATTCGTTTGTATTGTTTATGATGGGCTAATTTATCTTTTTTATTTATTCTTTTAATATTTAGTTACACCAAATAAGCCATCATCTAGATCAATGGTCCCAATTAATGTTAATTTAGACTAATTTATAATATAATTTTAGCAAATAATAAATATTTACAAGATAATTTCATAAACCGGTTTAAATTTTAAGCGAGCGACACCGACTCGTTCCACACAGCGACATTTCTGTTTTTTAATGTAATTTTTCTCTCTTTGTTTGTATTATTTTATAAGATATAATGGTGTTTTTATTATTTTTATATAATTAAACATTTTAGGAAAAACTAACGGCGCCAAAAATTGTACCAAAAGGCTAAAAGGCGCAGCGCTTTAGAACACGTGTCCCTGCCCATTCGGCGAGACCAAACGGGCCCCACCACCAGCACTCACCAACACGGCGCCAACCCAAAAAGAAGACGGGAATCGGTTGGACTTGGAAGTTGGAATTGCAAGTTCCTACATAACAGTCTTCCCTTCTTTCCACCGGCGAGCGAGGCGGCCATTGTCTTCTTCTTCGCCTAGGCACATTCCAAGAACGCCGGAGCAAGAAACAGAGCACCGAGGAGAGTAGGAAAGAAGGGAGCGGGGAGAGCAGAGATGAGGTGGGCGGCGTTCGTGTGGGAGGGCGCGTCGCGGGCCTTCAACCACCGCCCCACCGTCGCCAACCTCGTCCTCGTCCTCGCCGCAAGGTCAGCACTCTGCTCCGTTGCTTCTCATCACACCACCCAGCACTCGTTGGCCGGGGCGGAGAATCCCATCTGGGATCTTGTTTACCTGTGGGCTAGCACTAGTTCGCCAATTAGTTTTGCGCTTGATTTCGCCGTCTTTTTGTTTCCCTTCTGGGCTGGGAGCCTACCGCGTAGCATGTTGTTTTTCCATGGACTCTCGAGTCCCGAGCTGGATTGCGCCGGAAATGTTGGAAATTTACAAGTGGCTGCTTCGCCCGGCTTTTCTTGGTCCCTAGAAAAATACAAAGGGAAAAAAAAGAGAGAAAAGCCTATACATGCTTGAGTTGTCCTCTTTCCTCGTTTCGATCCATGGATCTTGGGGGTGACGTCAAAATTCAGCATTTAGTACGATTTCTCCTCTTCTGAACCTCTGAAATTACCATGTCAATTCGAGATCGACCCTGATTCAGAGCTCACCTAGCTAGTACGATCTTACATGTTGGGGCCTGGCATTTCTTTTACCAGCTTTTAGGATGTTAGAGGAGGGAAGAAAATAAAATGGAGTTTTTTTTCTTCTTTCCACCTGTTTCGATCTGGTCTACGTTTCCCACCTAATTTCCGAATCCCCTGTGTCCCCACCCACAACGTTGTGGCCTTCTGGACTATGCATGAATTTTCCGGCGTGGTCCATGAGATCACCAAGGAGAAAAAATTGTCCTTGATTTCTCCGTTCCTACCGTACCGCGTTTCAGTATTTTTGTATTTCAAAAATGTTCATATGCTCCCAGCTTTCTAATAAATGAAAAAGATTTAGGAATCGATAACGTGAACACATGATGGTTAGGTGAGACGGTGCCATGTGCTAATTGTCATTATATATGTGGTCTTTTGCAGTGCTAGGCAAATGCTGGACTTTGAGTACCATTTCCTCGATTCCTTGAAAGTCGAATTTATTTTCCTGGCTAATAATTTAATAACAGCATGCTATTTATTTATTTATCTTTTCAATGTCTTAGTAAAAAAATATCTCCGTAATATGACTATTTGATAGTATGAAAGAACAAAATTAAAGAGCGGCATTTGGTTGACTGGTCTTCTGCAGTGATATAGTCCAATGCCGAAACAAAATACTGATATTTGTATACAAGCTATATGGCAATAATTTTCCATGCTATTTGAGACAGAGATGTCTAATTGTTGAAGCTGACATTGCTAGATGAGTATGTTATATGATTAATTCACCACTTTCATCTGGTTCTTGTCTTGATCTATTTTATTTTTTGTTGTTTCGATGGAATGGCATTCAAGCATAACTCAAAACATTCTTGTGAATGACTGCTCCAAGTTCCTCCATGTAACGCTCCGCGTTCGAAGCTAACCAGGATTAGTTAAGTAAACAATAGGTTAGAATATGGGGTAATTTAAACTTTTCTGTCTATCCATTAAATTGGAGCCCACAAGCGATAAATAAATATATTGCTTTCACGATTCCATTGATGAGAACTAGAAACAATCTGCGGACACCAGAGTAAGAAACAAGATTTAATCAAGCATCAATTTAAAAAGAGTTTAACTCAAGTAAAATAGATATCGGTCCATATTACAACAATTAAATTAATTACAGTCCTTTACAGCAAACGAATTGTATTCGTTTGGTGACAATTAAAATTTTCCTCAGACCACATAAAAATATTACAGCCCTCATTGCATTAATAACAACAGTACAAATTACAATAAATTTACAATTCCTAGTCTCAAACAAATGACCATCTCACGGACAAAAATAAATACAACATGAATACAATCACTCAGGAATTATATGATTTAATTTACAGTGAGCTCATCTCATACATTGTTTGTGATCCACTAGCCTTACCAAACCCAAACCCCAATATTCTTTGACTAATTAAATAGGAAAATACTGAAAAAGACCGAAGAAAAGAAAAGAATCAAAAGTAGTTGCCATCAGAACCCTAATTTAGATATCGAAGTGGGCATTTCGCTCGTCAAGATACCAGGCCATCTAGGGCCAGTCGGCACTTCTCGCAGCCGTAAGGTTTCATCGTTCGGCATTAAAAACAATCCTGATTCCATTCGAAAAGTCCATTTTCCAGCCAACCAAACAAATATCTAGATTCAACCCCCACGGATCAAGAGTCCACTGTGAACACCGGAGATGCCCACGGAAAGCGATCACTGCAGCCTGCAACTAAGCCATTCCCAAATCGAACCGACAACCAACCGACAGAGCTAGCCCACAATCTCATTCGGATATGGCAAAGTCTTCATGGATGATAGCTACCACCCTGAAGGGAATGCCATGGACCCAGAGTATGACGCGTATGAGCCAGACGCCACATGTGGAGGTTGGGTTGAGAAGGCGGTGGTCGGGAGTCGTATTGGGTGAACCCGAGTACATTAGGATATAGCTAGATTTTATTCTTCGTCTTTGTATAACTATTAGTTAGAACCATTTCCTTTGTAAATATGGTAGTATTCGAGCTCTCATGGCTTTGTATTAAATTTTAGCCCTACGTGGCTATGTTTATGTAATGTTATGTTCTATCTCTAATTATTGTTCTGCAACACTCTAATGGACTTATTATTTATTAGAGCGGTGTTTTATCGGGCAAACGAATAATAATCCGTTGACTATGTTTTTACCTCTTGGTAAAAATACAGGTCGTTACACTCCATTTCTTCGAACTAGTAAGCCAATAAAGGGGTGGCGTCATGTAGCACACACAGATTAGGATATTTAAGAAGACTGAATAATTCTATGGAGTTCTAAGTGTTTTGCATTCTTAGTCCTATCATCTTATTTTCAAACCTGTTAATTGTTGGATGCCGAATCTGCAGTAGTGGAGGCCTCGTCGCATATGCAGACTCCAAATCGGATGATGTTGTGGACAAGCCCCAAGGACCTCCGAAGAAGAAAGTTGTGGTTCTTGGAACTGGTTGGGGTGGCACCACGTTCCTGAGGAATCTTGATAGCACACTGTATGATGTCCAGGTTATTTCACCTCGGAACTACTTTGCATTCACCCCCTTGCTCCCAAGTGTCACCTGTGGAACAGTTGAGCCAAGGAGTGTTGTTGAGCCAATCCGTAGGATTTTGGAGAAGGTATGATGGCTTCCAGAAATTTTAGACACTGTTGAGCAGTTGATAGAATTTTGACTTTTTAACAATCTTTTGAACACCATGTACTTCAAACACTAGAATGGTTTGTTTTCGCAATAGTTTAACAAATTTCCTGACCTTGCACATCTTGCTCAGGAACCAACCTGAATCCCATACATGCTCTTCGTTCTCTACAAGATTGACTTGTTAGGGAATAGTCGTATTTCATACTTGAACACTACATTCATTCATAGACTCATAGCTCAATTAGATGACTAATTTTGTGCCAAACGAACTAAAATTCGTTCTGTTGTTCTTTATGCCCTGACAGAAAGGTGGAGAAATCAAATTCTGGGAGGCAGAGTGCTTCAAGATTGATTCAGCAAACAAGAAGATACATTGCCGCTCAAATATCGGGACAAATCTTGATGGAAATGGCGAGTTCTTAGTTGACTATGACTATCTTGTGATAGCAGTTGGAGCTAGGTCTAACACATTTAATACTCCTGGTGTGGTAGAGAATTGCCACTTTTTGAAGGTAAGCTTTGATATGATTTACATGAACTGAATCTGTCATCCAGTATTAGGTCTGCAGCTATAGTATTTTGCCTTTCTTTATAGACACATCTGAAAGAGAATGAACCTCATGTAACTGTTCCACTATGTAAGATAAATAGTTCTATGTTATTTTCACTGTTTCTGCACTTCAACGCATACTGCTATGTTCATATTGCCCTATTATAATCACAGGAAGTGGAGGATGCCCAAATGATCCGAAGGAGTGTGATGGACTGCTTCGAGAGAGCGAACCTCCCATACCTGAATGAGGAAGAGAGGAAGAAGAATCTTCACTTTGTTGTTGTGGGTGGTGGACCTACAGGCGTGGAATTTGCGGCAGAGTTGCACGATTTTGTTACTGAAGATCTATCCAAGCTTTATCCTTCTATTCAGCACCTTGTCAAGATATCATTGATCGAAGCTGCAGATCACATACTTACCATGTAGGCCAGATTGGTTATCTCTTACATTTGATGCTTTATGACTTAATAACTGCTATTGCTTAACGATGACAATGTTGCCTCCTTTTTTCTGCTGTATACTGTGATTAACTAGCAACTACTACGCCGACAATTTGGCAACACAACATTACGTCATATATGTAACATTACGTCCTAGACTAATGATTGTTTATGTGTTCTAAAGGTTCGACAAGAGAATAACTAACTTTGCTGAGGAGAAGTTTGGAAGGGATGGCATTGATGTGAAAACTGGATATAAAGTTGTGAAGGTTTCTAAGGATGCAATTACCATGCAAAATCCGGCTACTGGGGATATTGCAGTTCCTTATGGAATGGCTGTCTGGTCCACGGGCATTGGAACTCGTCCATTCATTGTGGAGTTCATGAAACAAATTGGCCAGGTAGACAGAAATTTAGTGTTCTGTATTCTTTTGTCAGTTCAGTTAGCGATGAATCCTTTCTCTACATATGCAGGCCAATCGGCGTGTCCTAGCTACTGATGAATGGCTTAGGGTGCGGGAATGTGATGATGTCTATGCAATAGGTGACTGTGCTACCATAAACCAACGGAGAGTAATGGTACGCAGTGGAAATTTCTTACTTGTTTGTTTAGGTGCTGTGCCTGGCTGCTCTCCCCTATAGTTTTCCTTCACGGAGAAAAGCTTCTGCCTAACAAAAGAAAACTCATTTCTATCTCGTCTTGCATGCTTAATGTTGCAAATAACGCATAGAAAAATAGAGACAAGAGATATGAATTTTTACGTGGGAAACCCTTGCGGGAAAAAAGCACGAACGCTCAAAGGCAAATCATTATAATGATGAGAAATTACAATGGAGCGCTTGCTCTTCTTATGGGCTACTGGGGTATATATATATAGTGTGAGGGAAAAAAGTCCTACACGGAGAGGAAACTGAATCAGAGTCGGTTGCTACAGATTGACACCACGTCTGATATAACCTGTGCATGCACCTGCCATGCCACGTCTGGCATGAAGTGATAAAGTGTCCTACACGGACACGGTACGAATTCGGATCAACTTTAACACTTAACATTCTCGTCTAGTTTCCTCGCAAACCCCTATGCGCAATTTCTTAAGATTCTGTTTAGTGATGTGTAAGCAGTAGATGTACATGAATTATACTATAGCTCTTTTGATATGTATCATCATATACAGTTGGTAGGGCACTTGAATTGTTAGATTAGCTCTTTAGTGTTGGCCAGTGTACTTATTTGGTGTAATACAAGCTATAAGTTGATGCATCAAAGAGATTTTGTTAATCTGCTATGCACATTTAGGAATTCATGTTCTTGACGTGTAATGCTTGCAGGAAGACATCTCAGAAATATTCAGAGTTGCTGATAAAGATAACTCTGGAACCTTGACTGTGAAAGAAATTCAAGACATCTTGGATGATATCTACGTGAGATATCCACAAGTACAGCTCTACATGAAGAGCAGGCAAATGAATGGAATTGCTGATTTAGTAAGAACTGCCAAAGGTGATGCCGAAAAGGAATCTGTAGAGCTGAACATTGAAGAGTTTAAGAAGGCTCTTTCACTTGTGGATTCACAAGTCAAGAATCTACCTGCAACAGCTCAGGTTGTCTACTTGTCTTTAATTCTTGGAAGTTGGACCTATTTAAAAGTTTCAGAGTAACCATTTCAGTGAAAACACATCGTTTAGAGTGTTAACTAGTTTGTTTTCTGTCAGGTTGCTTCACAGCAAGGACAATATCTTTCTAGGTGTTTTAATAAGATGGAGGATGCTAAAGAAAATCCTGAAGGTCCAATCCGCATTAGGGGAGAAGGCCGTCATCGTTTCCGCCCATTCAGGTGCATATTGTTTCATCATTCATCTGCTCATTTGTTTTCCTAATTCATTTCTTGATCTTCATTCTGACCGGAATTTGTTTGTAGCATGTGTTGATACAAAGTAGCTACTAGTTACACCAGATGGAAGATTAACTTGAATATGATCTAACATTTTTCTGGAAAGTAGTTGAAAAGCAAATTATATTGCAATCACCCTGTTAGAAGTTTCATTTTACAGTATCAACTACAGAATCTTAGACTGCCTGCACGTTAAACTTTATATCTGCAGAGATCTAGAAGTGTTCTTTTTTTTTTCTGGCATCTGATGCTATTACTTTGCTGATTCCTCCAGGTATAGGCATTTAGGCCAATTTGCCCCACTAGGAGGGGAGCAAACCGCCGCGCAGCTCCCCGGAGATTGGATCTCCATTGGCCACAGCACACAGTGGCTCTGGTACTCCGTCTACGCAACGTAAGTGTTTGTTTCCTTTTTTCATGGCGACAAAGTTAACTGTGCTGTCACTCTTGCCCCATTTGCGGTTCATTTACCGTGGTGTCTAACACTCCATTTTTCATCTTCTTTTCTCTGAATTCAGCAAGCAAATCAGTTGGCGCACGAGGGCACTGGTGATATCTGACTGGACCCGTCGCTTTATCTTTGGTAGAGACTCGAGCTGCATATAGTCAAGAAGAAAAGATTTTGTTGTGACATATTCTGAAGCTAAGGCCAGCAGTAGTGCCTCCTGTT
This sequence comes from Bonia amplexicaulis, assembly GCA_036346245.1. NCBI lineage: Eukaryota > Viridiplantae > Streptophyta > Magnoliopsida > Poales > Poaceae > Bonia > Bonia amplexicaulis. The sequence goes on from CM070757.1 coordinate 17,648,341, forward strand.
AAGGGTATTAGATATAAGAGATAGAATAGGATTGTTATTCTATCTCCTTCCTTATCTCTATATGGTATATCCCTACCATATATCGCTTTGTACTCTCCTATATATATGGCCCTTTGGGTCTCATATCAATACACACACAATATTCATAACATGGTATCGAGCTCTAGGTCTAACCCTAGCCGCCTTCCGATCGCGCGCCCGGGAGATCTATCTCCGGGGCGGCGCTCGCTCGCCGCCTCAAAACAATCCTGCCTCCTGCGTCTCCACCATGCTCTCCGCCTTCGCTACACCGAGTTCGCCATCGAGATCCCGTGGAGGGTGGCTCGTTCACAAGACGTCCGAGTGGAGCTTGGCGACTTCATGGCGTTCATCGTCGCGGCAACATCCTTCCGCACGGATGCCGCGCCCACCACCGTCCGGCCAGATCCGCCGGATCCGGAGCCGCCGCCGCCTCGGATCTAGCCTCGCCGCCGCCATCGCTTGGCGAGATCCGCGTCGCCTCGGCTTCTCGCCTCCGTTGCCGTCGCCAACACGGATCGGCGCCTCGCCCGGCCCCGTGCCGCCGCCCATGAGGGCTCCCGACGACTCAGCCCGTTGTGGCGCGCGCCCAGCCGGCCGCCGCTCCTCGCCTCGCCGGCCGCTCCTCCGGCCCGCCTCGCAACCTCCGGGCCGCCATCCGCCGCCCGGTCCGGCCCACCGGCCACTCCCGCCGCCGCCCGACCGCTAGCGCCGCCGGCCTTTGCCGCTCCCGCCCGCCGCGCCTCGCGTGCTTTGCCGCTCCCGCCGCCGCCGCGCCGCGCCGCCGCCGCCGGGGAACCTTATTCCCGGTTCTCCTTTTCGCCGAGTGGGCAAGCCCACAGATAAGTGCAGAAAAAAAAAAAGCGTGCCGTTTACGGTCCTCTTGTCCGTCCGGCTCATCTTGTTGCCGTCTTCGCCGAAGCTATCGCCGACCTCGTCTGCGTCGGCTTTCTTGTTGACCGTCGCCGACCGCGAGTCGCCGCCGCCGCCGACCGCCCGATCGCCGATCTAGATCCGCCGTCTCGGTCTCCTCACGGCCTCCCGAGGCCTCCGCCGCCCGCCGGCCTCTTCGTCGCCGATCCGCCTCCTCCTCCCGCGCCGCACGTCGGCCTCCTCTTCGCGCCGCACGCCGGCCTCCCAAGTCTCCCTGCTAGGCTGCTGGCGCGCTCTCGCATGGCTTCGCCATGCTCGCCTGCCACGGCATCTCTTTCTGCCAAGGCTGCGCCGTGGTCGCCTTCCTCGGCCTCGTCTACCGCCTCCCGGGGCCACCCCGGCGGCTCTCCCCCGCCGACTCGATCGAGCCTACCTAGGTTCTCCTGCCTCGCTTGTCGTGCTCGCCGGCCTCGGCCGCTCCGTCGGCCTCTCCTTCGCCGCCGCCGGGCCTCCTTCCGCGCGCGCACGCCGGCCCCCGGTCCGGCACCTCCGCGCGCCTCGTCTACCGCTCCCGGCCCCCCGGCTCGCCATCATCAAGATTCGGATTTCGGATTTTTCTTGTTTTAGTATTAACCCTTTTTCAAATGCAATGCTATTGCATACGCCTTGCATTTGAGGGGTGTTAAGGTATTAGATATAAGAGATAGAATAGGATTGTTATTCTATCTCCTTCCTATCTCTATATGGTATATCCCTACCATATATCGCTTTGTACTCTCCTATATATATGGCCCTTTGGGTCTCATATCAATACACACACAATATTCATAACACCTCCCACTTGAGTCTGTTTTTGCAGATACATATATTCTTTTTTGTTTGGGAAAGAATAAAAGTTCCTCGGCACTTGTATAGTGCACCACGGAGAAAATTCCTCTGAACCTCTCTTTTTGAGAGTTGTTCTTATGCGGCACCAGCAAACTTGCAGATTCTTTTAGCAGTTCCTTTACCACAAAGATAAGCAAAAGGGACCAGTTTGGACCTGATTTTTTTCTGTGAAATTCTGTTTGTGTGAATTCTGTTTTGTATCTAGCAGCAACTTGAACAGGTTTCAGTGGCTCTGTTATGTTTGGGGCCTCTGCACTCTCTTTAAGTTTTGGGTAGTGGGTGCTTGTTGACTAATAAAGATGAAGACAAATTGCTAGGGAGTCTTATTTTGCAGTTGAATTGTTCTTGACCTTTTTTTTAAAAAAAAATGTCTAAGTTCTTGATTTGTTCCAGTCCAAAACATCTTCCTCGAAATGCTGCTTTAGGTGCAGCGGTTTAGGTGGTGTTCATTATGCATTGCCCCATTGGTGAGCTAATTTCTTTGACATACTGAAACACAACCAACCATTAGTGGGTTAAGACAGTTCCCTCAAACAAAGGGCAAAATGTACAATTTTAATGGCATATTAAAGAGATGCAGTCCACAATTAGTGAAGATGCAGAACACTGGAGATTTGGTAAATCATGTTAAAAAATCAGGGAGAGAGAAACACTGAATTTCTACTTGTAGTCACATCCCAAATGAAAAACAAAGATGATAATGTCCTTTTGCTGCACTGTCATCCCTATCTTGGTGTTTCTTTTTCTTTGCGGAATCCAGTTTGACAGTAACTCCAACAGACGAATAGAAAGGTACCTTCTAGCTGAAATTTCTTTGTCATTGTAGAATCATCATCATCATCCCTATATTATAGTTTGGGGAGTCCCCGGCCGGCCAGACGTGCCACCTCATGGGTTTTACAAAAAGACCCCAGGATTTTTGAAATAGCGTAAGGATCCTCGATTTTCACAAAAGATCCCTGTCATGTCAGCAATTTCGTGAAAAGGCCCTTAGTTTTCTGGAAGTTACGTATGGATCTTTAAATTTTTCAGGGAAGCCCTCTTTTTGCTTGATAAAACCCTGCAGTTTCCCTGAAATTACGTATAGGTCCTTAGTTTTCTTTAGAAATGACCTTTGGTTTTTCTGGAATTACATATAGATCCTTAGTTTTTGTGGAAAACGTCTTTTATTTTGGTTCGCACGGTAGTGAACGCCACGCTACCGCTGCTAGTATAGAATAATACATGGAGAAATCCAATTTCATCGTCACATGGGGAGCAAAATACAGGTTTTGAGGCAATCCAATGGATCACCACCCTTCAAAAGAAAAGGTGATATCACATGGAAAAATTATTCGCAAGAATACATCTTTGTCTCCATGAAAATGAAAGAATCCTAAAGAGACGATTAAGAGAAGCTGCAAGTTGAACCATTTCGGCTTTAAAAGTCAAGAATGTCTGATTGCATCTATCTGGCTATGAAATGGAAATAAATACTTAACAAATCATCCAATATGAATTCCAAGAAAGCAACAGGGTGTCCAAACCACAAAGGACTAAATCATGTTACATTATTATTCGCCTCTTTGGTTGGTTGGTTAGGTATAAGTGTATTTGTACCTAATTCTTCCAGCTCAACAGTGTTATATTAGTACAGATCATATGAACAAAGGAACAATTATATCAGTACAGATCATTACAGATCACGCAGACAAATAAAAGAACAAAAGAACATGAGAACCAGATGCTGAGTCCAGAATGTTTCACCTCCTCAAAGGCCTGTCATTTGACAACACAAAATACTCAACATTACATAAAAAATTTAGGAGGGCACTACGTCTTTTTAAAAACTTTACAGTGAAGTTTCCCTGGGTAATTGGCACTGAGCTGACTGGATAATTGGCACTGAGAACACTTGATAACAGTATTACAAAAAAAAACCTAGCTCCAATATGGTCTGCATAAGCATGTAGATCCAAGAAATAGTGCCTTTTCAGATAGCATTACATTTAATATTGATATGAACAGCAGCTAGGGAATGTATCACATTCACACGACTGAAGTCCACAACACCAAGTACATGATATAGCACAGAAGATATTATTATCAAGCAGTGACTGACTATCTACATTTAGACCCAGGAAAGAAGTGCAGCATGAAGCTCAAATCCTAATTACATAAAGCCTCATTCTTGTTCCCAGCCGAACCTTCTCAAAAGCTCAAAAACCATGAACAGAGGAAGTGAGAAGGATGACATGCGGTGCTGATAAAATGATGTGTTCAAGCGACCAATGGTCTACAAGGTTTACAGCGCCATGTCTACACTGAATCAACCCCTTCAATCTGCTGACGAGCAAGGTATCTCTCTCTTCGTTCCTTCTGAAATAAGAAGATTGAGAAATAACATATGATCACATGAGACACAACCACATCTCAAATATTAGTAAAAGACTAGACCACTGCCATTAAAAACATCAGAGCACTGATCTTACCCATTCATCAATCACAAGACCTTCACCAACAATACGGGGACCAGTGTCCTCTGGAGGCTTCTTGCGTGCCTCAAGGGCTGCTTCTGCTTCAGCGAGCTGGTGCTTGAGTTTGTCCATTTGCTTCAAAAGGAAATTGCCGAAATGTGTAAGGCGAACTTGCTATTCTTCAGAATTGCCTTGTATTAAGAGCGAATGGAGAAGGAAAGAAGAGGCTTTGCTGTGACTTACTGGGCTAGGACGCTCAGCATCCAAAAATACCACCCGCAGAATTTGCTCAACGGCAACCTGGTCTTTCTGCTCATCAAACTGTGACAAAAGGGTAACACTTTAGCTCATCCAGTGATTAAAATGGAGCATAAGTCGAGGTTTCCAACAACTAAAGTGAATTTCTTTCATGTCACTATTACATATGTGCGACATGATGTACAGATTAAAGCTTGACTAGTCCATTAATCACCATCGGCATTGAGTCTCTTAAGCAGCTGTTTGGAAGATGGTTGATCCAACCCTTTTATCGGCCCAGTGAAAGTAAGAGCTATTCAGCTAAAGCAAGTTAATGAAACCCTTGTGAGCATGTTGGATGTAATTCTACTTATGTCAGTATGTGCCCTGGGCATCCAAGAATAAATGAAATTCCAGTAATCAAAATATAGACTCACACGAGCTCAAGAGACAAAGGATTTACCAATTCTGGGACATATTCCATAGGTCCTTTGACTTTCAGACTAACAATCTTGAACTTAACCTTGCACTTCTGATCTAATGGTTTCTCATTATTCTCAGGATGCTCCACAAACTTGAACACTGGCATTGAATGGGTGAATAATGAGGGGGGAAAAGGAGGAAAAATAAAAAACAGGAATGCACACCAAAGCTATTCATCAGCTTTGCATTACCTGTTGCTATGATACTTTCTCCTGGAGCAAGTACACCGCCGGGAGGCCTCATGAAGCAACTCTTTGGTGCTGTTGTTTGGAACTATAACACAAATAAAACATGCGTTACATTAGACTTTTGCTGGTAGCTATTGTGCAAATGGGGAATTCAACTAATATACTAAGTAGTTTCATACCAAACCTACCTAATCGGTATTGCTAGGAACTAGGAACATTTGGTATCATCTACTCATAGCAGAATCAACTTATGGGATTAAATTAATGAAGAGAGCGCCGGAGAAAAGCGTTTTTTACCTTGAATGCCACATGGGACTTGCTGATGTTCTTGATCCTCACCGCGCTCCGGACTTGCTTGCCAGGCTCATCTATATCAATCAAAAGCAGAGGCTTAAGTTAGACACAAATTGGAGTCTGTATCTATCAAGTTACATCAACCATGTCGATTTAATCTAACATATTCCATTTACGGGATGCACGCCTTGAGTGATTGATTAGTTGTACATATGCAAAAGGAAGCAGAGACAATTCAAAGATTTCCAAAAGGGAAGCAAGCAAACAAAAATTAACATGCGAAGAACAGCAAAGGCGCCACGAGCCTAAAATAATCAAATGAAGAACTCGGCAGCACAGTGAAAGGAAACTCCAATCAATCCAATCAAACGAGGTAGAAATTATTCAAAGCAGCCACCTTTGGACGGGCTAACCGCCAAGAAATTAGCAGAAACCGCCCCAAGAAAACAAGAACCAACCTTGCGATGGCAAGCTAGCAAAACTAGTCAACCACCGCGTAGCGCGCATACGTACATGGGAAGTAGAGCTTGGTGGGCGGGTCGAGCCGCAGGCGGCGCCGGGTGGGCAGCAGCGACCGGATCACCTTGGCGCCCTCGCCCCCGCCCGACGACGCGCGGGCCCCTCCCCTCCGGCGCCGCCCTCCACTGGCGGCGGCGCGGACGTGGTCCCCAGAGCGGCATGCGGCACAGTACCCAGCGCCCGTCGCCCTCCTCCCCTGCTCCCCTGGTGCTGTTGCCGGTGGTGGTGGCGCCCCTCCGCGGCGACGCGGGGCATGCCACGGGTCACCACCCCCCGGAGCAGCAGCGGCAGCTCGCCGTCCTCGTCATCGGGCGCCGGCGTGCGTATGGTGTGGGCTCTTGTTGGCTTCTTTGGTTGGAGAATGCTTGGACGAGTGGTGGTGGTAACTAGTGGTGGTGAGAAGAAGTTCTCGTCACAGTGTATAAAAACAGAGGGTCTTAAGCTACCTTAAGGTCGACCTTATATATTATAGGGATGATCTTAAATAGGCCATAAGCAAAAAAACTTTAAGACCAGTCCTCGAGCTAAAGACCTGGCCATAAGCATTAAAATACATTTTTTCTTTATCTGATAAGTGGGATCATCTTAAGGCTTAGTGGGTTATATACATTACAGCATTGACCTTAAGGTTTAGATGAGACCTATCTTAAAACCTCTTGGGTTATATACACTATAGATACCCTTATGGTTGGACCTCAGCATCAGCATGCTCTCTCTCCCATGTTTGCTGATTGGTGATGACTAGCCGGAAATCCTACGTTCCTACAGACTAGCTTCTTATATAAAATACTTATTATCCATCACAAAAGATAAAATAATTGAATAAAAAATTTAAGATTATGAAAATATAGTATATAATATAAAACTGGGGTTGATGCAAGAAACCAAATCATCACTGAGAGAGATGGTATAAAGCTAGCTATTTTATTTGCATGACTAACTAATAAAGAAAAAGTTGTCGAATTAGCGTGGCATCAAATAGTTGGCATAATAGTTTCTAATTACCGTATCTATATGGTTAGATATTTTCCATTTTCTCCTAACACACAAACAAATGTGATGCGTATAGTATCAATTGATTTTCACTACTGCATAAAAAGATCATCACAGACAGTTTAAAACGTCATCACAGACGGTTTCGTGAGCCGTCTGAGTTTATAAATCAATAATTGTAGTTGAAACTTTCTGTGATACATCAGATATCACAGACGATCCTACTAAAAACCGTGCGTGATAGTCAACTATCACAGACGGTTATGAGTTCTATGATATTCTTTTCTATTCCTAAATCTATTTCTGTTTGTTGGCTAGCCTCAGAAAATGTTAGCCATATCCTCTGAAACAAACAAATCAACACAGTATACATCCAATTCATATTCATTTCAGAAACAAGAACATCCATTTTATAAATCAATTAACTAAAATAAAATAAATTATCCATCTATGAACAAATACACACATATACAATTAAGCTCAATTTTATCCCAATCAAATTCATTCTACATTATGGAACTCCCCATCTTCTTTTATGACTTTAGACATCAAGAAGTACGCATACTGTCGTTGAATTTGTTGGAGTTCGGCCTGTTCCAATGTAGTTGTAGCGATGGATGTAACATGTCGGTAGGAAGATCAATGTTGTGCATACATATATAAATTGATAAGTATAAAATAATTATTGTAAGATTGATAAACCTAAGGATCATTGGTCTTCGCGGAACCGAGGAGTAGTTGCATATTGTGGCAAATATAGAATCCACAGGTGTTGCCCGGTGGCTGCTAGTGGCACTGCAAAAATAGAATTTGTTAGTTCGAGAGGCATTACTACAAAGTGTTATATATGATTAATGTGTATTAACGAATACCGAGAAATCTAGATCATGTCGTAGGGCGTTGATCCCTCTCTTGGATTTTCGTACAGAAGAAACGTATGTGACGAACGAACTATGTAATTCCAAAATGTTAGCCTTAGCATCGGAAAGAAAAGGAAAGACTACAATAGAGTTATCTATGCAGAAAATGTAATTACCTGTCGATTAATTATTGGACAATTGTGTAGTCGATTTTGTTCATTTTTTAGGGAATCAATGTATATTACCCTGTTCCATTCTGGTATAATTACAATTAGAATCTAGTAAAACCTACACATGTATGTCATCATGGTCATAACTCATTAAACCTAAATTTGTATTGCTTATAAAGTACAAATCAACAAATATAGTCACTAGTGCAATACTTACCCCTAGTTGTAGGGTATAAGTATGAATTCCTTGTTGCGGTAAGCCATCAATACCGTCGTCATGTAACGCTCAATGAAGGATGCATTCTCCTTGATGTTATCGGTTCTATATTGCTCATATAACAATTTAGTATTAAATATTAAATTAATTAATTAGTATAATAGATATATACGATCCAAAGGTAAGAGGGTGAAAGTGTCGTATTTCCCACCGTGGTGCATATACTAGAAGCACAGATAATCTAGCTTTCTAGGGTTGATATGATCTACGGCAATAGCCTAAAGCCGTAGCCCAACCCTAGGCCGAAAAAAAGATGCGCATGCATGGATTGACTTGGACGCGCGCTTTGCTTTTTGCTATTGCAGACTTTTCCCAGGGAGTTGACTCCATTGACTTGAAAGGCTATCAATAAGTTTTTTTGCATTGCTTCAGCTTCTTAATTTTTTTTTGCTTTTTTCTCTTATTCCTTTATATTGTCTATAATAATATAACATTTTTTATTTTTTAAATTAAATTACTAGAAAAAGTTAATAGTAGTTACAATGCATTTTCAGCCGATATAATACCAAAAAGTCAGAAGCCACTGCTTATAAGCAACATTGAGCAGGGCATGCCCTTGTGAAGAAAGAACTACCTATTCGCTTTGGCTTCTATAAACCGCTTTTCTATAGTAAATGATTTTTCTATAGTACCTAACTTTCAAATGAAGTGTCTTTTCAAGGTGAGGTCTACTAGACGATTATACTACACATTGTAGTGACTTCATGTATATCGGTCAAAATCGCACACGAGTGTCTCTCTACAAGATGTTACTATTCATAAGACAAAATCAAAAGTTTTTAGCAAAAGTTAATATGAACACCCTCTAGGGAGATGTAGGGTTAATTTGACTGAACATAGTACTAATCTCATGCTTTGTTAGTACTAAAAACTACTAATCTTTGGCCATGGACCATGCATGCTCATTGTGCTTCTTAGTATATACTCCATCAAGTCATAAATACATGTTATTTTGGGATACGCGCAATCAAACTTTCAAAATTTTAGATATCAACATCTCTTTAAGTGTGTGTTCTTGGCTGTGGCTAATGGCTTTTGGCTAAAAATGAATAGTAGTGATTGAAAAAGTAACTTCTAGAAGGAAAGAGCAAGCAATAAAAAAATGAGAGAGAGATACGTGCACGAGACAAGAGTGAGAGGAGTAGGGTGTGTGATGAGCCTGTAACCTCTTACCTTATCCTCGAAGCGAGAGGAGTGAAGAAGCCGCATCAAAAAGCTTGATGTTCATATTGACTTTTGACTTCTCTAAACAGAAATCCAAACTAGAAACCAATACGAACACACTCTAAATATTTATATTGGATACTTAAAAACCATACGATAGATTTGTCTCGAAAAGTACCTTTGTAATATTATAAATTTATTGGATTTTATAAATATATTACAAAAAAATTAGTGGAAACAAGACTGAAACTGATCTGGAGTACATATATATGATACGGTCTTGCTCGTGTGGCTAGCTCTCGCATCCATTTCAAGACCTGCTGAAGCTGCAGCAGCTAGCACCTTTTGTCCCTGCCTGATTGCCAGTCTGGAGAATTAGTCTTGCCCTTAATTCGCATGTAATTTTGCAGGAAACAAAGTAGATTCTTTCAATATTGTCCAAATAGAGTGTTGTGATATGTATACTACAATCGTAGACTTGTAGTAATCAACGTCAACACCGGCTTCTGTTTGGGATGTAGAAATTATTTCGCGGGGCCGGCCGAGCCTTATCTCTCTCCAATAATTCCTATCCTCCCTCTCCCTCCTCGGACTCAACCCTCAACACTGGCCATCTCTCCAATGCCGCGGCAGGGCCACCGCCTCCTCCCTTGCCGTTGGTGGAGGTCTTGTCGCCGTCGTCGCCTTCTCTCTCAGCTCCCCCCCTACGGCTCCCCTCGTCTCCTCTTCAAGGACGCCGCCCACATGCATCGTCTTTGGCTGGTGCCATCGTTCTCGAGGCAGCATTATTTGTGTCGCCAATATCTTGATCCAACCGGATCCATCGCAGACCGGCCCTGCCATTACTGTTCCGACCATCGCTATGCATCAAGATCATCCTCGCCATCAAGCCTATCACCCGATGTGGAGGTTGAAGTCTCTCGATCTCTACCTTCCTGGTCATCGTTTATCGCGATCGGTGTGCTCGCTGGGTGGGGCCGTGGAGGTCGTCGCCAGTGGTTCGCTTCAGTTGGGGGCCCACAAATCACATGGGCAAGGGACGACGGCCCTGTTTTCAGCTTCTAAGGCCCTGCTCAATAGAGCTTAAGTTTATTTTTGTATTATTTATAATTTCGTCTTTTTCTGGATTTTTGACTTTTTTGAGCTTTTTATCGGTTCTTTTTTTCTCGTATTCGTTTGCGTTGTCTGTGATGGGCTAACATATTTTTTATATTTTTTTAATTTTTTTAAATTTAATTATGTTAAATAAGTCTCTCACCATCTGATGTTTTTTCACCATTACAAGTGTTTTCAAGCAGCCATGGGCTGGGATCGTATCTAGCTGTTCGTGACCGTCTCGTTCCCGTCTGCTATAGCTTAATAATTCTGCGCACCTGTAGCTACCAAACTGTACTACGTACGTACCAGTCACTGTTTATATAATTGCATGCCAAGCAGCCATGGGTCGCGCTCATATCTAGGTGTACATGACTGTCTCGTTCACGTCTGCTATAGCTTAATAATTCTGCGCACCTGTAGCTACCACACTGTACTACGTACGTACCGGTCACTGTTTCTATTTCCATCAGCGTTGTGATCGTTTCGGCTTCAGCTTCTGGTTTCTGGCTTATTTTTTATTATTTATAAATTCGTTTTTCGAACTTTTGACTTTTTGAGCTTTTTGCCGTTCTTTTTTCCGTATTCGTTTGCGTTATGCGTGATGGGCTAATATATATTTTATATTTTTTAATTTTTTTAAATTTAATTATGTTAAATAAGCCTCTGTCAGCTACAGTGTTTTTTTCAACCAGCTACAGTGCTTTTCAGTCATAAGCCATTAAAAATAAGCCCAAATGATCACCACCTAAATCTGTGATCTAGAGCCAGCAAGTTGTGCTGACGACTGACGTTGCCGTGCATAGAAAATGATACACGTTTTGCCCTATAGATCAGTATGCACTGGCTGTGTCGCGCGGCAATTCATCGCAACCACTCCTTTTTACTCATTTGCAATCAGCACTGTCATGGCACTTGCAGAGAGACACGAACTTGTCATCCTCTTCCCAAACACGACATCATAGCCACTTGCGTGGTCGAGGTGGCGCCCATCTTCTTTTATTACCTTCCACGCGTGGATGGTGGATCCGATACTGGGCTCAGTGGTTTCCTGCGTACACTAAATCATTTTAGTGTTACGCACAGGTCACAACACGGTGTTGCTGGTTGAATTATGATAATTACTATCAACAGTCCACTTCACCTTGTCTCCACGCCGATGCTCTCCGTCTCCGCCCCTTTTCCTTTGCCAACTGAAACACCCCAAAATTCAAAATCTTGAATTTATTTTTGGTTTTTGCTTGAATTTCCAAATCCTTCCTCAAATTGGCAAATCACCTTGAATCCTTACTTTTCCTCTTTGCTTCTTCATTTCCCTCACTCGTTGGCACCTCCGGAGAAGCTGCCACCGCCATTGCCTCTCTGTGCCACCCCGTCTATATGGTTGCTCGCTAGAGCCTGTTTTTGCGGCTGCCTCCCCTGCGAGTGTTCACACACACTTGCCAGCTTCTGACGCCGCGGTCCTACCCTCTAGTGACCCACTCTCACTGCCAACCTCATCCCCACTCCCTCGCGCTGCGCGTCGATTTGACTAGAGCTCTCTTTCCCGCCGCAACTCAGCTCCCTTGGCCAACGCGCGTGCTTTTGCCGTACAATCCATCATCTCCCCGCCTAAACCTGCAGAGGCCACAGTACTTTATGCGCCACCTCGCCTGCACACTCCCTTCCCTGGCCGAGCCCTCGCCATCTCTCCCCTCCACGCTCCAGCACCACTCGAGCAAGGCTATTGCTCCCACCGCCTATCTGTGCCTTTAAAGCCCAATCGCTGTTGTAGAGAGATTCACATCACTCCTAGTCTCCCTACAAAGCCATTCAATTGAACCTACCACATCACAGCTTCGTCGCTATTCTCCCCTGAGCCTGTGAGCCGACACTCAATCTTCTTCTACCAACCACCATATTTCAATTACTAGCCATCATAGCATCTAGAGACACCACAATCATAAAGCCAAACTCAAAACCACGTGAGCATTTCTGTGGAGCTCCACCGACGGAAGCCACTGTCGACTGAAGTACCTCCCCCATGGATTGCCCATCTGAGCATTCTCCAACCCAAATCACCTCCACCACCATGAAACGTATGCACCATAGATGGTTAAACCCCATTTAAACTCATAGGAAGACCACATAAAAACCCCAAAGCCGCCACCTTCTCTCCTACCGCCGGCCACCACCACCCACCTGAACCTATCCCCAAAGCCCAAAATGGAACCACCACTCCAAGCTCTACCCGCCTGTACCCTCCACAACTATTAGAAGTCATCGTCAGCACCATTAAGCGGTGGCTTCTACACCAATGTTTTCCGCAGTCAAGAAGGGCTGGAGGTAGATGACAACCGCTCGGGGGTGATGTGGCCGCATCACAGACACCCGTGGGCCATCCACCGACCAGTAGTGCATGCACACAGTTGGGCCATCCCTCCACTGCCCACTGTCTCCGGGGGTAAGGCGGGGTTGGCGTCATCACCATCACTATCGGAGCTGAGCGTATCAATCCCCGACATGAAAGCGTACTCACTAGCGCAGGTGCTATTGTCAAAGCAGAGCTCCATGAGGTTTTGGTAATGCAGGGGTCTCTTTTTGAACTTGCCTAGCAATCTGGCCTTGACATGCAAACACAGAAGCATTCAATAATTAACCTCTGCCATTCAAATGAAATGCAATGCATTGAATGGGCATGGAAGTGATTACTAGAACTGAATTAGCACTAACCTCAACAGCCTCTGCCCACCATGCATTGTCTACCGTGATCGTGCCCGTCTATGGGTCGATGCCCAAGCCAGAGGCACGCTGCAGCAAGCTCTTCCATGCTGCAAAATCACATTTGAGGCCTCTTATTTTTTCTTGAGTAGCTTGCACGTGTAACACCAATCGGTGCGCTGTGTGAATTTGAGGCCCAGGTTGCTGTACACCACCCAGTTTAGATAAGCATACGGGCAATACTATGTTGTCACCTCATTAGCACAAATCTCCAAGAATGCTTGTGTGGCCTCATCGCTCCACGATACGTATCCAAAGTTGATCTGCTGCAACGATCGATGCCAGAGACTCAAACACAATGAACAGAGCCACACACAAGGGGTGTAACCATGAATTGAGTGAAAAAAATAGAAATAATGGAGTGCGCATGAGTGGATGCAATTGGGAAGCTAACAAAATTTGAAGAATGAACCGTCAAGGGGTGCCAAAATTAACCAAAAGTACTAGCATTTACTAAGCGTACTACTCATCACTCAATGGAGTGCACAAAAAAAGGAGAAGATTAACCACGAAGCGACCATACCTCACTGTTGACGGTGGCCTTCTTGCATGGCATCATTCCCGACCATGGATGGGCACTGCAACAAACTACCAGAGGTGCTGGCTACCAGATCTGAATGAGTCGCAAAAGCCTAGCACGGGGAGATCGGGGACGCCGTCGGATCTAGGAGAACACCACAGTGAAAGCGGCACAGACGAGGAGGGAGACTTACTACTAGTGTGGACGTGAACAGGGCCGACAAGCCACCATGGATGTGGGTGCCATGGCATTGGTCACCAAGGGCATAGCCAGACATGTACGGTGGAAGCTGGGGTGACCGAGTGGACAAAGAACACAAGGGAGGCACTGGATGGGGAGGAGTATGGCAGAAGCAGGCTATCAGTCGACCTTATCTGCATGGCTTATGGCTTTTGCAAACATGCATGGGAAGCTGAAGTGCTCCAATCAGCTATTGGCTTAATGAAGCTAGAAGCCATAAGCTCTAGTCGGTTGGAGCGATGCCTTAAACATGCAATGTGATGTAATAGGTCAAACAAACTGACACAACATAGAGAGAGAACCAGTAGTGTTAGCATGACAAAAGTAGACAATAAAAAACTGAAGACACAGATTTAACGTGAAAAACCTTTGTAAAAAATCACAGACTCGTGAAGGAGAAATTCAATACGTGAGGAGAGATTAAAATGATGAGGAACTTTGGTGTATCTGAACTATGCGACTACAAGGGTATACATATAGACTATGGATCAGAATCTTGAATAGAGAAAAAAAATTGAATTAGGGTCGGATACGCCTACCATTGCCACATCTGACATGGCTCGACACAAGCACTGCTTGGCTCCATGTTAGTGCAATGTACGGCATAGACACGATGATGAATTTGGATCACACTTTAACAATCTCCACCTTGAGACAAATTTGCTCTTGTAGTTGAATATCAAATCTCCTCAAAGTAAGTCTTTATCACCTGACCTTGTGCCTCGAAAGTCTATCAGACTAATTTTCAACAAGAAAACTAAAACAATCTTATCCAAACACTTCTCGCGAAGCAAAATTGAGCAAATCACTAGCTGGTTCAAACACACGGCTATCAACAAAGCAGATGAACAAATATGGGTCTTTATTAGTTCATAACCCCAATAAAATCTGTCTCTATACAAATGACCTCTTGAAACAAATGCTCAATCATCAAATGACATAAACCAAAACATCACCCCGTGGTGCCGGATAGATAGTGAAGAACTCATCTTATGGAATCAGGCATGCTCCACCTGGAATACAAAACTAGGTAAAAACACTCATTGAAAGAGCAACTTGAACATATGTGGCCATCACACACATCAAACTGTCGGCTTGAAAAGTAAATAAATTCCATGATATGGTTGAAACTGCTCATGTAAAATTGTCAGGATGAAAGGAATTGTTATGCTATCAATGGTGTATAAATTGTAGTAAAACCCTTGTATTGAGTTGTAATAACTGGACAAACATTGTGGTATCTATGCAAAAACAAAACACCTTCTTGGACTTAAAATTTTTTTTTATCTCAAATTAAAATTAGAGCAAAACCTTCACTTTCAAATAGCAAAACTCCACAGGGTATCATTTTGGTTGTCGTTAGGGTGTCATCAAACTTCTGAAATTGAATATTGCCAAAGCCTCCATAATGGTCGTGCAAGTGGTCCAAATTTGAATATATCCAAATGGTGAACAAAATACCAAATTCAGTTATCCCCACAACTGATTAATTTTTTTGAAGTCTCCTCGATCAAGTGTAGTCCAAATTGTATTGAAAAGCTATAAATCTGTCTTAGACTCCTTATCTGCGGATCTTGTTGTAGTAACCCGTAGAAGACGATGGATTATCGAATAAATCACTAATGATTAATTCCACATGAATACCACCAATAATAGGCACAATGAACTAAATTGCAATGAACTCCACTTGCAACAAAAACTTGCAGAGCTGATGACATACCTTCGATCTTCATGGAAGATGATGATCGACTGAGACAGAAGATCATCGATAGAGATATGGTAGTACGATACTAGGGCATGGCGTCGGGTGACATGAGTAATAGTACTGGCTTATCTAGCACTAGAGCAATCGCCGAGGTAGAGTGCAGATCGATGCTCAGTATGGAGTTGAGTCGTTCAACAGAGTTAAGGCAAGTCAAAATCGCTGAGTTGATACTTCTGAGAATCTCTTGGTATATTACTGTGTACATGAAGCAATGAGCGTTTAAAACCTCCTAGTAGACTTGCTGAGTGCACCAGGCAAAAAACTGTCTGGTACACATTCGGATGTAAAAAGTTTTCGGCTGCCGGCGAAAGGAACGAATGAACGAAATTTCATTCATTTCGTTCAAAATTCGGATGAAAAAAATCAAAATTTTGATAAAATTTAACCAAAATTTGAATAAAATTTAAACAAATTTCAAATAGAACCAAATTTGGCCAAATTTTAGCCGAATAAAATCTGTTTCGCTGGGCACCAAAAGGGACAAAATTTTGTCCATTTGTGAAATTTCAGACGAAATTTGCAACCGTAGTAGAATCTGTCGTAATCTCAAAAAAAGATCATGAACAACTCTCTGGTACATTGTTCCTTGCTTGGTGTTGCTGCGTGTGGATGTGGTTTTCAATGTTGCCTCCTTTTCACGGTTCTCGCGACGTGCTTGGTTGCCAGTCTCCTTGGGTTTCGGTGCTCTGGACGGAACAACGCGTTAGAAAAGATGCTACCTTGGATTGCTCTTGCGACTAGCAACTTCATGTCGGCTTCAGTCATTTCAACTTCAGTACTCCAGAAAAGGTGCCGAGAACGCTGAGTTACCTGAGTAGTCATCTAGACCGAGACGTCGATTCGATAGATCGTAGCGATACCTTCGATTGCTCATTTTGATAATTTTTAGTTTTTGTTATAGTATTTAATTTTTAAACGGAGTATTTTTTTCAGACGGGGTCTATAAATTAAACGATCTACACATTAAAAGTCTAACATCTATACCAGTCAAAATCGCAAGTGAGTATCTGTCTCTTCGTAATCTGTATCGTAAACAGTCAAAATTCAAAAATTTCAGTCAAAAGCCATAAGCCGCATCCGCACCCAAATTGTTTCCCATAGCGCAGCTGCTTTCGATTTCAAATCTGAATCTTTGATGCCACTTGTTATACATGATCAAAGAAATATGAGATACGAATTTAGCGTAGAAAATTTTTGTAGGGAAAACAACAAGCGCATAAATGTGAAATCCATTATAGAAGGAACGATTACAAACATAGAAGGCTTTGGCGTATCTAAGCTATTAGACTACTAGAGTACATACATAGTCTATAGATGGAGTCTTGAATGGAGAAGAAAACCAAATCATATTTGGATACACCTACCATTACTACGTCTGACATGACTCAGCACATGCACCGCTCGGCAACATATTGACGTAGCGTCCGACATTGATACGATGATGAATTTGAATCACACTTAACAACTAATTTACCATGAATTAATCAATTCAGTTGCAAGCCTGGTCGTCATCACATACATCAACCGTAGAAAACCTAGCTAAAGCCTCGTCAATGTGATATAGTAGTGATGATGCAGGTTGATGTATGGTGTATGCCCTAATATTAATGCAGCTACAATTGACAGACAGCCATGTTAATGTAGACGTGCAAGATGCTTGCATGTGGCCTTTGTGATTTCCTACGACTTAAGAAAGGTTCTCTAGCGATATCGTCTGTAGTTTTACCTTTTGAGTTGGTCAAACAAATTATTTAAGTGTATGTGTACTTACTAATTACTAGGTATATGTACGTACAGGAGACTGTAACTTTGGATGAACTAATGAACCAGTCCAATATTGACCTGATCTCCACAGCATTTACCCCAGCATATGTACTAATTACCTTTGTACCCAAGATCACACACGTCTTGGATAACGCTGGAACACCTGGCGACGTTTGACTCTTTTGACTATTTACACACACACACTACAAATTTTGGATTTGGTGTTTCGATCCCTAAGCATTTGGGGTTGTTGCAAGCACCAACTGGTCAAAGGTCAGATTCGATCGAGAAGTACAAGTGTACTAGCTTTCGGTTTTTTTTTTTTCTTGCCGAGAAAGTGAAGAGAGTCGATTGGTAACTAGCTTCTGTTCAATGGCATGGAAAATTAAGCCAAGGATTTCTCACTTTCGTGGTGGTTGAACTTTTTTGCTTGAAGAGTAGTATTAACGGCGTGTTGATCAAAACATGTATATTTTGCAGATTTTCTTCGTGTCATGCAGAAACTTGACGCAAATGTGTGGTCGTCGATTACTAGCTGGTGGTAGCCAGCTGAGGTAATGACAGATCGATGGATGACTAAAATTATGTTTTTTTTCTTCCCTTTTTGCGTTTCACTGTCCTTATGCAATGTTCCTATATTCCTCTATTTCATGTTGACTAGTAATTGTTTTAGTGATTTAGTCCATGTTTTGCATGACCAGCAATCGAAGTAGCAAATTCCATACATGCATGCTGGCTTAATATATTCAACATTAGATCTTTGCTTGACACAATTATTCCGCACTAGTACTGTAGATCCTGTTTGACGCAGAATTAGATTTTTTTTTCATATATGTGGCATAATCTCATCTTGATTTTTTCTCATTTATTTCTGTGGTGAATACGTATGTACTGACAAGTACAGTTTTTCCAGTTAACAGTATAGTTTTTCCGTTGAATATTTGTCAAAAACATACTTTTACTTCGTCCTCTAACGTACCAGAATATATACGGATCTGTTTGGCAACGGCTACAGTTTATGGTTTTTGGCTGAAATTTTTGAATTTTGGTTGTTTATGGTACAGATTACGAAGAGAGATACTCACTTGCGATTTTAAATAGTATAGATGTTGGGCTTTTAACATATACATCGTTTAACTTGTAGACCCCGTCTTGAAAAAATACTCCGTTTAAAAGTTAGGTACTGTCGCAAAAGCCAAAAGCTACCAGCTTCGGAGGAAAAGAACAGACCCTACATATCCTTCAGATCCTTACGAGCGGGGGGATTCCGGGAGCGTGAGCGAGGCCACGTCGCCTCGCGCGCGTCTCCAAGGCGCCGTCCGCCCGCGTGGCGGGAGGAAGCTTGCTCTGGTCGGAGGCGTTTTCCTGTGTTTTTCTGAAATTACGTACATGTCCTTGGTCATCACAAAAAAGTCCTGAGCAGTTTTTTTGGCCTCTCCACTTTGCAGAATGGCCCCCCGCGGTTTCCCAAATTACATATAGATCATTGTTTAGTTACGTACAGGTCCTTGCGGGTCCTTGCTTTTTTGCGGAAAAACCCTTTTGTTCCTCCGAAATTCCGCAAACGTCCTCGATTTTTTTTGGAGTTGCATGATGGCCCCCCGCGGATTCCCAAATTATGTATAGATCCTTGTTTAGTTACGTACAGGTCCTTGCGGGTCCCTGCTTTTTTGCGGAAAAACCCTTTTGTTCCTCCGAAATTACGCGAACGTCCTCGATTTTTTTTGGAGAACCGCCTCGCGGATTTTTTTTCTCTTTTACTTCGGTCCATACGGTAGCTCCGCGCGACCGCTTCTAGTTAGATCAAGAATTTGAATATACCATTGCATTTGGATCTAAACACCAAGAAAAACTATCAACTAGTACTACCTACCAAACCATTTGCCGACGTCATTAGAAACAATATTAGACGAAGTAAACTGATTCATCAAAGCATACATTCATACTTACCAACCAATTAGTTGCATCATGGAGGCGTAACCTAGCTAGCACACAAAATTGACTAATCGATCGATGGCTTGATCTCCAAACCCATTCGTTTAACTAGCGCAGTCAAAAGTAATTTACAGCCCACCCGAGAGACCTGTGTGTGAACATTGGTTTGTTAATCGTTATGCCTGAAAAAAGCTATTCTGCATGATGACCAAGACAAAGGTTAAGATCCTGCTCAATATAGCTTAAGCTTATTGGCTTAAGCTTATTTTTGCACTATTCATAATTTCGTTTTCTGAATTTTTACTTTTTTGAGATTTTGTCGGTTCTTTTTTCTTGTATTCGTTTGCGTTGTGCGTGATGAGCTAGCATATTTTTATATTTTTAATTTTTAAATTTAATTATGTCAAATAAGTTCTCTCTCACCATGATGTTTTTTCAAATCTACAGTGTTTCAATATAAACCTTCAGCTTTCAGCCGAACCGATCACCACCTAAAATCTTAGCCAAATTCAAGCGTGTGGTCAGGTCAATTTGCCGCGTCACAAGCGACAGAGATATCCATCGAAGTCACCACAGTTTCGACTCGAGACAGAGCTCCAATCCTTCACGTCAATCAAATCTTGGCAGCTTTAAATTTGAAAGGTTTTCTGTTCACAAACCAAACCGAAAGATATTTCATTAGAACCAAGGGTAAGTCTGTTTGACTAGCATGTCTGGTAAGTCTTTTTCTGTACTCTAGAAGCACATATTTTCACTTTTAATATATCACTTAAATAATATGTTATATCTTTTTATCACTTTCGGTATACTTAAATACTAATAGTAAGATATTTTAATACGACTTGATTGAAAAATTTTCATTAGAACCATTTATTTTTACTATATACACTTTTCCATGTATAAAAGGAGTATATATACAAATTATACTATAAAAAGTGGATTTTGATAAATTTTTTATGGAATTCACTTTGGAGTATCTTATGATCATTATTAGAATATACTCAACTAGATAAATAGGTATAACAATATCATTAAAGAGATATATTAGAAGTAGGAGTATGTACTTTTAAAAAAAAATATAGGACCATTTTTAACGTTAACATATGTGACATTACACATGGCGAGAGAGGGGAATATAAAACCGTACTCAGATTGTCAGATCAAAGTCAAAATACATGATTCCCAACGTGTTCTTAACGTTAACATATGTGACATTACACGTGGCGAAATTGGGTTCTCCGGCCAGTTCCGCAGCTCTGTGGCCAAGGCGCGAAGCTGGGACATCGGCGAGAGATCCGCCGCAACAGCTGCTTCATGCCAGAGCATGCACGCCGCCAGCGACGGGGACTTCACAACCTCTGCTTGAGATCAAACAGCTGACGACGACGTTGTTGTTGAGTTAATTAGCAGGGTCCTTAATTACTTACTGGGCAGTGGTTGATGTAAGTAATTTTGTCGAGTCAGTATTCGAGTTGGCGTCCAAATTTCTGCTTTTGAGTCCACACGGCTATTGAAGATAGGCCGTGTTCAGTTTCCATATGTTTAGCAGATAGCTTCCTTTGCTAGCAGATAGGTGTTTTAAAAAGGATTGATTCGGTTATGATTTTGTAATCAGTTTCCAGTTCTTGCCGTATAGTTAGAAGAAAAAACACAGAAAAGGGTATTGGCTGGATTTGCACCGCAAGCCTCTGTTTTCCTCCCCTGTCATCTGCATGTTTTTGCTCTGCTGTTTCGCTTCTCTGCAAATGCCCAGCAGCAATACTGTAGTCCATTCGGCAAGAGGCCGCTTTCAGGCGCTCGGCTGTTGGTCCAGCCGTGACAGCAGACGGAGGAAGATTTCTCCGCTGTGGCAGAACTCGGTGGAGATTTTCTCTGCCGTGGCAGTGTTCGACAGTGATCTGGTCCCGGTGTATTTACAACAGTTTGTATAAGAGCCATGGGAGATTCAAGGAGAGCTCCATGTCGCTACAGTATCCCCTTCTCACTCCGGATAACTATCCGGTTTGGGCCCTGAAAATGAAAACCAATATGCGTGCCCAGAGAGTCTGGGGCGCGATTAATCCAAAAGCGGTCAATGCAAAGGGGAAGAGCATGGAGGTTGACGATCGTCTGGATCATATAGCATTGTTTGTAATCTATCAAGTCGTACCTGATTCGATGATGCGGCAATTGATTAGTAAAGAGATGGCACCAGAGGCTTGGGCAGCACTTCAAACAATGCATGAAGGTGTTGACAGAGTAAAGGAAGTTCGGCTCCAGATACTATGGAGCGAATTTGAAGCAATGAAAATGGAAGAAAACCAATCAGTGGAGGAATTCACCATGAAGTTCAATGCGGTTGTCAATGAGATTAAATCTCTTGGCGACAAGTTGGAGGATGAGGTTGCTGTGAAGAAGTACTTGCGAGTATTGTCGGAAAGGTTCCTTCCGGTGGTAGCTATACTTCTGTACTCACAAGAACCTGCGAAGATGAAGATAGTGGAGGTCACGGGCTCGCTCAAGGCTCATGAACAAGTCCTAAAAGGTTATAAGTCTCGCAATGAACAGGTGTTACTCATGGAAGGGGATGCTAGGAGAAGTGGTAGGCAAAATCATGGAGAACCATTTGTGAGGGGTGGCCATGGCGCGTCATATAGTCAAGGATGTGGGCGCGGATGCTGGCAAGCTGCTCAAAGGGGCCAAGGAGGATAGTTCAGCTGAGGTGGCAAAGGAGGTCGTGGTGACAAGTCAGGGCGTGGTGGAGGTGACAAACCTCAAGACAAGTCTCACATTCAGTGCTTCGAGTGTTAGAAATTTGGGGTGTAAGCTCCATGTTTCATGAACTTGATGAAATGATACTCGGACAGGTGAAGTTTGGGGATGGATCGACTGTCCAGATCAAAGGTAAATGCTCAATTCTCTTGAAGTGAAAGAATGGTGACCAGAAATTATTTCCTGAGGTATATTGTATACCAAATCACGGGTCGCAACATTATAAGTTTGGGACAATTGACTGAAGAAGGGTGCCGAATTGAGCTAAAGAATAACTTTCTGAAAGTTTTTGACAGGAGAGTATAATTGGTAATGAAAGTGAAGAGGTCAGTCAATCGGTTGTACAAAATCTCACTTGAAATCTGCAAGCCGGTGTGTTGAAGATCTCAGCCGAAGACACTGCATGGTTGTGGCATGCTAGACTTGGTCACACAAATTTCCAAAGTCTCAAAGCAATGGCAGACAAGGAGATGGTGGTTGGTTTACCTAGGATTAAACATCCAACTCAGATTTGTGAAGGATGTTTGGTGGCAAAGCAACGTCGTAGCCCGTTTCCATCACAAGCAAAATTCAGAGCTACCTATCCTTTGGAGCTGGTACACATTGACTTATGTGTGCCGATTACACCACGAACTAATGCTGGGAATCAATACTTTATGTTGGTGGTAGATGATCGTTCAATATTTATGTGGGTTTATTTGCTAAAGAACAAAGAGGAAGCAAACGTATATTTTCATAAGTGTATATCATAAGCAGAGAATGAAAGTGACTACAAGGTGAAGGGTGTGAGATCAGACCGAGGAGGAGAGTTCTTATCAAAAGAATTCAACATGATCTATGAGACAAAAGGTGTCACAAGATATTTCATAGCTCCTTACTCGCCTCAACAAAGAGTTGTAGAACGGCGAAATAGAACTGTTATGGCAATGGTTCGAAGCTTATTGAAGAGCAAATGTCTACTGGGTAGGCTATGGGCTGAAGCAACGAGGCATGCAGTTTATATCCTCAACCGTGTCACCCGAGAGCACTTAATGGGATCACACCTTATGAAGCTTGGATAAGGAGGAAACCAAATATCAATCACTTAAGAGTGTTAAGATGTCTTACACATGTGAAAGTAAATACACACATGAAGAAGCTAGATGACAGAAGAGGAAGATGGTGCATCTCGGCTCAGAATCTGGTAGCAAATCCCCTCGACTGTATGATCCAGAGGAGGGGATAGTTCATGTAACCGGTACAGCGCCTCCAAATCCTGGGATTGACTTGCCAAAGATTGCATGCATGATACATAGAACAAGCTAACAAGATGGATGAACAATGATGCTCGGGTGTCAATGTCAAGTTTAGGCTATATCATATTCACCATGAGGTTCAAGACAGTGTCTTTACAGTGACCTTCGAGGACTTGTTCTTACTCTTCAACCTCGACACCCCCACGTCTCACTCATGCGATGTTGGACACTGTAAGTATGTACAATCACGGTATACACTCATGTAATACTAATAAATGTCATATATAACTCCGTGCTTTTGTGTATATATACACACATGATTTCTGATGCCAGATCAAGGAAATCACTGGTAGGTTTTCTCAACCCACACTTGGTCTCCATGCAAAGCATCCAGGAGGATGCATTCATCATCAAGGATTACATGACAATGTCATTGATGGCTCACCGCAACAAGAAATTCATACTTTTACCCTATAATCAGGGGTAAGTGTTGCACTAGTGGCTATACTTGTTGATTTGTAATTTATAAGCAACACGAATCTAGGTTTAATGACCATGGCAACATACCTGTGTACGTTCCACTGGATTCTAATTATAATTATACCAAAATAAAAAAGCTAATATACTTTAATTCTCTAAAGAGGGCTAAATACGACTTCACAGTTGTTCGATAATTAATTGATATGTAAACATATTTCCTCTATAGATAACTATATTGTAGTCTTTCCTTCCTTTGTAATGGCTAAGGTTAACTTGTTAGAATCACATAGATTGTTCGCCACGTACTTTGCTACTGGAGGGAGATCCATGGGAAGGATTAGCGCCCCGCGACATGATCTAAATTTTTTGGTATTTGCAAGTACACATTAATCTTATATAACACTTCATAGTAATGCCTCTCAATCTAACTAATTCTATTTTTATAGTGCCACCAACAGCCACCGAGTTACACCTGTGAATACTATATTTGCCATAATATTATGCCACCAACATGTAATTATTGTGTTTCTACTTGTTCTAGAGGGCATGACTAGTATTTTCTGAGGCTAGCCAATAAATAGAAATAGATTTAGCAATACAAAAGAATATCACAGACGGTTTCATCTACAAACCGTCTGTGATAGTCAACTATCGCAATCAACGGTTATGAGTTAATAACCACATGTGATAGTCTGCATCACAGATAGTTCAAAAATCATCTGTGGTGACCTCATGTCATTACTTACCTATAAACTCATATGACTCATAAAATTATCTGTGATAAAAACTGACTATGATGATTTTTTTTCTACTGTAGTGGTAACCGGCAATTAATAGGGGCATTTCCATTAATACGAAGCATGTACAGGCACAATACTCGTAGGACTAGCTAATAAAGCTCGTGCAACTTGCGCTCAAAAAAACATCTTTTTCTGCCTCCTCAATGTCCACCTTAAGAACGTCTTCAACTTCCTCTTCCAGATCGGGTTTCCTCCTCCGCTGCCCTGCATGGTCTCGATCGGCCACCATCATCGAAAAAAAAGTTTTCGAGCACGCTGTCACGTACGATGCTCACAAACCAGGAGATCTCCACATTTGAAAATAACAAACGTAGGAGATCTCACGGTTTGTGAGCATCACTCGTCGGCGTTCGAAACTTTTTCAAATTTTTTCCACGGCATACGCATACGATACTGGCGACAACTCGACAAGTTTCATGATTTTCTAATTGTTCGCATTTTATACAATTAAAAACCACTCCCACGCAAGTTGGCGGCTTTGCCCGTGAGCACGTTGATCGAAATTTGAGACAGTTCACGGATTTAGCCTAAATTTACACTAAGAAACAAGGATAACATTTTTGAACGAATGTAATCCATTATTCGATGCAGCTGAGTTCAAACTTACATTTCTGGAAAAATTCAACAAAACAAAATAAACTATAGAAATATGCCAAAAGGCAATGCAAATGTCCCAAATTTAAACATGTTGTTTGTGGTAGTGTACTAAAGCTTCAAAAAAATTGGTGGCAAAAAAAAAAAAAATCATTTGCCGAGTGCCAAGTTTGGGCACTAAGAAAATAATAACTATTGACCATATATGGGCGACCCTCGCGTCGGGGCGTCGGGGGGTGAATTAGCGCTCCGCTCCGGTAATCCCAAATCCCCAATCCCAGCCAGCTCCATCTCCGCTCCTCCGCCCCTTCTCCTCCCTCGCCCGCTCCGCCCTTCTCCCTCCTGTGAGCTCTCCTCCATCTCCCCGCTCGCTCCGCCTTCTCCTCCCCGCCGCTTTCTCCCGCCCCTTGCGCCCGCCTGACCGCCCTTGCTCGGCCGACCCACTGGCCCGGCCGGCCGCCGACCTCCGCCTGACGCCTCCCCATGGCCGCCCTGCCGCCTCCCAGCGCCTCGGCCCGCGGCCGCCGCCCGACTCCTCCGCCGCCCGACGCCTCCCATGGCCTCCATCCAAATCCATCGCCTGCTGGCCTCCAAAGACCGACGCCAAGCGCCTTCCTCTAGCACCGCCGAGCCACGCCTTCCTCTAGCACGGCCAAGCGCCGACGCCGATCGCAACCATATCATTGGTAATGGAATCCGGGTTTCTCATGTGGAAAAAAATACCATGAAACTAAGGGATAGTATTTTGGGGATATTAAAAATTTTGGATTTATCCTGATGATTTGATTGTGCTATTTTCTTTTGAGAAGGCATAGTCCTAGTTTTCGTTAAAGAACAACGTGAATTGTGTTGATCCTTTGCTTGAGCGACAGTATATCCAGGTTGCTTCGTTAACAAGAAGCATCAGACTCGCTACATATTCAGTACAAGATTTCAACTTTGTATACATGTATTGATGCTTATTTGATACGATGTTTCTTGAAGAAAATGCTCCAAACTTCTCCCTTTCTTTTGCCCTAATGTTGCCACTCACACATTAAATTCGAGATGCCTTGTCAATTTCTGCCAATTGTACTCGTACAACTAAAATATAATCTAGTTTTCACTCTACATGAAATGTTTACTTCTAAGCAAATGCAAAAGAACATCTGTTTATGTTTTCCTGGCAAGTATCATATATAAAAATAAGTATTCGAATATTGTTCTTTTCTTCCTTAATTTAGTTTTCCTTTGACAATGTAAGGTAGCAAATGTAGTTAACATATATTTTCTAGTGCTTGCATGACTTGCTAGAGTATTATATGAACCATGGAACATGCATATTGTGTTGTAAATGATTTTGTATACAAATTCTTGATTTCATTTGTATAATTTGTTGTTGAATATATTTTTGATCAAACAGTCTGCTAGGAAGGAGTTGTCAATGTCTCGAACCGCACGGGATAGGATCAACCAACTAGCTGTGTAATGATTCATAATGATGATTAATTATATATATTACGCAAAATCTAAAGTTAACCTAGACAATCCCAAGATTATTATCCGGTACAACTCACTGAAAATAATCGTGCAATGCAAAGGAGGTAGATGTTAGATTAAATGATATAGTAGGAATTACACAGTAATGTGTATAGGCATTATTTAGTACATGGATAGCCTTGAGATCCCTCTATGTATGATGGAAATAATTTGGAATGAATTGAGAGCTAGACATGTGAGGAATAGCCCGGTCTCATGACATTCCATCTCCAAACTTGGTCATCTAGTCCAATGTCATGCATATCTTGGTGCAAATCGGACTCAAGCGTACATTGATTTGATTGATCTTCTTCTCCTCCAGCCTAGCCTCACCGATTTTACGCCAAGAAGTAAGAGAGCCACGAGGATGCGATCTAGGGTTCAGTGGTGATGATCTAAGGAGGTGCCAAATCATAACATATCTTAATCACTTTTTTCATCATTAGATTAAGATCCAACCATCCGCATCTTTCTTCATCTCATATATATATATATATATATATATATACACACACACACACATTGCACATTCACAGCACCCTCTCCTCCGCCTCCCTAGTGTTTGGTTGGACCGGCCCCGCCCAACACTCCACCGCCCTCTCGCATCCTTTCCTCGAACCTCTTTACCAACCATATACTTCTTCGCTTGTGGGCCATCGCTCATTTCAGAAGTACCACAACTCTTAACTCATCTTACTCTTTTCTCTTTATTTTTCTCCTCTTTCTTTTCTCATCTTACTCATCATAACATCATAATACTTGATTTTCTTTTAATAATTTTTAAAGAACTAAATATATAGATAATTATCCCCGCCTTAATTTGCTATTTAAATCTACGGATTTTGGTCAAATCTAAATCTAACGAAAAACAAGAAATTAATAGCGACAACAATACTACTAAAATAGCTAAACGCAATTAAATCCTCTCTTTGGGCCGCCGCCTCTCTTTACTCATACGCCGCCCGCTCTCTTCTTCCTCTCGATTCCTTCGGCTCCACCGCCGCCTCTCTCGCCTTCTCGCCTCCTCGCGCCTCCTCTCCACTACCGCCCGCCTCCTCCCTTCTCCACCGGCACCCACTCCCCACGGTGCCTCGCCGCCTCACCTTCCTTCCCCTTCTCACCTCCTACCGACTACTACCTCTACTCACGGCCATGACGCCTCCCACGGCTCGGATCCGGCGGATCCGTCCAGATCGGTGGGTTTCGACGGATCTACGGTCGTCGGCCTCCCCACGGCTAGATCAGGACTCGAGCTCGCCGGATCCGGAGGTTGCACCGTGGGGTCTTTGGGCTCTCGGGTGCGTGAGTGGGGGCTTCCGTGCTCGGCTTGGTCGGCGGCTAGAACATGCAGATGGCCTCGGTGCTACCTTCCTCTCCCTTTACTTTGCATGCACATGCTTTACTAGTTGAAACTTTTATTATAATTTTATTCTACCAAATCGCGGTTAATCTAAGGTTTTGGGTAGCGGAACTAGAGATTGGGATTGGTTCTTGCTCCGCTAGCCTTACTCTAGGGCGCCGACCTTGGTCGGCATCCGTGCCGCGCACCCGTGCTTGATTGTGTTTGCATCAGATTCGTGGTCCGTGTCGTGCTCACCGAGTCGCCGTGGTGGAGCGGCGAGGCCGCCCGGCGGCGTGCCCGTCGTGCCGGCCGGCCGCGGCCGTGCCGCGTGTCGGCCGGCACGCAAGCACGATTCGCCGCGTGCCGGCTGTCCCAGCCCAGCCCGCTCATTGCTCGTGCTGGGCGGCACGGCCCGCCACGTGTCGTCGTGCCGTGCTTGGGCCGGGCCGGCCGTGTTTCAGGCGGGCCCAAAAGCCCGCCCGATGCCCAGCTCTCTAATGATATATATATTTTTTATGGCGTTGATATAGAGAATTCGAAATATACTGGAGTCAAGGAGAGAAAGAGAGGGGAAGTATCTATACCGTATTTTCTTACGCCCCCAAATACACACACGTCTCAATGCAAATCAACGGTGGATGGTATGGATACATATACGATACTACAGGCAAAAAAAAAAAACCGTCTACTGGTTAGCAACAACATTTCACTGTTGCAATGCTGGAAAAAAGAGTCCATTTACGCAATGTTGGAAAAAAAAAAGTCCATTTACGACGGTCAGCTTAGCTTCCCTCGCGATCGCCGGGTGGACTCCTCCTCCCGCTCGTACTTTTCTTGGCTAAACAAGCATGAAACCCTACCTACCCACCACCGAGACGCCGTACCAAGCGAAACAACGTAACGGATCGACTTGCTAACGCACGTACGCACGGAACAGCTAGCTCGCGATACGATAAGACGACGAGGGCGATACATGTGAACCCATAGCCGCGTGCTTGGCCGGTCACCACCTACCCGGCCCCCCTTGAGCGATTAAACGCCCGCCGCGCCACGCCGCTCCGCTGCACGCTCCCTGCCCTTCGCGCGCAGCTCGGCTATATAAGCGCACCCCATCCCTCGCATCACACCACACTACATCCAGCCTCCAAGTCTCGTCGCTCGTCAGCTAGCTATCTAGAGCTCTCCATCTCTTGTGTCCGCCTTAGTTTGAGCACGTACTTGTTGAGCTAACAATTAACCGACTTAACTTGTCGCTGACATGGGGAGCTTGGACGCCAACCCTGTCGCCTTCGCCGACGTCGAGGGCTTCCAGCCGCTCAACGCCGACGACGTCCGCTCCTACCTCCACAAGGCCGTCGACTTCATCTCCGACTACTACAAGTCCGTCGAGTCCATGCCCGTGCTGCCCAATGTTAAGCCCGGCTACCTGCAGGACGAGCTTAGGGCGTCCCCGCCGACTTACTCTGCTCCGTTCGATGTCACCATGAAGGAGCTCAAGGCTTCTGTGGTGCCCGGCATGACCCACTGGGCTAGCCCCAACTTCTTCGCTTTCTTCCCGTCCACAAACAGCGCCGCGGCCATCGCCGGCGATCTCATCGCCTCCGCGATGAACACCGTGGGTTTTACATGGCAGGCGGCTCCCGCTGCCACGGAGCTCGAGGTGCTCGCGCTCGACTGGCTCGCGCAGCTCCTGCGCCTGCCCACGAGCTTCATGAACCGCACCAGCGAAGGCCGCGGAACCGGCGGGGGCGTCATCCTCGGGACCACCAGCGAGGCTATGCTGGTCACGCTCGTCGCCGCGCGTGACGCAGCTCTGCGCCGGAGCGGGTCCAATGGCGTGGCCGGGCTCAACAAGCTGACGGTGTACGCCGCCGACCAGACACACTCCACGTTCTTCAAGGCGTGTCGCCTCGCCGGTTTCGACCCCGCCAACATCCGGTCCATCCCCACGGGGCCCGAGACCAACTACGACCTCGACCCGGCGAAACTGCTCGAGGTCATGCAGGCTGACGCCGACCGCGGCCTCGTGCCAACCTACATCTGCGCCACGGTTGGCACCACGTCGTCCAACGCCGTCGACCCTGTGGGCCCAGTCGCCGACGTTGCTGCCAGGTTCAATGCGTGGGTCCACATCGACGCCGCCTACGCTGGCAGCGCGTGCATCTGCCCGGAGTTCCGGCACCACCTCGACGGCGTCGAGCGTGTGGACTCCATTAGCATGAGCCCACACAAGTGGCTTATGACGTGCCTGGACTGCACCTGCCTCTGGGTGCGGGATACACACCGCCTCACCGACTCGCTGGAGACGAACCCGGAGTACCTCAAGAACGACGCCAGCGAGTCCGGCACCGTCACCGACCTCAAGGACATGCAGGTCGGCGTTGGCCGCCGCTTCCGCGGTCTCAAGCTCTGGATGGTTATGCGCACCTACGGCGCGGCCAAGCTACAGGAGCACATCCGTAGCGACGTCGCCATGGCCAAGATGTTCGAGGACTTCGTCCGCGCCGACGACCGGTTCGAGGTGGTCGTGCCGAGGAACTTCGCGCTCGTCTGCTTCAGGATCAAGCCGCGGGGCGCCATGACGGAGGAGGGCGCCGAGGATGCGAACCGCGAGCTCATGGAGCGCCTGAACAAGACCGGTAAGGCGTACCTTGCGCACACGGTGATCGGCAACAAGTTCGTGCTACGGTTCGCGGTGGGGTCGTCGCTGCAGGAGGAGAGGCATGTGCGAAGCGCGTGGGAGCTCATCAAGAAGACGACCACCGAGCTCGTCGACGAAGAGATCATGTAGAGTACGTACGTAACGTACCAGTACATGCGATACAGCACGAGGAAATTGCTATTACATGTTTGATTAATTGTTGATACGCCGAAAGGTGGTGTCGAATAAAAGCCCTTCGGTGGCGGTGCACGATTCAGATGGACTACGGACGAGCATCGAGCCAGATGGACGTGCTCGTTCTTCTTCTTCTTCTTATTTATGTAACTGCATGTTGATGTGAAAATACTAGTAATGTTTGTCAAGAATGGGAGTGTTTATCTGTTAACTATTGACTTCTATAAACCTAAATAGTTACAATTAATCTCATCTTAAAATAAGATAGTTATTATGGCATTTTGCATGCCTAGCTAGATTAACATCTGATAAAGTACTTGTTTAATCAACCTCAAACCCCACCAAATCCCTCAATTTCATATGACTAAAAAAAGATGCCGTAGGAACTATTAGACAATTAAGGACATGAATGTTAAATGTGTGTAACTAAAGGACCATCTCACAATCTGTGTAGAAAAATTATTCAGAGTAAATTCTGTAAAACTAGTGTACTCTGACAAAACTATCGTATAACTACACGTTTAAGATAACTAGTTAGAGACCCGTACGTTGCAACGAAGTCATAAAAATAATGAGACGGAACTTATTACCTGGTCAACTTCACACATCAAACATTAGAGAGCAAGCGACAGAGAGAGAAGGGTGGCCAGAATGTATGAGGAGATGAAAAAAGTGGAGGGGGTGAGCGGTTGTATCCTGAGAGAGAAAGGAGGAGAGAGATAAATAGTTCAGATCAAATCGGATGGCTGAGAAGAGAGGAGGGAAAATGGACCAACTACCAACTCACACTTTTATAATAGTAAAGATATTTTAACAAACCACACAAATTAATATTGGGAAAACATATTAAAAAGCACACACCATCGCGGCCAACAGGTTATGACTGCATGGGCCCAGCAGTAAGAGATACATGTATCACACAGTCAATGGTCGACTTGGCCATATTCGAGTTCACCCCTTTCCAGTTCATTTCACCTCCTTCCAGTTCACCCAAAACACCGCCATGTATCACTCACACGTGGGTCCATATTGTCAGGACTGTTACCTTCAACAAGAATATTTCCTTGAAAGTGTAGCTTGGCGATATTCTCAGCAAGGAATGTGTAGTTATGTGAAAATTTTCCTTAAAGTAGGAGAAATAATGCAAGTCCACAGATACATGGATATCTATGTACTATCCTATTCATCCAAAGTACTTTGAGATTTGTACAAGGGTATTAGTGTGATTTCATGATAGTTTCGTCAAAATATGTGCAGTTCTGTGAAATATGTTCAATGACTTATGTTCTCATATGACGAAAAGGAAATCAGTTAGTCGTCATACGTACGTACTAATATCAAACAGAGTTAGATGTCCCATATACTAAGTGCCAGTGGTTTTCGCTAATTTGATGATTCATATCTGATTTTTACCCCTTTGCTGGCTGTTTGGTGGCATCAGTTAGTGTACAAACATGCACTTTTTTTACGGTGTACAAACATGCACTTTTTTTACGGTGTACAAACATGCACTTTTTTTACGGTGTACAAACATGCAGTTGCCACTGAAGAATCGAATATAATCCATAAGAATCGACTGTAATCGATCTGACAAAAGCTGAAGAAAATTTGCCGTTTTGTAGAGAAGAAAAGAATCTGAAGAAGTATTGGCTGACCGGCCTTGTACTGCTACAAAATAAGCTATACTGGATGTCTCATCATAGACGGTTCACGGAGAACCGTCTGTACTGTTATTATCACAGACAATTTTATAGGAGTGACCGTTTACTGCGTGTGATATGCAACTATCACAGACGATTCGTGTTAATAACAGTATGTGATAGTTCACATATGGTTATTAACATGAATCGTCTGTGATAGTTGCAGACATCACAGACGGTTATTAACACGAATCGTCTATGATATTTCATAGACGGTTATTAATACCAACCATATGTGATATATACATACATACACACACACACACACACATATATATATATATATATATATATATATATATATATATATATATATATATATATATATATATATATATATGCTAATGACTTTGACACCCCTAGCGACAGCGCATGTAATTCGACAAAAATATATTAGATCATGATAAACTCGTCGAAATTCGAGGAAATCTCTCCTAATTCTTAATAGCGGAGGTCATAAATAAGACTGGAGAGTTCTACCCCGGCAATGATGATTAGATGTTGAAACATTTGGTACAATTGTAATCACTCAACTGTGCTTAAGCAAATAATTCGTTCAAATATACATCATTTAGTTGTTTAATTCATTTGTGAGATCTGTGTAATGACTATTGTGTAATGATTTGTGAGATCAAACATGTGATCTGTTTGCTTATTTTCGGAAGGCTTGGTAACATTTGCTAAGGATAGCCAAAAATAGGAAATAATATAGATATTCAAATAGCTATCACAGACGGTTTATAACAATAAACCGTCTGTGCTATATGAATATCACAGATGATTTTTGGTATTAGCCATCTGTGATATGTAAGATATCACAAACGGCTATGTCTGAGAACCGTATGTGACATGTGACATATCACTGATATTTTTGATATTAACCGTCTCGATATTAGGATATAACAGACGGCTATGTTTAAAAATTGCCTGTGATACTTGATATATCGCAGACGGTTTTTAAAAAATCATCTGTGTTGTAATTATCACAGATGGTTTAGGATCCGTCTGTGATAACCACCTATTATGATAGACACATAAATTCAGACGGTTTTGAACCATCTGTGATGATCGTTTCTGTCGTTTACGTAGGCAAGTGCAATTCTTTTTTGTTCTCCTTAGCTTGCAAGTTGATTACGTTTGCTAGTCTACCTTATATTGTTGGTAGCTTAGTCAAGCGTTGCATCTAGTACGGTACCGGAAGAACCAATTTACCGTGTCTTTCTTCTACCGGAAGAACCAGTTTACCGTTTCTTTCTTCTAGACCGGCCGGCCGGAAAGCTTGCTGCGTCAGAAATGACGGAGAAGATGGTCGAATTTCAATGTGACAGGCCGTGTATGTCGTAATCACAATCAATTAATTAGGTGATCTAGCAGTAGTAGTTTGTTTAATGTGTAAAATAAAGCGACCATGACCGGGTAACATTCTTGTCTCAGACTGATTAATTGATTAAATGATCTTTGCGATCTTGTCATTTCTGTCTCAGTCTGATTAATTAATTAAATGATCTTTGTGTAAAATAAAACGTCTGATCTTTGCGATCATGGATAGATGGCAGGATCCTTGATCGGAGTGCCTTCTTCCTCCTCCTTGTCTCCTGCCGGTGTCCGCCGTGATGCGAACCGACGTCGAGTTCGAGCTTTCTGATACCCCCATGGCGATGACTTGGGCAGTTTCTGGCAGATGGCAAGTGATGATCGAGCTAGGTTCTGGAGTTGATCGAATTAAGCTATAGTGACAGGGAAGCAAATGTCAAGATATATTTTCGTTTAACAGCACCGTTGAACAGTCACGGTAAGACTGAATCGTGCACACGCAAACCAGTAGAAATCTAATGGGAGTGACCTCACTAAAGCGTGTGGATAGTAAATAGTACTTGATCAAAAGAAATTAATTGATGGATGGATGGATCGATCGGTTTAGTTCCAATTGACCCCAAAGCACACGCTTGACCATTAAAGCGTTCGTAAGGGCAAAATAAAGGAGATTGTTGAAGAGTTCACTCGGCATGTGTATACGCATAGGGTGCAAACGGGTCAAATAGTTTTCGACTAGACTATTTTTTAATATGAATTCTGTCGGTTTGGATATTTGTCAGATAGTATCAGATCAAAAACGAATACGGATTAAATATGGATTTAGTAACTCACCATCAATCGAATATGAATACGGATCTGGATTATCCGGATGTTTAGGGGACGGATATCCGTAGCATATATTCTCTATTTTAGCCTAATCCATCATTATACATTAACATATACATCAATGCATGGAGTTAGAGAAGGAACCTTGGTCTATACGAAGAATTCATGAAAGTTTGTACCAAGTAAACAAGTTATGTTTTTTTTATCAATTTTGTACGTATAATTTAAAGGGTTTTTATGTTTCAATAAATATTTGTGATCGTATTTAATTCGATTCATATTTGTTTCATATTTACATTCGATATTATTTATGTTCATATTTACATCCGAGATATCCGTATTTGTATTCGCATACAAAGAGAAATATAAAAACAAATATAATTTTCACACTTCATACGCATCCCACTAATGATCCAATATATGGCGACGTACACATGCATACGCCACGCGCGTGGGGCCCACGTAGACCGGGTCCTACTACCTACCACGAGAGCGTACGGTCGTGAGCCCACGCTGTGCATGCACGTGCTTTTTTTAATGTTGAAATATCACTAATCTCTCCGAAAGATTCAACGCGCTGGCTTGCTCGGCCACGCTGTTTTCTACTGCTACGACGGCTCTAAAATAATTAAGCACGAGCAGGCGAGTGGCTTAATTATTAATTAGTTGATTGCATCGTACTGAGTGTGCCCTAGGGTTCCGACGTTATAGCTGCATGGAAAGGAAGAGGGTTCCACGGCACTAGCCCGTAAAATTACTGTCCGGCGTTATAGCTGCATGGAAACATGGGATTTTGTTTTTCCATTTATGCGGGAGTCGAACTTTTTTTTTTTGTAAATTTACTATGGAAACGGGCCAATATAATCCAATATAATAGCCCTTAGTAGGGCGGAGCTAGCCTATGACTTTGTTCTTTTCAGTTTCTAAAAGTTGTTTTTCAGCTTTTCGACTTCATTTATATCGGCAAAAACTACATGTAAGTTTCTATTACTCTATAATCTCTCGCACGAACAACCCAAAAACCACAAGCCGCAGCCAAAAAGAACAAGCCCCATATTGGGAGACCAGGCAGATGGGTTGGCCAGCCCAGAAATCATGGTCGGGTTCAACGGCTGCTGCTGGGTTCAAGACTGATCTGCTGCTGGGTTCAAGGGTTGCTCGTCGACGAGCCCAGGCAGCAGTATAGGGTCGTCGGACCTTAGCTCCACCCCTGGTCTAAAAAACTAGATTACGAATACTTCATCTGTTTCAAAATATAAGGTGCGCATATGAATTTAATAGCTTTTTTGATATTTTGCCTTTATTTATCTTCTCTCTTCAACATTGATGAGTAAAAACCTACTCACCCTATTCCGCTTTATTCTCAAGACATTAACACTAAATATATCATAGTCATTTTCCTCTACCATCCTCTTCTCACCAAAAATACGTCTTATAGAAAAGAAACGGAGAGTGTATTTTTCTTTTATTTCTATCTCTAAGTAAAGCTAAGCGCAAACAGCCCATCATCAAGCTAACGCCAATTGTTTGGTTGACACCACGCTAATCCAATCAATTAACATTTTATTTTTCGAGCTTAGGTTGGGCTTGGGTTGGGTCGAGGTTAAGATGGGCCTAGCTAAGTCAATATTAGGCTAGGCCAGATTAAGATAATCTAGTAAGGATGGACTTGGGCTAAACACGTGAATTTTACAATAATCGGTTTAAATTTTAGGGCCTGTTTGAATGTAAAAGTTTCCAAGGAATTTCGTCTAAAACACTACCACTCGCATTGATAAGGCCATATCATCACTCCATGCCCATAAGGCCATACAGTAATCTAAAAAGGATAGAATCTGGTCCATAGATCTAATACGATTTGATTTTATCAATAGTTCAATACAAGAGAAGGAATCCCATTCATTCATATTAAAAAAGAGAAGAAGCAGAGTCTAGGAAGAAGCAAAGATTTTCTTGTGCTGGCTGAGAAAGAACGACAGATAGAGTTCAAGTAAGGCACCGCATGCATGCGCAAATAAATAGGACGACTTTGATCAATTGATTTGAGAAAAATCAATCGGATGAGAAGCATCCAACAGTACAGTACGTGCACAAAGATGGACATGCGCATATTTAACTTAGAGCAGTGGTGGACCGACTGGGGGTTGGTGCCCACCCTATCTCTAGTCGGAGCTTGGGTAACCCCTTAGCCCCTCCTACCTCCGGCTAGGGCGCCACACCGCCGGGCACCAGCAGCCACCGCCCACCGCCAGGCGCCGGCGCCATGCTGCTGCGGCCGAGCCGCCGAGGCTATGAGGGCAAACGGGCAAAGGCCAACGATTTGGGCCAATACAACATTACAACAAAGCATAGATTTGGGCCAAAAATAACATTGCAAGTTGCAGCAAAGTGTAAAGGCTAAAAACAACATTGCAGCAAAGCCCACCAAGAATTGATTTCATCCCTAATCCCTTCATCCCCTTTCGGCACCGACGCACCGTCACACGGATCCAGATCCACCGAGCAGCTGAGGCCCGAGCAGGAGCAACCGCCGTGCCAGGACCATAGGAGGCGTGGAGTACCGGCCCCGTCGCGCCAGATCTCGCCGAACAGGAGGCCAGGAGCAGCCTCTCGGCCGGCCGCCTAGCCCAGATCTGGAGAGCTGCGGCCGCCTCCCCGCCAGATCTGGAGGCAGGACCGCAGGACGCGTGGAGCGCCACCGCCACCGCGCCGTCACGCCGAGCAGGAGCCAGCAACCAGGAGCGGAGCGCCAGATCTCGCCGAGATCCGAGGCGCAACAGGAGAAGGAGGCTGGAGGAGAGCGATTCCGAGGCTAGGAGGGGAGGGGCCGGACTAGCCGACTAGGGAGGCCCGGTCGGGCGGTCGCCGGTCGGCCGGAGGGCGCAGGGCGGAGAGAGAGGCGGAGAAGGCGAGACCGCGAGGCACGAGAGCTGAGAGCGAGAGGGCGAGCGGCCGAGTGGATCTGGGCATCTGGTGATTGCTGCGGTGGGTGCCGGTCGACTGCGATTTTATGCTTCGATCTATTACCATAGCCTGTTGCCGACTGCCGACAGTTGTCAAGGGGTGGTGAATCTGGTGATTTACTGATTTTGTATTAGTAGGTATGAAACACAAACCTATATTTTAAATTTGTGTAATTGTGATTAATTTAGTATTTTAATTTCATTTATTGTCATTTACTGATTTATAGAGTTGAAAGAAATGGAGAAAGCATCAAT
Source organism: Bonia amplexicaulis (assembly GCA_036346245.1). Lineage (NCBI taxonomy): Eukaryota > Viridiplantae > Streptophyta > Magnoliopsida > Poales > Poaceae > Bonia > Bonia amplexicaulis. The sequence continues at coordinate 17,686,456 of CM070757.1, forward strand.
TGCAGTTAGTGGTTGTGACTGTTGCAAGTTGTAGTAGAGCTATTGCTGATTTTTTTATCAATTATATTTCCTTGATAGTGGCCACTGTGAGTGCATCTTGTAAAAGAATAGATGCATTGCTTGCAAAGCATCAAGATGTCTTGTTAGAGAAGCTAGAGAATGATAAGGCTGTCACTGGCACAAGGTTGCATCAAGAAATGAGCCTAGCTAGACCTTCCGATACTAGATGGGCTCTCATCTAAAAATCATATTGTGTATTTACCAAATGTGGGAGGCAATATTAGAGGTACTAGAGATTGGAATTTTTTGTACGGATAAACCTTTTTTATTCAAAAATACAGAAATATACCCGTGGGAAATTTTTTTACAAAAATAGGCTACAATCGTCCAATGGAAACGCGATTGATACGTTTCGCCCAACCAGGAAGCGACATTTGGTCAATATGGGAACCGTTGGGCGAATCATTTCTGTCGCCTGATCGTTAGGCGACTCATTTCAGTCGCCCTACCGTAGGGCGACTGGAATCTCAGTCGCCCAACGGTAGAGCGACAAGGGGGGTGTTAAGGCAGCACAGTCGTCCGCCGCCACCTACTCACTCATTCTGCACACAGAGAAGAAACGAGGGAAGAAACGAGAGAGAAGAGAAAAGAAGAGGAGAGGAAGAAGGGGAAGAAAAGGAGGGGAAGAATAGGAGAAGGAGAGGAGGCCAGAGTAGGAGGAGGAGGTGACGAAGGAAGGAGGAGTGGAAGCTATTCCATCCATTTGGATCAGGTATTTATTTTGATTTTGTTGTATGTTATATGAAATGTTGGTTTTTGTAGTATAGAAATTTGTGCATAATTTATAGTATAGGAAGTTTAGTATTGTGCGACTTTGTTGGTGCGGGGACACTTGCAAGTTCTTTAAGTCTAAGCAGCACATCAGCCTAGGTATGCGTTACTGGGGTTGCGCAAACTACTCCAGTGACTACCCCGACCGATGTTTTGACACCACAACCTATCGGCAGCTGGTAACGTTGACATGCACCATTTTTCCCTACATTTTCTCCTTCGCAGCACACACTAACAATCTCTTCTCTGTATTTACAGTCTCCGAAGCCCCTATGTTCCTACCGCAAATGGATCGATCTTGAGATCCACCCTGCGGACCAATGGACCCTCGACTTCGAGGAGTGGAATGTCACACGGGAGCAGGAGTTGCTTTAGGAGGAGCGCCACAAGAACGAGAACACCCTGCGTATACAACGCGAGACGCAAGCTCATCTCGAAGCGTGCACGCGTAGGGAGCGGGAGGCTCGCGAGAGGGAGCGCGAAAGAAAGAGGGAAATGGCGGTTAAGACAAAAGAGGTCGCGGAGGATTTCAACGCCAAGATGGCAAGGAAGGGAAAGTGGCACCGGTCCACACAAGAGGTCGTCGCATTTGTTGGGTAGGTTAGTCGATATCATGCTATATGTTATGCATGCAATAAAATGTACGTGACATGTTACTCCCAATCAGATTATGAAGTTTATTTCTATTCAGATAAGCTTATTATCTCGTCTTTCGCATTGAATGATTCATATAGCAAGTCATTTTACAATATTACCATATCGGTTCTGTCTGTACACTAATTCCCAGTAAAATCAAAATATCACTTACCACTGTATGTATCGATCGTTCTACAGTCATTCGTTCTTAAAAAAAATTCTCAATAATTTTTACGCACCTACAACATATAGTGAACATAAACCTTTATTATAACTACACCGGATTTTTTACCAGTTTAAAACTACAAAAACTCACGGATAGTCGCCTCCCTATTAGGTGAGTCCATTCCAGTCGCCCACCTATTAGGCGACTGGATTCCAGTCGCCCACCCATTGGGCGACTTCATCCAGTCGCTCAATTGGAAAGCGACTCATTGCAGTCGCCCGGGAGTACAGCGATTAGCTCAAGTCGCCTCTCCGTTAGGCGACGAGAGCCTATTTTTGTAAAAAAATTTCCCACGGGTATATTTCTGTATTTTCGAATAAAAAAAGGTTTATCCGTACAAAAAATTCCTAGAGATTGTGAGTAAAGATGCATGTCAACCATCAAGTCATGGTGGAGCATCTGGATTGATACAGAAAATGAAAAGCTTTGAATTTGTTTTTATCTTGCATTTATTAATAGACTTGCTAAGCATTACAAATGAGTTATCACTTGCTTTGCAAAGGAAGGATCAAGATATTGTTGAAGCTATGGATTTGCTTGTAGATGTGAAAATACGTTGCAGGACACGACAGACAATGGATGTGAGCTATTATTCCAGCGAGTAAAAAGCTTTTGTGAATCAAATGAGATTCATGTGACAAATATGGAAGAGCTCATTCCAGTTAGAGGTATGTATGCATGTAGGAAGCATATAGTGACTTACCGTCACTATTACCATGTTGAGATTTTCATTACTGCTATTGATGTCATTACATCAGAGATGAACTATCGGTTTAATGAAGTTTCTTCAGAGTTACTAGTATGCATATCTTGTCTTGATCCAAGAGACTCTTTCTCCAAGTTTGATGTAGATAAGCTTGTTTGACTTGCTGAGATTTATGCTAATAACTTTAACATAGCTGACCATTTGTTATTAAGAAATCAGCTTCAAACATTGATGATATACTACACTGAGCGAGAGATTTTTAGAAACCTTGATGATGATAGAATTAGAAAACGCTTTCAAAGCATGAAATCTCGTAGAATACTATTGCCTTATACTTGCACTACTACTACTCAATCCTAGTTACTGGTATGTTTCATCCTTTTTTCAATCTTTATAACTATTTACAAATACAATTTCTTATTTCATCACTAAGTTTGCTAATTTTGGTGTACAGATAACTGCTTACATATATTTATGGGCATTAGAAGGCACATTATATATTACCAAGGTAAAATCTTTGTTGTATTTTGTATTTTTACTATGTCCCTATTCTAATTATGTGTGATTTTGGGTTGCAAAATATAATTCGCTTTATGTTTAGTGTGTTTATCTTTTGTACAATATGTCCCACTACCCCCCCCCTAAAATTTGGCTATGGGTCCACCACTGACTTGGAGATCATATGTTGGAGTGAGGCCTAATCGAAGATCATTACATTCAAGACGAGATAAGTAGATAGAAGTTTGATCACACCTACAACAATAAAGGTATTCTTTAAGTGGCACTAGCGTAGGGTAGAAGGTATTATCATAAACTATGAGCCCGAGAAGGCCACCAATAGCTTGTGATCAACTACTTGGTTCTTGGCTTATATGGAAGTTTGCAGCATCATCTACATGGGTATTCTTGACTTGAGGACAAGACTTCCATGAAGGTCAAGAAGTCAAATACGATGGATGAGCGCTAAGACCATAGAACTTTTGGGTGCTGCCTGGAAATCGAAATGTTTAAGAAAATATATGAATTTGTCTGAGATGAATTCCTACATGTTACATAGCTCCATGCATGCTTTACGGAAGGAAGAAGAATTAGCAGCAGTTAGCAGCGTACAATTTTGGCTCCCTCCAAAAAAAGACCAGGGCAAGTTCATGAAATCCAACCTCAATCTATCTCATGTTTGTTTTAAGAGGCTAAAATTTTCCACATTAGTCAAAAGGAATTGAAATATATACACATCACTGATTTGTAGATCCATATTGTAATGATACATACTAATTAGTCATATGTACAACAACTTTTTTAAACGAAATATGTACTAAGTTGTTAGCGTTACATAACAAAGACAATTTTATTTTCAACTACTAGAACAAACAACTCTATAAATAGAACAAGTTAAAAAAGAAAAACTCCAAAGATATATATTATAGCATATGCCTAATTGCCCATAATGTGTTGCTAGATTTCAAAATTGGCATGTTTATCTATATTAGATCTTAATGAGATCAATTCAAAGTCTATATATTTGCCTACGTATGAAGAAATAATTTCAACAGAAAAATACATTAAGGAAGTTGGAGCATATGACAATCCGCTAGTTATTTGAAATTCAAACATAAGTTGTAGTTCATTGATAACTTGTAGTTTCTTAATAGTTTTGACACTGAAATTGTAATTATGCGAAATTTACTCATGAATTTCCTCTCTCTTCTGTCCTACCGATGAACAGATCCAAGAACTGAAATCAAGAAGGGAGAGACTACCTTCATGGTGGAAAGACTCAAAGTAGAGATTGTTGAACCGAAAGAGAAGGGTAACTAGTCTAGTGGGTGAATCGGGGTCGCACGGCTTGATCTGCACCAAAAACGTGCACTCTCGTGGGGTGTACAGCTTCCCCGCGATAATCTCAAACTGCCTCTTCCCCTTGCTGTCAGAAGCAACTTCCCTCTTCAACATATTCTCTATACATTCTGGGATATCATCCATAAGCCTGCTGTAACTTGTTTCCAAATCGCCAATAATTAAGAAAAAGATGGGTGAATGATGAGTTGCAGTTTCCTACATGCAAGAGATGGAGAAGAATTAAGATACGTTTTTAGACGGAAAAAATGCAGCCGAGCTGATCAAGGAGGATGCAGAGAGAGCAGGGGCAAGCTACCTCCTTCACCATCAGCATCACCTCATGCTTCTTCTTTGGTGGCATGGTGGTTCTTGACGACGACAACGACGAGGAGAAGGGTTTTGGGGTGCGGGTTTTAGCATGCAACTGCATTCTGAGATGATAAACTAGGACACTGTTGTGGGATGGTCTGTTTTATTTATTACTGTTTTACTCAACTACTCTTGTCCTATTAGAGAGAGACAATGACAGATTTAGGATTTTATGAATAGGTGTTCACTAATTATATTGTGTTACATTTTTTAATATATACTTATACTGGTTTACAACAACTGAAGAAAAAAGTCACATTTCTAAGTCTATTGAAAGTCAATAACACTAAAAAATTTGAAATAATAAACTAATACTAACACTTTATTTGGTGGCAGCACAATTACAACTTTTTAGAGTAAAACTATTACAACTTTAGTTGACAACATAAGTGTGCACTTTGTTTTTAAAGAGATATTAACTTTAACCCACTTCCCTTTTCTTATTTTCTATGTTAGCATATTAAATTTTGTTTTTTCACACACATAGAAAACGAAGTAGTACATATTTTTGTTTTTGACATATGTTGTCTCTATTTATAATTTATCTCTTTCTAAGAATAACAATTAACATGGGCACTTTGATGAGCATATTGCTTCCGAAAAATAAAATATAAATATTTATAAACCAAAACCAACTCTCCCAAATGATGAATATTTTGGATTGAAAGGTTTATATAAATTCTTGTGACCACTAGATTTATGACAATTGGCACCATCAAATTCCTTCAAATAAAGCACCTAAAATATCTAGATATTTCTAAGAAACTATCTGGATTTAAGATATTTCTAAGAAATTATTATGGCTGGTAGATTTCAGATTTGATCAAATTTGTTGGTGGAAGGTATGTACAACAGCAGCCTGGTTCACAGTATGCTTAGACCCAATAGTTTGTGAAGGCATTTTTTTCTCATCGATAATGATGATTTATAAGAATGGTTTTTCTTCTTTTACAGCGAAACAGTTGAGGAACATTGATGATAGGACTAATAGTATTAAAGAATGGATTGATCAACAGGAGGCCATGCCATTGAAGAGCTCACCATGGTGGGTAAGAACCATTTGTAGGCTTGACCAACTCCTGAGAGCCAAAGAAAGTTATGGGTACAATAATTTTTTGGGAACTGTATATTTGTAGGTATTGCAAGTAGTATGTGGCTATGTGCTCTACATGGCCTCAGTTAGATGCACATCAGAGTACTTTAGAAATAAAAGAAACAAAAATATTGTTCGATGTTCGCAAACCAGTAGTAGGATGTTACAATTATCTTTGATATATAACTCTACTTCATATATTGAAATGCAATTGTATTTGTTATATAACACTAATAACTATATATAATTAATATATATCGTTATAATCTAGCCCCACCAAAATAATTGGTGGGGTTATTTCTCTTTCTCTTTCAATTAATGTGAGAATTTTTAGAATTTTTTTCGATAATTGTAGGATTTTGTTGGCCTCAAAATAAAATAGATGCCTTGATATCTTTACTACTTAATAAGTTTGTGTTGGTAGTAGTCGGTCAGTTCTCTCCCACCCTTCCTCACAAAAAGCTGCGCTGACATGTGGGTCTCTCACACCCCTCCTCACGAAAACATGCGCCAGTTTCTCTCCTCCCCACCAACTCCTTTCCCCGTTATCCGCGCCGCTCTGCCCACGCCTCCTCCTCTCCCCCGTTATCCGTTCTACCGAGGCCTCCTCCGCCGCTCCGCCCTCGCCTCCTCCTCCCCACCCTATACCGCCACCTCCTCCTCCCCCTCCTCTGCTCCGCCCTCGCCTTCTCCCCTGATCCTCCGCTCCGTCCTCACCTCCTCCTCACCAACTCCTCCGCTCCACCGCCATCTCCTCCCTCCACCGCCGCCTCCTCGATCCTCCTCTCCGCCCTCGCCTCCTCCTCCCCACCCGCGCTGCCGCTGCCTCCTTCCCACCTCGCCGGATCCGGGCCAGCAGAGCCCAGCGGTGGCGACCTGGCAACGATACGGCTCGAGTGCGGTTCCTCCGTGCGACGGCACAATGAGCCGAAGACGGCCGGATCTAGGCGGGATCCGTCGGATCCAGAAGAGGCGATGAGGATCTAGGCAGTGAGGGCAAGCGGGTCGGGGCGGCTTGTAGGAGATCTGCAATGATAATGGTTTCGTCTATAAGCACCCCCACGGCCTCTACCTAGCCGACCGTGATGGTGCTCATGCGGTGATGCCCTCCACCCCGGCGTTGCCCTCGAGTTCGTCCTCCTCCAGCGCCGCCGCCGCGCGCTCCTCCGCCTCTCCGCTCCCCACTCCCCAGTAGCTTCTCCCGGAGCCCACTCTCAACACCGTCGTCAGCACCGACTCTCCCCCATGGTGCCTTCCTAGGCTCAGCTCCACGCGGCGTCCTCCCCAACGGTAGATATAGTAGTCTCAACTGATAGAGCAGTTGACCTGCATATAAGTAAAGGGTGAGCAAATGGTGCCTTAGGAAGGTGACAAAGGGAAATGTTGAAACTCTCTGCATAGGGAGAAAATCTAAGGACTTACAAACTCAAACTTCACTCGTGAAAGGGACTGTATCGATCATATCACCCATTGTTCCTTTTTAGGGGGGCATAATTAGTAACTCCATCAAGATAATTATGCACTCCATAACTGGGTAAGTAGATTTATCTAAAGAGAAAACTGGACAAGGTTTCAATTAGACTTTGGGCCATAAAGGGTAAGCTAGGTGTATATATTTAGCGTTGTGGAGTGTTAGCGTTGTGGAGTGTCAAGTGAAGGTGCATCCGACCCGACCAATGATTAGCTCATAATTGGGAAGGTGCCAAGTGAGGGTGAGAACCTGCCTCAGGCCAACAATTCTGAGTAGTCAGGTGGAGGTATAATATACTAAGATAGAGATAAAAGTTTAGTACTCTGGTTTGGGTATCACATCTAAGGAAATGTGAATATCCATTCGCTACAAAAATCAGGGTGACTATGGGTAAAGTGGTACAAGTCTGTGCAGTGCTATAGAAATCATGAATTCATGCATATCTCCTAGACTAGAGGCTACGGAAACCAATGGAGGTTTTATCTATTTCTAAATTAACAATCTGAAGTTCATTCTCAACCAAAAAATACTTATTTTCAAGATGTTATGAGAATGAGTTTGGATTCCAGGGAATGTTGGTTTATGAGCATAAAATATATTTTTGTCAATAATGCTTTCTAAGTACTCTATATTCACCCTTCCTATTATTTTTCTTTGCTTAAAGGCTATCCAACCTAGGATTTAACTTGTGGATGAGGCCTACCCAGAGCAATTCAATCATGAGTAGGAGGGAGATGGTTTTGAGAATGACCGTATGAGGTGGACACCTAATACAAGACCAGGGATGACTAGAGTATTACTAGCAGCACAAGCATGACCTTCAGGGTATCTGTAAATTAATGTGTTATTTTATATCCCTAGTTCTTGTATAATTAGTAGTTGAACTAGAACTTTTTATTTTGGTATTATATTATTCAAACCCTAGTGGTTTTGTAATAGACTTTAGCCATGCGTGGATATATTTATGTAATATTATGCTTGCCTCTAATTATTATTCTGTTGCAATGCTTTGATGAGCTTATTATTTAGAGAAATAGTGTTTCAGCGAATAATAATTCGTTGACTATTGTTATTACTTTTTGGTAATGACATGGGTCACTGCAAAATGATAATCATGTATATATCATAACGTGGAGGTTTTCCAAAACATATAAGATGTGCTTCATAAGATGAACTATTCAGACATGGAGTATAATCAGCTGAGATAAAAATAAAATAACGGTGAAATCTTGTCAAAGGATTTTTGTAGCATGAACATGGAAATAAATTAAAACAACTGTACGTACATGGATATGAAAGGTCCGGTCCTTCACTCCTCTTTGCTAGCTACCTAGCTTTTCTGAGAATGAGGAGCTCGTATTTTATTCTCATGAGTAAAAGTACAATCACAAGGTAGACAATTACACTAATACAAGTGCACAATTGACTACCCGCTGTAGCCTGTTTAGTACTCAAAGGGCCTGTTCTTTTCGGCTGTGGCTTATAGCTTTTGGTTGAAATTGTTGAATTTTGATTGTTTACGGTACAGATTACGAAAAGACAAATACTCACTTGTAATTTTGGTTGGTACATATATTGGGCTTTTAATGTATAGATCGTTTAACTTGTAGACCCCGTCTTGAGAAAATATTCCGTTTGAAAGTTAGGTACTGTAGCAAAAGCCAAAAGCCGCCAGTTTGTGAGGTAAAGAACATGCCCTTTGAGTGCTAAACAGGCTGATGACATGACTTATGGATTAAATATTTGAATTTTGGCTATTCGTGAGAGATAATACGTAGAGGGAAATAGTCGTATGCGATTTTGGCTGATACAACTGAACTCAGTACACTTTTTTCTATAATTTTTTTATTAACTCCGTCTTAAAAACACACTATTTAAAAGTTAGTTACTGTAGACTGTACAAACATAAACCAAATTTAAATCTAAAAAACCCGGCCGCTAAGTCAATCCAATTATTTATGCCATTCTTACAAAAAAAATCACTCTACTTTGGAGACTAGACTTTGTGGTGGGCTCTTGATATATAATACTCCTCTTCAAGAATATACGATGTTTTATACATCGGCCTGGTCATACTTTGCACGAAAAATAAAATAATACCATTTACACATGACCAATCTAAAAGGTATTTTTATATATTTGTGGTCAAATTTTGAGAAGTTTGGCTCCAACTTTCTAAAATGTCATAAATTTGTGAACGGGGTACGGGTACAACAACACGTGAAATTTTGTGGTGACATGCACTCAGTGGCGGAGGGAGGGGGGACTGGTGGGGGCCCGGCACCCTCCAAGATTCTATTAATCCTCTATTATATAGTTAACTACATGTATTTAATTAGTGGTTTGGCCCCTCCAAAAAATGCGAAGTACATTTTACCTGATGATCATGCTGATTTCTCAAGTCAAGAATATTATCCTCCCATAGTGAAGTGAAAAAATATTATCCTGCTGATTTCTCAAGTCAAGAAAGAGCTCAATTGGAGTGCCAATTGCTATATTTTTAATTTGATGTATGCAACCATCCAGACCTAAGTGCATTACCATCACTTGTCGATCTAACAAGTGGACTAGTTAAGACTGGTAAAGATTCATCTTATCCTATGGTGGACAGGTTGTTAAGATTAGTCTTAACTCTTCCGGTTTCAACTGCAACCACCGAGAAATGTTTTCAACTATGAAACTTGCGAAGACGCGACTTCGAAGTACAATGGGAGATAGATTTCTACGAGATTGTTTGGTAATTTATATTGAAAAGGAATTGGCCGTAAAGATTAGTAATGATGATATTATTAAGGCCTATAACCTTGCTGGTAGTCGTTGAGCTAAGTTTAAGTTAATAGAGATGTAATTTTCTTTGCATTGTAATTGGCGAAATATATTACTCTGATATGTGACTATTGGATCGGTAAATCCGGCATGGTTCATTGATTCTACTTTACTTATTGTCCATGTTGCCCCTCCTATATCCAATTTCTGGCTCCGCCCCTGCATGCACTTCAGTAAAAAACAATTGTACGTTCTCAGCTTTATAGCAAAAGAATTATGATACTATAACACTATGCCCATAATATAGCTAAGGGTGAGTTATTTTCAGCTTATAACTTCTTTTAAACAAATAAATAGGATGATTTCTTCGTCATCTTTTTGAAATGACTTATTGGGATAATCTTTTTGAAATGACTTATTAACATATTGGTGTTCAGTTAGACGACATGCACTAGAACATCGGAATTGTGGAGGAGTATTGTACTGTTTAGTAAATCTTACTAGCTTATTGCATGATGTACCACTCTGGACATATAATTTCAACTGTTTAAAAAATTCACTCTTCAACTCATGGACTCCACACCACAAGGCACCAACATGCAAGCCATTTAGTCTCACGCACATTTTGTTTGAAATCTTCGCACACAGAAGTCCTATACATCTCTATGTCTACTTTCGATCTAACTTACCTAGGAATAGCATAATACTGAATTTCACATGCCCATGAAATGTATTTGTTCTAAATTACTAGCTTAATTACATTGCGCGTTGTCGCTTTGGGACGGACCTGCCTCATCTTGGGTTGCACTCCTTTGTGTACTTATCACGTTTGCGTCTAGCTTCGTGCGCTTTATTATTCCAAGCATATCAGATATTTCGTCAATCTTCCAAGCACACCTCTTTGGAGGTACCTTGGTGTACATGGCATGTGCGAAGTTGCCTCGGTCAGTGAAATATTTAGATATCTTATCCAGGACTTTCAAATCCAGTGGGTGTGGCATTGTACTTTTGACCCACACTTGATGCTAAACGAACCAAAGTGCCTCGTCTATGGCTATTACAGGAATAACTATATGACGCCTCCAGGGTCGTGATACCATCATTGGTGTTGCAAAGATCTCCCGCCCTGGACAATGGTTTGTAGCAGCACGTGAAAGCGTCTCAACCGATCTGCACCCCAGTACCTCCAAGTGAGTCGTTGCTGGTTCCTATGGAAAGAATAATCACTCCTCCATCAGGAAATAGAAGCTGTGTCTTTGGAGGGAGTAGAGCCTCGCGGTCACTTAGGCGAAACCATTTTTCTGCATTAAAATATCTAATATATTAGTATATCTAAGAGTCTCAAGAGCGAAGTTGTCGACGTGAGGAGACAGGGGATAGAATTATCCTAGTCAGGCTAATCTGTGACAATTTGGTGTTGAATATTGTTAATGCATATGCTCTACATGTAGATGTAGATGAGCCTGCTAAGTGGCAATTTTAAGAAGATATAGATGGCATAGCTAGAAGCGTACCTAATGGTGAGAAGCTTTTTTAGGAGGCAATTTCAATGATAATGTTGGTGCAAATAGTCGGTTTCAGAGGGTGCATAGAATTTTGTTTATGGTGATAGAAACCACAAAAGAGAAGATATCTTGAACTTTGACGTAGCATATGTCTCATGATAGCTAACATGTTTTTTTTAGAAAGACATATTCCCATTTAATTAACTTAAGCAATGGTCGGCATTTTGTTAACTTTGACAGAAGTAAAAAGCAGCAAAAAAGAATACAAAGAAAGTGATGAGTAAGGTACGGGCAAGGCCTACGAGGAAATCTATTAGAAACTAAGTACAAAGGAGGGCGAGAAAGATATCTACAAGGTGGCTATACTTCAAGAAAGGAAGACGAAAGATTTTAAGCAAGTTAAATGCATCAAAGACGACACTAATAGAATTTTGGTGAAAGATGCTGAGATCAAAGATTGGTGAAGAGATTACTTCGATGAGCTATTCAATGAAGACTATGAGAATGTTATGATTAAACTAGATGATACTTTGACGATATCGATATGCGATTTGTTCAAAGAATTCAGGAATCAAAATAAAAAATGCCTTTAAAAGGATGAAAGTGGGTAGGGTGTAAGGGCCTGATAACATTCCTATCGAGGTGTGAAAATGCTTTGGAGAAGTGACGATTGTTTAGGTAACTAATTTGTTCAACAACATTTTAGGTCGAACAAGAGTAAAACTATTACAACTTTAGTTGACAACACAAGTGTATACTTTGTTTTTAAATAGGTATTAACTTTAACCCACTTCTCTTTTCTTATTTTCTATGTTAGCATATTAAATGTTGTTTTTTCACACACATAGAAAAAGAAGTAGTACATATTTTTGTTTTTGACATATGTTGTTTCTATTTATGATTTATCTCTCTCTAAGAATAATAATTAACATGGGCACTGTGACGAACATATTGATTCCGAAAAATAAAATAAAATATTTATAAACCAAAACCAACTCTCCCAAATGATGTATATTTTGGATTGAAAGGATTATATAGATTCTTGTGACCACTAGATTTATGACAATTGGCACCATCAAATTCCTTCACATAAAGCATCTAAAATATCTAGATATTTCTAAGAAACTATCAGGATTTAAGATCATGTTCATGGGATCTCTAGAACCCTTAATTATCTACATCTTTCATGTAGATAAATCATCCAATATTTCATCCAGTAGTTTTAATCTACAGATTAATATATGGTACTAGAAGATGATAAATTTACCAGATAGTCGGATTACAAAATTCATAGCTTAAAATCTATTTATCTTATCAACATAAATAAATATTGTACAAAAAACTATCGAATTTCTCTGCAATTATCTAGTAGATGAAATTTTAAAATTACTCTTATACAATACCCAAAATTACAGAAAAACAATATAGCAGATTAGTCGATATACTAGTCTTTTCCTTAACGAATACTTTTTACTTCCTCTCTAATCTCTAATTTAATTAACATATATGAAGAAAACCAAATCGTTACCCAAGCGAGGAGCGAGAAAGCCACAATCTCCTCTTGCCTTTTTCCCTGGCTCTTGTCCCGTTGCTACTCCTCCTTTTCTTCCCTTGACACTGATTTTCCCTGGCCTGCTCGGTGCTTCCTTGTGCCAACAGTCAGCAGCTGGTCCTCACGGTCCACGCGTGCGTGCACCAAGGCTAAACTGAATCGTAGACATGCTAAGTGGGTAGAATTAATTGAAACTTTCCTATATGTTGTTAAGTACAAGAAATAAAAAGAAAATGTGGTAGCTGATGCTTTATCTAGGAATAATGAATAATTGATAACATTGGTTGTGATATTACTTGTAGTGTGTTGCATGTGTATGTACTGATATTGGTTAAGTTGGAGAGAACTTGTGCCAGAAAAACGTTCTTTGGTCTTTGCATGTGCAGGTTGAGCGTGAAGATGATCATGGTCGGGACGAGGAGGACTGGGACTAAGAGGGGGAAATCTGAGGTCTAGACGGTCGAGAATGTCACGAGATGGTCAGGCTCACACTGGAGCACATGGAGATCAAAGGTGGATGATGCGTGGAGAAGCTACGGGAGGTGCGGTCCTGTAGGCTTCGACACGTGATGAGATGGAAAATTTAGAATTTTGGAAAACCCGTGTTAGGAAGGGTTTCGGGTCTCTTATTTGTTCGAATTAGATTAGAACTCATGGAAAGCCCAGGTTTTAGACCCTAGACTACAAATAGAGATGAGGTTGGAGGCTAACCCTAGGGCTTTAAAGATGCTATTTTCGTGATAGGATTTAGGGAATCTAGAAGGATATTTTGTAGCCACCATGATTTAAAAATAAAGTTTATTTAGATCTATCCCCAGATAAAATGGCGAGTGGCGCCGGCTTCTTTCCCTTCGGGCGCCTCGTGCCAATCACCACCGCGCGCTCCCCCACGTTGCCGACCCGATCTTTCCGCTCCTCTGTTCCGCCTTAATGCAAATGAAGCAGTTTTCCTTGCTCCCATTAATAGCAGATCTGTATGGTGTTATTAGCTTTGTTTGTCCGTAAAATTAGCTCCCCTTGCTACTTTCGTCGTACAATAGAGATCAAAAAAAACTTTGCGGGGGTGAATTGCTGAACATTTTGTAGCCATCATTATTCAGAAATAAAGTTTATTTCTGAATCATGCCATGACTGTCACAATGGTATGTAACTGAAGGGCGTTGTCGATTTGGTTTCTTTATATCAAGGAGGGAGGCTCGCCAGCTTTTGTTATGCATAGCAAAGTAACTATTACACTATTCACCGTCCGACAACAACGCCACATGACAGAAAACATTGGAAGAGCAATGTCTGGCAGCCAATACAATTCCGCAATCTCCAGCGGGCTGGAGATACAAGTAGGAAAACAAAACTAGACCAACAACTGCGGCCAGAATTTATTTTTTAAGCAGGATACATATAGTACCTAAGCGGGTGAATTCTTCACAAAATTATATACTAATAAAATTATGATATTGTGAAATTATTTTTAATGATAAATCTAATGATATAGTTTTTATGTAGGCAAGATTAATGTTTTAAACATATTAATTCTAAGGTGACCCTTAAAAAAGAAAGGAGTGCGTAGCATACAAGGTGCAAGGTTAATTGATCAAGCTTTACTCCACTCCAGCTTTCGGGACAATATCAATCAAACATTACAATTAACTCTTGTATTATAATAATATATCTATATTTTTTATTTTATAGAAATATATCGCTTAACGGTTTAATGATTTGGGTTTATCGCCTAACGGTTGAGCGACTTGATAAATAATCTATTTTTTATTCAGAATTATAATAATATACATGTATTTTTTATTTTACAGAAATAACTATCTATCGCTTAACGGTTGAACGACTTGGATTAATCGCCCAATGATTAGACGACACGCGACCAAGACGCCTAACCGTTGGGCAACTAATTCAAGTCACCTAATGGCAACTAGGGATTATATCCCCCGCGCTCTCGATCGGCTATATTGTTTGATGCTACAACGAGTACTAGTTCATAATTACACCGAAGTGGACGGCAATGCAAAACTTTTAGTTCATTATTTTAAACACAAACGACAGACCAAGTCAGTCGGTTCGAGCTAGTTATGAAACTCCTGCTCGTACTAACAAAGATTGAGTAGCGAGTAAATGCAACGCAGAGTGGCCAGCTTTTTCACTCGTCTTCGATGGTCTAGTCGCCTAATGGTTGGGAAACTTCATCATGTATCGCTTTATTGTTGGACGATTTGGTCTAGTCGTCCAACAGTTGGGTGATTTGGTCACGTGTCGCCTAACCGTTAGACGACTAGCCTAAGTCGCCTAACCGTTGAGCGACATATACTTATTTCTATAAAATAAAAAAAATACAGATATATTACTATAATTTCAAATAAAAAATAGATTATTTTTTTAAAAAATACTCCATTCAGCCATAAGACAAAATGGCATATGGTGGAGCTAGGTCGCGTACGTCAAAACGAGAATGGAAAAAACCCCTCCAATCCTTCTTATTTTGTTAAATTTTTTGCAGGCTTCATGCTAAATACTCCCTCCAATCACAAAAAAACATCATTTTGAGTATGTACAGTCAAGCTTTCTAAACTTTTGTTATCGATACTTTTTTCAATATTTAGATTGAACATATAATAATAGTATGTACAGATTTGCGTCTAAAATAAATTTCATAAAAGTATAATTTTATTAGATTTATAAATATATTGTAGTAGAAAATTAGTGGTTATATATATATATATGTATGTATGTCTGTATGTATGTATGTATTAAAATAGAAATAAAATTTTGTTATTATACGAGCTACTCATTTCTGTTTTTGCTAATTATAAGGCACCTGACCAAAAATCCGTTAAAATTTTGACTTATCTTTAATTATTGAAAAGATCGAGCATGAGGCTATAAGGACATAGTACACATGCATGCATGGTCAAACAACAATATTGTTAAATGAAGGTGTATACGCCTTTTACACACCGGAGTAAAAGAACATCATGGTGGTCATGCTCTATAATTGAGACTTTTCATCCATGATTAATTTAGTATGTTAAATCAATAAATTTTTTCAAAATTGATGTATTTTTAAATTATTGAATATTAATGGATTTGCCTGATATATTATATATCATTACACTTGTACGCATCTAAAAGCAATCCAAAGGTAGAGATGCTTGGTGCTTAGACACCATGGTATCCTATTTCAGCGTCCTATATATATACACATATATATACGGACATTGCCAACGGGAAATCACACGTGTATGTGATATGTAGGTGTAGTCGTGGCGTATCGATGTCTGTAACGAGCTTGTAGTGGTCTATCAAAAATTGGGAAGCAATGCATGTACCTTGCACACACAGTGACAGTGGCCTTGCTGGGTGGCGGCGCCAAGAGAGAAGAGCACAAGCGATATCTCTAACCGTGCAATTGTGTAGGCAATTCTGCTAGTCTATACCAGGAGCAGAATTATACCTATCACGAAATTGTAATATTTGCTTCAATGTTATATCTGATTAATTTGTACTATTATAATAATCCAGGCGAAAAACACAGTCAATATTTCGGTATCTGTTGCTTTCTACCTCCTCCAAGAGGAGTTGGCTTGCATATTTCAGCTTGTCCTTACTTATATACTCCGTATATATACGTATACGTACGTAGCAACAGGATGGATACTTCGCTTTTACAGTCATGTATATATTATTCATGTACGATGGATACACTTTTACTGTCTGGCACATGCCCTCTGTACATCGGGCTCCCCGTATAAGTACCTTAAGTACAAAATGAATCAGACTCAACTAAAAAATAAAAAATTGCCCCAAATAATTTAAAGTAATTAAGAACATGCTATTTCCGCGTAGTTTTTAGGAAGCCTAGCTCTCCTCGCCGGCTTCTTAATTCATCATCTCACTGGTCGTCTTCTTGATGAGCTCCCAGGCACTCCGCACGTGCCTCTCCTCCTGAAGCGATGATCCCACCGCGAAGCGCAGCACGAACCTGCCGCCGACCGCTGTGTGTGCAAGGTACGCCTTGCCGGTCTTGTTCAGCTTCTCCATGAGGACTCGGTTGGCCTCATCGGCGTCCTCCTCAGTCATCGCACCTTGCGGCTTGATCCTGAAGCAGACGAGCGCGAAGTTCCTCGGCACGACTACCTCGAACCGGCCGTCGGCGCGGACGAAGTCCTCGAACGTCTTGGCCATGGCGACGTCGCTGCGGATGTGCTCCTGGAGCTTGGCGGTGCCGTAGGTGCGCATGACCATCCAGAGCTTTAGCCCGCGGAAGCGCCGGCCGACGCCGACCTGCATGTCCTTGAGGTCGGTGACGGCGCCGGACTCGCTGGCGTCGTTCTTGAGGTACTCCGGGTTCGTCTCCAGAGAGTCGGTGAGGCGGTGCGTGTCACGAACATAGAGGCAGGTGCAGTCCAGGCACGTGAGCAGCCACTTGTGCGGGCTCATGCTGATGGAGTCCACGCGCTCGACGCCGTCGAGGTGGTGCCGGAACTCTGGGCAGATGCAAGCACTGCCGGCATAGGCAGCGTCGACGTGAACCCACGCATTGAACATGGCGGCAACGTCGGCGACTGCTCCCACCGGGTCGACGGCGTTGGACGACGTGGTGCCCACCGTGGCGCAGACGTAGGTTGGCACGAGGCCGGCGTCGGCGTCAGCCTGCATGACCTCGAGCAGCTTCGCCGGGTCGAGGCCGTAGTCGGTCTCCGGCCCGGTGGGGATGGACCTGATGTTGGCGGGGTCGAACCCGGCGAGGCGGCACGCCTTGAAGAACGTGGAGTGGGTCTGGTCGGCGGCGTACACAGCCAGGCGCGGCAGGCCGGACACGCCATCGGACCCGCTTCGACGCAGAGCGGCGTCACGCGCCGCGACGAGCGTGACCAGCATGGCCTCGCTGGTGGTGCCGAGAATGACGCCGCCGCCAGTGCCACGGCCGGCGCTGGTGCGGTTCATGAAGCTCGTGGGAAGGCGCAGGAGCTGTGCTAGCCAGTCGAGTGCGAGCACCTCCATCTCAGTTGCCGCTGGAGCTGCCTGCCACGTGAAGCCGACGGTGTTCATCGCCGAGGCGATGAGGTCGCCGGCTATGGCCGCGGCACTGTTGGTGGACGGAAAAAGGCAAAGAAGTTGGGGCTGGCCCAGTGGGTCATGCCGGGAACCACAGAAGCCTTGAGCTCCTTCATGGTGACATCGAACGGAGCAGAGTAAGTCGGCGGGGACGCCCTGAGCTCGTCCTGCAGGTAGCCGGGCTTGACGTTGGGCAGCACGGGCATGGACTCGACGGACTTGTAGTAGTCGGAGATGAAGTCGACGGCCTTGTGGAGGTAGGAGCGGACGTCGTCGGCGTTGAGCGGCTGGAATGGTGCCGCCCGTCGCCGAAGGCGGAGAAGTTGGTGGGGTTGGCGTCCAAGCTGCCCATGTCGACTTTGCAATTAAGCAAGGAGCAAGGTTAACTGCGAGAGGTTTGTGGCTTGCTTAGAATTAAGCCGGGGATGGAAGGCAGAGAAGGCTAGCTAGGCTTTGGAGATGGAGCACTCGAGCTAGGTTAATTAGTTGCTGCTTTGGTGAGGAGAGGGTTGGCTTCTTATATAGGGGAGGAATTTAAGCGAGGGGAAGTGGCGTGGCGAAGCGGGCGTTGGATGAGTCGTCGTGCGTGGGTAGGTGACGATGGAAATTACGGAATAGTCAGCGCCCGCGCGCGACACGATTCTGTCGTTCAATTCGGATCCGGATGCATGCGCCCGTTATGGCTGTGTACGCCGCCGTTTGCTGACTCTGACAAGTTTTGGAGGCATACATACATGTACACGTGTATATTTGCAGCCAGGCTTCGATCGAACGACTACTTTGATGGATGCAATGCACCGGCACATATTCAGATATTCTCCGTCGTCTTATTAGGGCATGTTTATTGTGATTTTCATGGAAGAAGACCGACCTGTATTTTGTTTGGATCAGTCAACGCGTTAATTGATTAAAAGCATCAACGCTACCTTTTTTTACTCTTCTTCTCACCATAAGCAAGCATAAACGTATTGATCAGTGGCAGACTCAGAAATTTCACAGTTGAATAGCGTAGTGAACTTTGGACTCAAAATAGCACGATGAACTTTGAACAACAGGGCTCAGGGTACAGATTAGTTTCAACAGCACCAATATAGCCATTCTATTCTTTTGTCTAACCAAAATCATGAAAAGCCTTTAGAGATAAGATTTTGGAGATTGCATGTCACATTATTTCTCTTCGGGAAACAAAGAAGGAGAGTTTCCATCACTCCTTCATCCGCAACTTTGTCTCTAGGAATCTGGACAAGTTTTCCTGTTCCTCCTCCTTGGGTGCTTCCAGAGGATTGATTGTATTTTAGAACAGCTCAGTTTTCAGTGGAACCCCCATATTTAACAATCATTTTGTTCAAATAATTGAATTTTCCCAGTTCAGCATATCGACAAATGGACTCTAGTTAATATTTGCCTAGTGTTGTTTCGTTGGAGAATTATTGGCTGGCCTTTTTTGGGTTTTAGGCTTATATCTTTTGGCTTATGCTATAATAACTAGCTTTCAAAAGTGTATCTTTTCATGGTAGGGTCTAAAAGTCGATTGTAGTACATACTATATCGAATTCATCTATATCGGCCAAAATCGCACGCCGTTTCTCTCTTTCCATACTCTCTTACAAACAGCCAAAATTCAAAAGGTAATTAAAGAGGTTTGAAGGCATCTGTCTTCTGTTCGCACATGCCAAAAAGCCTCTTTTCTATTTCCAGGAGTAGTCACTCCTTCTGTCGTATCTCATATTATTAGAAATATCTCACGTAACGGAGGGTATATACGTATAATATACAAGTATATAAGATCATCTAGGTGGTATGTATATTTTTTAGACACTTCTTTTTATGTGCGTATATAAAGGCATTTGCTAAATACGCTAAAATTGATAGTGCTAATCTTGTTTTGCTGGTATTTGGTCAGAGTCAATCTGTGTTGAGTCTGAATAAGCGAACTGAGTGAAAGTCGTTTCCTGTTGTAGTCTGAAAATGTAGTCTGGCTTCAGCAGCTCTGTCTTCAGTTCGGCAGCTTGTTTTACGGTTTCAGTCTTCTGAGTTTCGGCAGCAGGTCCAGCCGAATATGCAGAAGCTCGTTCTTAGTCTTTATGTGTCATTTAGAGGTGTCAGATCATGGTCCGGTTAATTTGGATCGTGATCCAGTTTAGCAGGAGATAGTTGCTGTTTGTTCGGGTCTTCAGTTGAAGCCTGAGTGGAGTCGAGTTGTATCGGGTGTGTCCGCTGTTTTCGGACTGCACTGTAGCACGTCCCAGAACTCAGAAACAGAGAAGAGTTCTGAAGAAAAACTCTGCTGTGTTCGTTGCCGATACTCTGTATTTCTTCCTGTGTGTGTCCAGATTTTGGTTTCTCTGCAGGCTGGGCGTCCTGATCCATCAAAAATACTGTCCCAGTTCATCAGGCACTAACTAAAAGAATAACGTATACAATCATCGGTACTCACAGTTACCTTTTTTTAGACTAGCTAGCTAGTTCATGGTCAGCTGACCAGCAGTAAATAGTTAGCGGTTGGTGAGGACCTTGCCGAAAAAAGGCTCTGGCTACTGATGTATATATGGTCCAGCCAGCCATAAGACAAAATGGTATATGGTGGAGCTACTTCCTTTGATCATAAATACCATAGAAATACAAGTTGTTTTAGATATCAACATAACACTTTGGAATAGAGCCTTCGACGAACTGAAAAGCTACTTCCTTTGATCATAAATACATATTATTTTAGATATCAACATGGTCCTTAGAAAGCAACTTTAATCACTAATTTGTATTATAATATATTTATAAACCTAATACAATTATAATATTATAAAAATATTTCTGTGACAAATTTATACGTACGATTTTTATATATTCTGTTGAATATATAGTCAATTTTCGGCATATTTTAATCCAAAAATTAAGCATATATAACATGACATACAAGAGCATGAGTGATTCAACAATCATGTATTCATATTCGCTAATGAATAAGCTAACAACATCACCTATTAACATATTCACAACGCACATAAATGAATACATCAGAGAAGAGTTCAGGTTATACCCTCGGGCGGGGCCAGTGTCGGTGACACCGGATGCGCCGTTACCATCGATCGACATGATGGCCTATTCGATGTAGTCGATCGAG
This sequence comes from Bonia amplexicaulis, assembly GCA_036346245.1. NCBI lineage: Eukaryota > Viridiplantae > Streptophyta > Magnoliopsida > Poales > Poaceae > Bonia > Bonia amplexicaulis. Next base: position 17,707,635 of record CM070757.1, read on the forward strand.
GCTTGATGCGGGACGAGGCGTGATGCGGGAAGATGTTCGCATGCGAGATCGCGAGCGTTCACCACCGTGATGAAGACGAAGTCACAGAATGAGTAGTCGCTAATCGCGCCCCAAAAACTTGATCGCCCGCTCTACCCGTGCGGTACTCGAGACGGACGGAGTTTTGAGGCCTACCGCCCGAGCCTTCTGCGCGCAAGGTTCGGACCGGAGATTGCGCGATAGCGACAACAAAAAGCAGGCGATCTTTATATATCCTTTGTATGGAGAAGAAATGAAGAGGCGCTTCGTAACCGCAAAAACGAAGGCGCTCTGTAATAAACAAAAGCGAAGGGTCGAATAAGCGCAGCCATTACTCAAAAACGGTCATAACCCACTCGAATCGCACTGCTATCGCCATCCATTCGTTAATGCTATTTATCGCGAGTCGGTGCGTTTCGATTTTCGAATAGATAAAGAAAACGCCCCGACCCGATACGCTGCGCGCGGCGAGGCGAAGCGAAGCGAGCGAGCGTATTGGCTCTCTCCAACTTCACAAGGGTTTACCACGTTCCACCTTTTAAAGTGGTGTAACTCCCATTCAATTCTCCATATGGTACTAAACAGTTTTTCCATGTGGGCCTAGGAATTTTATTTGATTAATTGCTAAATTAAATGGGCCAAAACCCAATTAATCCAACATATTCAATCTAAATATTTAAGAAGATATGAGTTGTCTGCATTCATTCTAAAATGACGTATATTTCTGACTGGAGGAAATACTAGCGATTTTGTTCCCGTCTAAGTTGTCAGTGTCATCACATACGTCTACTGGGAAAAATCAACTCGATCTTTTTTATGGTATTTTTGTGATGATGATATATATTTTGCTACGTACGTATATGTAGCTTCACAAATATTCTTCAAAGGTACTTAAGATAGACATGCATGCAGCTGGCTAGCTAGCTTCAATTCAGCTATAGATGACTTGAATCGAGTAAATGAATTGAACGTGTCATTTCATTCAAAGTCGCTGTGCATGTATATATTATTGTCAAGGTAATTTTACCTCCCACTCGCGCGCACGATCGTTCGAGTGATTAATTTGAAGGAAGATTTACAGAGAAAAATCCCGGTATGAATCGACTACCAGGTGCCATCTCGCGTTCACAATACTTAGTTTGTTTCAAAGCGGTTGATTTGGTGAATTAGCACACCGCCCGGTCGATTAGGCCGCCTTCGTTTCGGTTTACGGCTAGTGACTTATAAGTTATGTTATAATAACTAGCTTTTAAATGATATATTTTTTAGATAGAGATAATAAAAATATTATAGTAAAAAATATACTGAGTTCAGTTGTACCGTTTAAAATCATATACAAATATTTTTCTCTACGTACTATCTCTTACGAATAGCTGATTCAGCAATTTAAGCAATAAGACGCAGTTCAAAAAAAAAAACTAGCCTCTACATCCGTCAAACCGGAGCCGCTAATCACTAGTAGTACGTGCACGTTAACCACGAGTTTATTAATTCCACATTTGTGCCCAACATAATCGGAATGGAACCTTTATTTGTTTCGTTCAACTCACTCCAACTTTTTTTTAGAGCAACTCAATTCAGTTGATGAGACGTCCTACTCTCAAATTTTAAAGCTCGAACATCAATAAAGACACAATTTTGCGGGGACAAGCAAAAGAAATACCGATGTCAACTTGACCAGCTACAGATCACGCACGTACTATTTCGTGTGTAGATTAAAATAGAGGAAATTACACTTAATCCTAGGTATGTTATCACTACTTTCACAAAACCAAGAGCATTAGCAGTACTTTCACATTACTACACATATTTAACTTTTCCATCCGTGTCAAATATCCAAGGTGATAGGACAAGGACATGGTCTCCAAGGTGAAACTTTTGACCAGGAATTGCTATGAAGACTTCGAAACAAATTAAGGCTCCATTCCGATTAAGGACATGTGTCTTTATTGATGTTCAAACTAACCAAACAAATGAAGGTTCCATTCCGATTTCCGATTATGCTGGGCATAAATATGGAACTAATAAACTCGTGGTTAGCATGCAAGTAGTACTAGTGAAGAGCGGCTCCGGTTTGACGCATGCACCTCTAATTGAACAATTCGATCACTTTGAAACAAACTAAGTAGTGTGAACTCAATGTGAGTTCAATTCGATTCCGGTTATAAATATATGTTGCTATGGAATAGATACGGTTAAACTTTTTAAAATTTTAACTATTAATATCTTTCTAAATATTTAGATTAGATATGTAAAAATCATATGTATGAATTTGTCTTGAAAAATACTTTTATAATATTATAATTGTATTAGGTTTTATAAATATATTATAATACAAATTACTGATGAAAGTTGCTTCTTAAGGACTAAGTTGATATTTAAAACAACATGTATCTGTGAACAGAGAAAGTAGCTCTTCAGTTCGCTGAAGGCCCTGTTATAAAGTGTTGTAGTTTTTAGCTGAAATGACACTGTAACGGTTATTAATTTTTTCTGAAGTATTTGATTAAAGGAAAATAAAGAAAAATAGGATAAATTTAAAACATCGTTGTATCTCTAGTAATAATATAAAGAAAAAAGAAAAAAGAAATTTAGGAAAAAATAGGTTAAAAAGTCAATATATTTTAAATGGCTTTTTAGCTTTTGAAAGACAGAGGAAAAAAATAGGTTAAAAAGTCAACATATTTTAAATGGCACCGCACGCGCATAGGAAAAAACTGACGACACGGCGAATTTCCACGGTCACCTCGCCACCTACCCACGCACGACGGCGACTCATCCAACGCCGCCCGCTTCGCCTCGCGATTCGATTGCTCCATCTCCGAAGCAGCCACTAACTAACCTAGCCCAAGTGCTCCATCTCCAAACCCTAGCCTAGCTAGCCTTCTCTGCCTTTGACCGCTTTTGACTTCTGAAATTAAAGCAGAAGCTAAACTGTGGCCGATTTGAAAGCCCCGCACGCGCAAAGAGAAAACGAGCACGTGTATCATCTAGTTTCACCGGGCGTCATGTCCTCCTCAACTGTAGGAACTGAGCTAGGAAAGTTCATAGCTTGACTCATAGCAGATGCATGCGGCTTGCACTACCAAGCGACAAGATCAATTCAACACCAACAGTTAACCTCTGGTCGGACGCATATAGAACGTGTGTAAAATATTAGTTGACTTTTGACCATGCATGCATGTGTAGTTGTGTACTGTGTCCTTATATAATTAGCCTCATGCTCGATCTTTTCAATAATTAAAGATAAGCTAGAATTTTAACATACTTTTGATCGGGTGCCTTATAATTAACAAAAACAGAAATGAGTAGCTTGTATAATATACAAGAGTATATTTCCATTGTAATATATTTATAAAATCGCTAATTTTTATTGTAATATATTTATAAAAGCTAATAAAATTATACTTTCATGAAATTTATTTTAGAGGCAAATCTACACGTACTATTATTATGTGTTAATCTAAATATATTGAAAAAGTATCGATAGCCAATATTTAGAATATTTGACTACGCGTACCTAAATCGGTATTCCTTTTGTGATTGGAGAGAGTATTTCGCACTATGCTGCAAAAATAAATGAACAAAATAAGAAGGATCGGAGGTTTTCTCTCTTCAATATTCCTCGTTTTGACGTACGTGGTGACCTAGCTCCACCGTATACCATTTTGTACTGACCGTATATGCATCAGTAGCCAAAGCCTTTTTCGGCACGTGCGAACAGAAGACAGATATATACCTCCAAACCTCGTTGGTTAACTACGGTACCGCTTAACGGGCGCGCACACGCAGCATCCGGATCCGAATTGAACTCACATTACGTAACTGGACTGGCCGTTTGACTCTGGTCGCACGTGTGACCCGTCCAACGCCCGCTTCGCCACGCCGCTTCTCTCTCTCTCTCGCTGCTTCCCTCCCTGCATACGCCAACCCTAACCCTCCGCCCTCTCATCTCCTCACCAAAGCTGGAGCTGGCCATGACCATGACCGTGTGCACCCATGGAGATCCTCCACAGGACCGTCTAGCTACTACAATAGTTGCCGTACATTTTGGCAAGGTCCTCACCAACCGCTAACTATTTACTGCTGGTCAGCTGACCATGAACTAGCTAGCTAGTCTAAAAAAAGGTAACTGTGAGTACCGATGATTGTATACGTTATTCTTTTAGTTAGTGCGTGATGAATTGGGACAGTATTTCGGCGTATTTCGTAAAACCTTCATATATGTACAGATAAATATGTCTAAAAATATTGCACTTCGGACCTCGTTCAGGGTTGGTGTGCTGACCTCGTCCGAGGTAGACTCTGAACCTCATACGCGGGATTGCACTTCGGATTTTGTCCGGGTTGGTCCACAGACCAGTGTGGATCCTCGATGTGTGATGCCACCATGAAGTTTTCCTCAGCTTGAAGTAACGCTGGACCCTTCCCCAACATATACAAGGAATTATTTAGATTGACAACACGAAATTGATGGTACTAAATCCACAATAAAATATACTTTTATAATATATAATTATTTTTGAAATAACATATTTTCATAAAAATTGCTGATCAAAGTGTCACCTTGGACACTATGTCCATGTCCTAAATAGTTTATATTTGACACGGATGGAGTGCTAAATATGTGTCCTTATTGATGTTCAAACTAACCAAAGAAATATGGAACTAATAAACTCGTGGTTAACATGCAAATAGTACTAGTGAAGAGCGGCTCCGGTTTGACGCATGCACCTCCAATTGACCGCGCGATGGCATCTGGTAGTCGATTCACCTCTCACGCAAAATAGCTTTTTCCCAGTAGACGTATGTGATGACACCGGCGACTTAGACCGGAACAAAAACGCTAGCCCTGTTTGATATGGCTTTTAACTGAAAATTTTAAATTTTAGCTGTTTGCGATAGAGATTACGGAGAGAGGGATACTCGTTTGTGATTTTGGTTGATACAGATGTTAGGCTTTTAACGTGTACTACAATTAACTTGTAGACCCTGTCTTGAGAAAATACTCCGTTTTAAAGTTATGTATTGTAGCAAAAGTCAAAAGCCGCTTTTAGAAGTCGTTAAAGAACATGCCCAATTATTTTCTCCGGTTATAAACGCTAGTAGTTGTTCAGTTGGCCTAAGCTCCTATTTCAAAGTATTATAGCTTTTAGTTAAAATGCAACTGTAACGGTTGTTAGCTTTTGTTCGATATATTTAATTAAACAAAGACGAAGAAAAAAAACTGGCACGCTTCCGCGCAGCAGGAGCGTGTATCTCCTCAACTATAGGAATTGGTTAAACGGCTTTTGGCTTCTGGTTGGAAGAAGCACGCTCATAGGAAAAACTGACGACACGGCTAATTTCCATGGTCACCTCGCTACCTACCCACCCACGCACGACGACTCATCCAACGCCCGCTTCGCCACGCCACTTCCCCTCGCTTAAATTCCATCCCCTATATAAGAAGCCAACCCTCTCCTCACCAAAGCAACAACTAATTAACCTAGCTCGAGTGCTCCATCTCCAAAGCCTAGCTAACCTTCTCTGCCTTCCACCCCCGGCTTAATTCTAAGCTAGCTACAAACCTCTCGCAGTTAACCTTGCTCCTTGCTTAATTGCAAAGTCGACATGGGCAGCTTGGACGCCAACCCCACCGCCTTCTCCGCCTTCGGCGACGGGGCGGCACCATTCCAGCCGCTCAACGCCGACGACGTCCGCTCCTACCTCCACAAGGCTGTCGACTTCGTCTCCGACTACTACAAGTCCGTCGAGTCTATGCCCGTGCTGCCCAACGTCAAGCCCGGCTACCTGCAGGACGAGCTCAGGGCGTCCCCGCCGACTTACTCCGCTCCGTTCGATGTCACCATGAAGGAGCTCAAGGCTTCTGTGGTGCCCGGCATGACCCACTGGGCCAGCCCCAACTTCTTTGCCTTTTCCCGTCCACCAACAGTGCCGCGGCCATAGCCGGTGACCTCATCGCCTCGGCGATGAACACCGTCGGCTTCACGTGGCAGGCGGCTCCGGCGGCAACTGAGATGGAGGTGCTCGCCCTCGACTGGCTCGCGCAGCTCCTGCGCCTTCCCACGAGCTTCATGAACCGCACCAGCGCCGGCCGTGGCACTGGCGGAGGCGTCATTCTCGGCACCACCAGTGAGGCCATGCTGGTCACGCTCGTCGCGGCGCGTGACGCCGCTCTGCGTCGGAGCGGGTCCGATGGCGTGTCCGGCCTGCCGCGCCTGGCTGTGTACGCCGCCGACCAGACCCACTCCACATTCTTCAAGGCGTGCCGCCTCGCCGGGTTCGACCCCGCAAACATCAGGTCCATCCCCACCGGGCCGGAGACCGACTACGGCCTCGACCCGGCGAAGCTGCTCGAGGTCATGCAAGCTGACGTCGACGCCGGCCTCGTGCCAACCTACGTCTGCGCCACGGTGGGCACCACGTCATCCAACGCCGTCGACCCGGTGGGAGCAGTCGCCGACGTTGCCGCCATGTTCAATGCGTGGGTTCACGTCGACGCTGCCTATGCCGGCAGTGCTTGCATCTGCCCGGAGTTCCGGCACCACCTCGACGGCGTCGAGCGCGTGGACTCCATCAGCATGAGCCCGCACAAGTGGCTGCTCACGTGCCTGGACTGCACCTGCCTCTATGTTCGCGACACGCACCGCCTCACCGACTCTCTGGAGACGAACCCGGAGTACCTCAAGAACGACGCCAGCGAGTCCGGCGTCGTCACCGACCTCAAGGACATGCAGGTCGGCGTCGGCCGCCGCTTCCGCGGGCTAAAGCTCTGGATGGTCATGCGCACCTACGGCACTGCCAAGCTCCAAGAGCACATCCGCAGCGACGTCGCCATGGCCAAGATGTTCGAGGACTTCGTACGCGCCGACCACCGGTTCGAGGTGGTCGTGCCGAGAAACTTTGCCCTCGTGTGCTTCAGGATCAAGCCGCAAGGTGCCATGACTGAGGAGGACGCCGACGAGGCCAACCGAGTCCTCATGGAGAAGCTTAACAAGACCGGCAAGGCGTACCTTGCACACACGGTGGTCGGCGGCAGGTTCGTGCTGCGCTTCGCGGTGGGATCATCGCTTCAGGAGGAGAGGCACGTGCGGAGTGCCTGGGAGCTCATCAAGAAGACGACCAGTGAGATGATGAATTAAGAAGCCGGCGAGGAGAGCTAGGCTTCCTAAAAACTACGCGGAAATAGCATGTTCTTAATTACTTTTAATTATTTGGGGAAATTTTTTTTTTACTTGAGTCTGATTCATTTTGTAGTTATGATACTTATACGGGGACCTCGATATACATAGAGGAATTTTTTTTTTTACTTGAGTCTGATTCATTTTGCCAGACAGTAATGGTGTATCCATCGTACATGAATAATAAATATCATCCCATCTTGTATCCATCGTACAAGATCCAACTGCACCCTTTCGGAGATTTTCTCTTTATATCAGCACACGACTTGCGAAAACAAAACCCTAGATTTTAGCTTACACGGACTCTTTGCCAAATCAGAAAATATCCTACCAAAACAAACCGGTACTATACAAAACAGAGATAGGCTAACAGATAAGCGACACAACCAGTTTAAATCAAACAGCATCAACGCTACCTTTTCCTCTTCTTCTTCTTCTTCTTGTTTTCAGATGATTTTTGCAGGGGACTTTCCTAGACGTAGAAAAAGTAGTACAGTTTATGATGAAGCAAGCATAAACTTGCGCGTCAGTTTTTCCTTTGCGCGTGCGGTGCTTTCGGCTTTGTTTCAAATAATAATGGTTTCAGGCTTCTATCTTTCAACAGTCAAAAACCATTTAAAATACGTTGACTTTTGAACATTGTATTTTGGTTTTTCCCTTCTTGTTTTTTCATTGTATTATCAATAGAGATATAACGATGTTTTTTCTTTTCTTTCCTTTTAATCAAATATCTCAGAAAAAACTAACAACTATTATAGTACCATTTTAACAAAAGTCACGACACTTTGATCAAAAATATTTATAACCGGAGGAAATAATAGCGTTTTTGTTCCGGTCTAAGTCGCCAGTGTCATCACATACGTCTACTGGGAAAAAGCTACCAGGTGCCATCGCGAGTTCACAATACTTAGTTTGTTTCAAAGTGATTGAATTGGTGAATTAGCACACAGGCCGGTCAAACCGGAGCCGCTCTTCACTGGTACTACTTGCATGTTAACCACGAGTCTATTAGTTCCATATTTATGCCCAGCATAATCGGAAATCGGAATGGAACCTTCATTTCTTTCGTTCAACTCAATCCAGTTTTTTTTTTTTTGAGGGCAACTCAATTCAGTTGATGACGCCTACTACTCTCAACTTTTAAAGTTTGCACGAGTACACTAATTTCTTTGGTTAGTTTGAACATCAATAAAGACACAATTTTGCGGGAACAATCAAAAGAAATAGTGATGTCAACATGACCAGTTACAGATCACGCACTATTGTTACAGATCACGCACTGTTGCGTGTGTAGATTAAAATAGAGGAAATTACACTTAACCACAGTATGTTGTCAATAGTTTCACACAACCATGGGAATTAGCAGTACTTTCACATAACCACACATATTTAACAATCCATCCGTGTCAAATATAAGCTATTTAGGACATGGGCATAGTCTCCAAGATGACACTTTGATCAGCAATTTTTATGAAAAATATGCTATTTCAAAAATAATTATATATTATAAAAGTATATTTCACGAGGGGAAGTGGCGTGGCGAAGCGGGCGTTGGATGAGTCGTCGTGTGTGGGTAGGTAGTGAGGTGACGAATTAATGGCAGGAAACTTGAATCTAGAAATAAAATTGATGGATATGTTAATCGTATATTTTTATGGAAACTAGGGTTCGGAGATTTATATGAAGATACCTGAAGGTATCCCCGTCCCAAATCAAGACAGCAAATAGAAATCTGTACAGTGTGAAGCTCAAGAAATCATTGTACGGTCTGAAGCAATCTAGCAGGATGTGGTATAATCGCTTAAGCGACTTTCTATACAAGAAAGGCTACACGAACAATGAAGATTGTCCCTATGTATTTATACGACGGTCCCAGAATGGATTTTGTATAATCTCAGTATATGTACATGATCTGAATATCATCGGGATAATAAAAGACATAAAGAAGCAAGTTCTTATCTGGTCCCAGAATGGATTTTGCATGGTTACCTGACCAGCTGTTAATGGTGGCTGGAGAGAACATTGCGTAAATGGATGGCAACTTCTGTAGTAGCTAGACGGTTTACAATTCGCCCCTTCTCAGAGTGAAAACGATGTTCCTTCAAAACAAAATGTGAAAACGATGTTCCTTCAGAAAAACAATGTGAAAACGATGTTCCTTCGGAAAAAAAATGTGAAAACGGTTTATATATATGTACGTGGTCACCATTTCAAAGCTTGGAAAAGGAAACAGGCCTAACTAGTTCTCTAGCTTGGGGTTTATTTCCATCGATGGATATTTAACAGGAGAACACCGCCGCTAATATTAATTACTGGGTAATGCTACAGCCAAGACGTTCGATCCGGGCGTGTTATAAAAACTTTTTTTTATCACTACTATTTATTTTCAGCCAAAACAATATGCTATAATAAAAAATTATCAACAAAAGCTAATACAAATACCCCCTTAATCTCATGCAAAGCATGCTATGCATGGTGGTTTTCTTTATATTCCTTTCTTATTTTGCGAGAAACATGTTCTAGTCCTTGGGAGCATGGCTTTCCCAAACAAGTCATGAAGATGTACTATGAGTCTATGTTTAGTTTGCATGTGTTGTCACACGACGATTCGATATATTATATAGCGTGCAGCAGCTTCGCGCTTAATTAATTCCATGTGATAAACGACATGAGAAAATAAGGAATGCATGGTACTTTCTGATTGTAAGCAGTTGAGAGAGAGAGAGAGAGAGAGAGATTTTAACACATTGTTTGGTGTGGAACAATATTACATGGTCAATTAAATGCACTGTCAAGTGTCAATATTAGAACGATTTTAATACACATTCATTTTACTTCCGTGAGGTATTTTTCTAGCTACACCGCCATGGCTTCATACAAGTGCTATCTACTTAATGGGTAACTAATTAAATATTAACTCATATTGATTAGTATGTGTTTACAATGCTGTTGAATTAAGTGTGCAATCAAACGATCCAGGTGCACACGTCAAACACCGGAGCCGCACGACCATCCACTTATTCATACAAATATTTTGGCTTGTCCAGTTGACCACCGCAAGATTGATGCATGAAAAAGAAAATGTTGAACAAGTTTCTTCATTGATTTTTGCAATGACGAAGGCGGTGAGGCAATCGAAAGCAGCAAAAGTAGTCCTGTTACTGAACTGCTGCATGTGTGGTTAAGTAGAGATCAGGTTAAGACATACAAGTAGGAATAGAACCTTTGCTTCGTTCAACTCTCTACTCTTTACTTCGTTCAACTCTACTATGTACTTTGTCTTACAGCTGCACTACTACGAGACTTCTTTTTATTGGTCTGAACATGCATGAACACACTGCTACGAGACTTCCTTTTATTGCTCTGAACATGCATGAACAATTAAAATCAAATTTTGCTACGTAGTGAGAAGTCCGTACTAGAATTCTTTTTACTAGGAAATATCTCTAATGTCTCGTTACTGATTAATCCTAACCCTCTCGATGGATTCCCTTTATGATTATAAGTTATAGTAATAATTAACTAGGAGTATTCTAGTAATGAGATTTCATGTCGCGAATCATTTAATTCTTGCCCGCTTCAACATATGATGACTAATACAAAAATCTCAGCCTTGGCGTAAAGAGTTTACAATACTTATGTTTACTTCAAACTTTTTTCTTGTTGAGACTTTTTGTTTTTACTACAAATTAATAAGATGTTTTGTTTCACTCATATAGCTTTATTCTTATAACATACCATCCCGTAACAGAATAAGAAAAGGAGTACATGAGATTTTGTAAGCATCTAGGCCCAGTGTTCGAAGGTTTAGTGTTTTGATGATTAATGATACTATTGCGTCAAGACTAACTTGTTTTTGATATGAGAATACTCTAAGTTAGGTCTTGAGCAGGAGAAAAAGGAAAATCCTGGTTTTCATGGATCCTCTTTGAGCTTTATAAATAGCAAAGCCTATTTAGATGAAGATTAAGAACCTTTTTGTTTAGAATTGATCCAAGGTGTTGAGTCTAGATCAATTTTGATGTTATGTTCTTATTTTGCTTTAGCCATACTATTAAGGTGGATTCAAGGCTAGGAACTTGAGCTTGAAAAGATAGGTAGCTAGGTGTGAAGCACACTAGGTCCTACTGCTCATATTCTAGCCATAGAGTGTTAAGAATCAAGTTTTATTAGGAGAAATCTCAAAGGTAGGATAAACATTGACCTAAGTCTGAAAAATCAATAGAGACGGATTATTCGAGTGAGATGGAGCATAGGGCAGATCATTGGTCCCGAGATGGTTTTTACTGTGCTATTCGTTTTTTCAACAGAGGTGGATAATCCAGTCAGTTGGAGCATTGGGACAGATCATTGCTCTAGAGAGCTCCGGTACTGTTCATCTGGGATTTTTCAATTGAGGCACATAACCTGGGCCAAGGCGGATCATTGACCTGGAGCATTGATCCAAAGAGTTCCAGGTTTCGAAGGAGTGCCAGGCGAATGATTCGGGTCTAGCGGACTATTGAGGCGAATCATTGGAACATAGAGTTCCAAGTTTTGGAGGAGTGTCAGATGGATGATATGGGTCCAACCGGATCATTGAGGTGGATCATTGGTCATGTGAATTCAAAGTGAAACCGGATCATTGAGGTAGATTATATAGGCTAGACAGATGATCTGGATGAGCTAAATAATCTGAGTTAGTCTAGATGATCCAGGTATGTGCAACATTCAAAAAAATGACCGTTGGAACTATGAGAAAATAAACTGAGGTCGATGATCTAGTTCGAAGCGGATTGTCTGGGCTGTTGTAACTTTTTAGAAAGTATGTCAAACAGCTAGTTTTTTAATAAAAATTCTATGTAAGGAGATTCCACGCATTCATTCTAGTACTCTTGTAACTCCAAGCTACAACAATGACTTAGAGGAGTTCAAGGGTTATTGAAGAGTTTTGATTGAAGATTTGAGAGATTGAGAGAGAGAGTAGATAAGCCTAGTTTGCGTATTACTCTTAGTTGCTTGTCGTAGCTAGATTCAAGTGACTATCTTAGGCTTATTACTCTTGGAGATCAGCGTCTCCTAGACAGCTTAGAGGCGTTGGGTCGATGACCTTCCTTGGAGAAGCTTATGGGAGGCACCGAGAGGCTTGTGAAGATTTAGAGTCCACCTATCCTTGTGTAGTCTCGCATCAGAGCCATACTATTGCGAGAGTGCTCCAACAAGAAGTAGAAGGAATCGCCGAATTATCGAGACCTCAGAAAAAATCGGATGTATTCCTTGTCTCTTTTACATTTTGTATGTATTGTGTTGTCTTTCCTTTCTTAGCTTACTATACTTGTGTAGAGTTGAAACTAGATATATTGCAAAACTTAAACTAGAAACCCTATCCACTTAGGTTGGGAAAGTAAAGATTAAATTTTTAATTAACTTTTGTGAAAAAACAATTCAATTCACCTCTCTCTTAGGCAGCCCGCCGTTCACTTCAGACTTGATTTTGTTGGTTTGAATATGAAACAAAGATCAAATTTTGCTACGCGGTAAAGTATTTTTACGAAACAAAATGGCCCGGCTTCTCGTTAATTACTTAAGACCAAATTTTTGTACTGTATTAACCATTATTTGATTGTAACCACTTATTTCAAGCACAAAATTGCCCATACATGTACGCATTCGATCAGTTTGCCACTTAACACTACGTACTACACCCGCGTGAGATCTTTTGTCAAGCACGTACTACAGAGGCAAAAAAAAAAATATTGATGAGAGCAACACAACAAATATATCAAGTCACTTTCGCTCAGGTATACTGAAATTACAGCAGGGCTCACATATATATACACTACGTAAGTATTTTTTGAATTTTAATTTTTTTTTAAATTTAATTACACTAAATAAATCACCAGTAACTACAGTAAATAAGTAAATAAAATGATAAGCAAATGATAAGTATGCCCAAACTGAGCAACACCTAATGTTCTGATCGATGATCCAACAGAAAGTTGTTTTGACTTTTGACCGTCCATGCACGCAGACGCGGTAAAAGTAAGCCTCCATGCGCGTATAACCTCTTGCGATTTTGCTTCCTTGGTTAATAATACTAGCTGCGGAAGAACAGTATCACATCACGCTAGCTATCATATGAATATCAAAATAAAAGAGTTGCCACGACGTAAATTCTATATGCGAAAAACCGAAAGAAAGAACACGTATGTATTTACAGAAAAAGAGGGGTTTTTCAAAAGAAATAAGGATCTACATGTAAAAATAAAACCTATACGTAAGTAGATAGGGCAGTGTATTATATTGCGTCGAACAAAAATATGTAGTTTAATGTGTTCGATCAAGCGAGAAATATTAGTCTCTATAATTCACAGCACAATAGCTATTTAGAGGTTCCGCATAGAAGCCAGTATTATAGTATGTATATGTACAAAATAAGTATATTTTTTTATCAACACACATATATCTCCATGAAGATGTATAGATAGATCTCAAGATTTTTATGTTGCAGCTACACATAGGCTACACAATAACATAGTTGCAGCGTCGTAGTTGAAGTGTCGGCCATGGTTGAAGGACCGGCCGTGATTGAAGTGCTGGCCATGGTCGAAGGAGGGCCGTAGTCGAAGTGCCAGGCGTGGTCGAATAGTCGGCCGTAGTCGAAGGAGGGTCGTGGTCTAAGGAGGGCCGTGGTCAAAGGGTTGGCCTTGGTCGAAGAAGGGCATTGGTGGAAGAAGGTCCATGGTCGAAGGGCTAGTCTATGGTCGAAGTGCCAGCCATGGTTGAACACGAGCCGTGGTTGAAGCATGGTCGAAAATGGTCGAAGGGCAAGGCATGGTCGAATAGTCGGCCGTAGTCGAAGGAGGGTCGTGGTCTAAGGAGGGCCGTGGTCAAAGGGTTGGCCTTGGTCGAAGAAGGGCATTGGTGGAAGAAGGTCCATGGTCGAAGGGCTAGTCTATGGTCGAAGTGCCAGCCATGGTCGAACACGAGCCGTGGTTGAAGCATGGTCGAAAATGGTCGAAGGGCAAGGCGTGGTCGAAGCGCAGGCCGTGGTCAAAGGTAGGCCGTAGTCGAATGAGGGTCATGGTCTAAGCGTGGTCGAAGGAGGGCCTGGTCAAAGTGCCGGCCGTGGTCGAAGCATGGTCAAAGAAGAGTCGTGGTAGAAGGGCCAGCCGTGGTCGACGTGCCGGTCGTGGTCGGAGAGCAGACCGTGGCCGAACCATGGTTGAAGGCCAGAATACTAGCCGTGGACCAAGTACTAACCGTGGTCGAAGGGCCAGAGTGCTAGCCGTGGACCAAGTGCTGGCCGTGGTCGAAGCATGATCGAAGGGCTGGCTGTGGTCAAAAATGGTTGAAGGACAAGGCATGGTCGAAGGGCAGGGCGTGGTCGAAGGAGTGTCGTGGTCAAAGTGCCTGCCGTGGTCGAAGGGCCGGCCTTGGTCGAAGGAGGGCCGTGGCCAAAGGGCTGCCCATGATCGAGGGAGGGCCGTGGTCGGAGGAGGGCCGCCCGTTGTTAGAGAGCCAGCTGTGGTCGAGGGAAGGTTGTGGTCGAAGGAGGGCCATGGTCGGAGGGCCAGCCGTGGTCGAAGGGCCAAAGTGCCGACCGTGGACCAAGTGCCGGTTGTGGTCGAAGGAGGGTCGTGGTCGCAATGAAGGGGAAGGAGTTCAACCGGCGGAGGTGGAGCAAGCGACGTTGGTCGAGAGTGGGAGGAGTAGATCTGGGGATAGCTGAGACGACGACCGGTGCGAGGGAATCAGACATGCAGATGGAGGGCCGGATCTATTCGACCGGAAGGCACGCGGAGGAGGAACGGGGAGGAGGTTGATCGGCGGAGGTAGAGCAAGGTCTTCTCGAGAACCTCCAACGGAAACCGGAAGACACGCGGAGGAGGAAGGGGGAAGAGGTCGACCGGCAGAGGAGGCACATGAAGGAGGAAGGTGGAGCAGCTCGACCGGCGGAGGCGGAGCAACCGACGATGTGGAGAGCGGGAGAAGTAGATCTGGGGGTGAGGTGAGACGACGGGTGCTACAGAGAAGGTAGTTGCAGTGTGCCATCAGGAAAACGACACGCCACGAGAAAAGTGTCGTGAAGATTCGCAAGAACACATGGAGCTGGACGCTGAGGTGTCGGATATTGCCAGTGGGGCGATCAGACAACGGAGAGTTTTTTTAGAAAATAAAGACTATATGTAAAAGAAAGACTTATGTGTGAAAACTGAGAACCTATATGTAATTATGAAAAAAGAGGAGGGCCTTTTTGTATTTCTGATGAGGTAGCACACTGAGGAACCGAAAATCCCACAGTTTTAATATAGTTAGTATTAGTTCAATTCTCTCCTGCAAGTTGTTTTCCTCGAAATCAACATGCATTTTCCCATGAATATACAGAGGATGCTTGTTTCAAATGCCTGCCAAGTGCCGGTCAAAGACTCTTGTTGGTTGAAAGTGTCATCGATCGTTTTACGTACCCAATACTAGTATTAATTAGCATAGCAAAGCGTGAATCGGTACATGATTGTTGAAAAATGAAATCATCATTTTACCAGATACGTAGTAACGTACCTCCTCATCCCGTTACAAAAGAATATCGTTTTGTCCTTCAGTCACAAAAAATATCGTCTTAAAGTACATACGATCAAACTTTTAAAACTTTAGTTATCTATTTTCTTTTCACTATTTTGATTGAATGCATAAAAATAATATGTATATATTTTTCTTAGAAGATAATTTGTAAGTGTTGATAGTTGATGGCGTCCTTGTATCTACAGCTAGCTAGCTGCCTATACACAGGTTTTTTAGAGAAAGATAGCTGCCTGTACACAGTTTGGACGTACGAATTTGGCAAAGGAAAAGGTACAGAGTAATTTGAGCCTGAAATGGGTTGGGGTTACGGCCCACGGCTAGCAGACCAAAGCGGGGAGAGAGAGAGAGAGAGAGAGTCTAGGTCCTTATTGGGCTTTTGTCGAACTTGGCCTGCAGTACGTACGTGCACATAGACGGAAATTAAGCTCCTGCCTAACAAATTAGTTTAACCTTGCTGGATTTTTTACCCACTATATGGATTTCGCTGACTACACCAAAGATAGACACCAGGTCAAATTGGTTATAAATAAATCTCCTCTGATTTACTTTTAACGAACAATATTGCTATCAAGACGTATGTCTTACACATTCATAGAGATCCTTGACAATCTACTTCCTACTTCTGTGATTGTTGATGCTATTAGGGTGCCTTGAGGATCAACAGGATACCTAGTGAGCCCTTGGAAATATAAGCATATGTATGAATCAACTTGTATATTGTACTTCGGAAACTATACGATGTACAGTAGCTTGTCTGTATACGATGTTCAGTAGCTTGGAAATATAAGCATATGTATATTGTACTATACGATGTACGGTAGTAAGCCGTGTCGATCGGTCCGTGGACGACGAAGACTAGCTTGTCTGTACATTGGTGTGTGTGGCGGGAGTGCATCTGCTAATCAATTCATTGATTGGCGCTTGAGGAATAATTTGCCAATTAAATCACTTTCAGACATCAATTTCATGCTAGAATAAAAAAAAATAGGCTGGATACATTGTTTGCTAGGCTCAAAAGAACTGACGCACGCCGCATGAGATTGGTAAGCAGTGCACATGCAGCTCATTGCTAGTCATGCGTTACGCATGCACAAGGACGTATATAGGGGTGAGTTTGAGTTATAGTCGGAAACGGACTTTACTACGATATAGAATCGAAATCAAGATTATTTTTAACAATCTTCTTCTTAATATTGATTTGACTCTAAAATATTGAGATAATTAAACTCAACTACGACTTACTAAACTTTATGTTCTTCTGTTAAATATCCATAGATGCCGCGCCTTGGATCGATGGAAATAAACCCCAATCTAGAGAGTTTCGAAATGGTTTTCACGTACATATATACATCGTTCACGCATTTTTTTTTTTGAAGGAACATCGTTTTCACATTTTTTTTTGAAGGAACATCGTTTTCACTCTGAGAAGGGGCGAATTGTAAACCGTCTCCATTTTGGCAATGTTCTCTCCAGCCACCATTAACAGCTGGTCAGCTAGACTAAACAACAAGTAACTGTTTCTTACTGATGAACTGTACCTTCTTCTTTTAGCTAGTTCCTGATGATGATTTGGGACAGTATTTTTAAACCAATGTCATCTCTCGATGGCTCGACGCTATGGAAATACAAATCAAAACGAGGTTACGACGAAATTGGCAAATCTTTCTGTTTCTGTGTTTTCACTAGGCACTCTAACCAAGTTTTCACGCCGGAGCAAAAGAAGATCAAATGAGAGACGGCAGGGGCCTACCTTAATTCAGCACTCTTTCTTAGGGACAATAAGACGTGTCCATGTATGTATGTAAACAAAATACAGGTCCGTCTTTTCCCATGAAAATCACAAGAAACATGCATGCATCTAGCTAGCAGGTGCGACAATAAGACGTGTCCATGTATTTATGCCTCCAAAACTGTCGGACACAGAATTTACTATTTCGGAATCTTATGTAATTCTACGGTACTATTTTCTCGATCGATTAGTAGATAGTGCTTATAGATATAATACTAAATCATCTCATACATTACATGAACCATACCAAATATTTAGATACGGATTTATTGCTAGTATATTTAGCTTTATCTCTAAGACAACGAGGTTTTATGTCCAAAGTAAAGGAGTAGGGTGTATTGGCACAATTATTAATTGAAAATTAACTATGAGCTTATCATGAATATAATTTGCATAATAAATTAAGGCATACAATTTCAGTGATTAAAATCAACATAACTTGCATTCAAAAGTAGGTGCGGTCAGAGGAAGGGGTTGGGCGGCTGGGCGGTGCGGTGGCGATGGCGCCATCGATCACGTGTCGAAGGTGGGCGGTGTGCGAAGGACGGGGACAGCTTCGGACCCGACGGACCTAGCGACGATGAGCCTCTGGATGTGGGGGAAGAATGGTAGTGACATAGGGGAGGAGGCGGGCGGGTCAACAACAAGATTGAAGGAGGAAGGGCGGTGGGAGGTGGTATTGGATCCAGTAGGGATCCCAGCGGCACTGCCTTCAGTGAGGAGGAAGAAAAGTGGGGGCAAGGGAGGTGAAGGTGGCGGTGGAGCGAAGGAGGAGGCGGCTGGCAAGAAAAGGGCTCATTAGCGGGCTCGGTCGGTGCCGGGGAGAAGGTGGGATTAGGGTTTTTTTGTGGGTAGAATTTGGGTGTTGGATTTATAATATTAGAGATGGAGCGGAAGATAAGAGTGGTTGAACTACATCCAAGGGCAAGAAAAAGTGACGGTCAATTGATGGCTTGACAATTAATCTCGTTTATAGTGTATCAAGAAAATACTCCATTTTAAATACTCCATTTAAGGCAAGCTAGCTAGAAGCTAAGTTGCATCTTCCAGGAAATTAAGAATTATCAATTGGTGAAAAAAAAATCGCCAAGCATGCCAAGTTGCCAACTTAATTATGTACACGACGGTCTTTTCACTGCTCATACCTTCGCTTATACTCTACCCGATGGGTTCGGAATCCGCATACCCTCGGATATCCGTAGGCCAAAACGGAACGCCAGGCCCGAGGTATGGGGACCCATCGTTATTGCGTATGGGTTTTTCGTCCCGCATACCAACTTCCCATGCAGGGCTCCACTTAGGTTTGAGCAGTTACTAAACCAGGGTTGACATGTCAACACCGGTGGTTGAGCGATCACTATGTCATGTGCTCAGTGTAAGGTTTTAATCCTTATATTTTCTCATGAGGTCCGCAACCTCCACCTCAGGGTAAATGGTGGGCGAAGACCGACTAGCGGTTCCCACAACGCTCTTACCCTAAACTTGTGCGCACCGACACAACCAACCTAGGGTACGGTGTCCCATACCACCCTACCCTAGCTCCGGGCTTTCAAATCTATCGGCCCACGGCCGCAACCTTAGCAGTGTAAAGATTTGCATGATATGATTATATCCTACAATTAATTATACAATATTGTAGATATTTCTAGGGTTATCAAGGAACGGCTGCAAATTTAATATGGCATTTATCGGTGGCAGGTTTTATCTAAATAGCATGTCATTCTAAACATTTTATTTTACACAAGCTAACATTTTACAACTAACAATAATGCAAATAGTATAAAGACATAATTTAATGGACATGGGATTCAACACGATCAAGGATTGCGACTTGCCGTGAATCTGGACGATTTCGGCGATCTCGTGTGCGGCAACTCCCGAATCCTGGTCCTGCACTGCGGCTTCCGGAATTTCCGACACTAGCGCAAACACACAAAAATAACATAAGTCCAGCTTGAGCCTAATCAAGCAAGAAAAAATTAAAATAATCTACAAAAAGGAATAAGTTGCATAATTATTCAAATGAAAAGGAGGCTCTTTGAATTTTTAGATTTTTCTGGAGGAGAATTTTGTGGATTGGTGACCACAGGTGGATTCAGGAAATTGAAATAGGCAAGGTGGTGAAATTTGAGAATTTTTGAGATTTTCTGTGATTTTCTAGGATTTATTTGGATTTTCTGGATTTTTGGAAATTGCTAAAACCCTGGAAATTCCATGAACAGTTTTGGGGCGGCCCGGTCGCATCTGGCGACTCGCTGGTGAAGGCAGTGCGCCCGCGAGAAGCCGTCATGCCCAAGCAAGCGCCGCACCTCCGGCCGGATGGCCGACGCGTGACTCGGCGCGCCTACCGAGATGGGGTGGAAGCGGGCGGCTCGGATCGGCTGGGTTAAGTGAGATCGGACGGCAGCGAGAAGGGGGTCGGATCGGGCGGCTGTGGAGGCGGTTCTTTAGTGGGATCGGACGGTCCTGGGACGAGGCCATCCGACGTCCGACTTTAAACGGCGATGAGGGGAAAGGAGGGTGGGGATGCGGCCACGTCGCCGTCGTCTACCTCCAGCCCGTCGTCCTCGCCGGAAAACAGAGAACGACGGTGAAAACGGAATGGCGCCACCGGCGCCACTCTGTGGGATCCGAAGGTGGGAACAGGGTCCTTGAGAGGTGGGGAACCCATCTCGGGGGGTTTGGAACGGACGCCGAGGCTCAACGGCGATGAACGGCCGAAGGGGAGTCGGCGGCGGTTTTCTGGCATCTGAGGCCATGAACGGCGCTCTGAGCAAATTGACAGCGTCTGGAGCATCTCTAGGGAGTGGGGAACTCGATGGTGGCGGTAGCTCGAGCTAGGGGGCCCTCTGGTGGGTTGGCCACGGTGGCCCCTTTGCGGCCGGCGGCGAGCTTCGCCGCCAGGGCAGGAGAGAGGCGCATTCGACCGGGGAAGTCCACCATCATGTTCAGGAGACAAAGGAGAACAAGTCAGCAAGAGTGATCGAACTTCAGAGAAGAAAATGAGAAATGGGGCTCGGGGGATCACCGGAGACGAAGGAGCTGATCGGCGGCAATGCAGGTTGTTAGGCTCCGATCGGCAGCTCGGAGAGCAACTGGGGAGTGAGACGAAGTGCTTGGAGGGGTGGCTGGGCTCTGGGACGGCGTGAGTGGAGCTGGCGATTACCGTTTTGGCCAGAACGACAAACCTTGTTACCACTAGACACGAGTCAGCTATTTTGGCAACCAACAATATTGCGATATCACTCGAACCGAAAGTGGTATCAGACAAATTCTGGATACGATAAATTGTCTAAACCACATGTTTAGAGACCTAAAATACAATTTAATCGTTGTTAATTAGTCACAAGCAGTATTCCAAAGCATCCAATTAACAATTAGCTAATTGATCTAAGTAATAATTGGTATGATGGTGAACACATACCGTTCTCCTGCTAGATGATTAACTGATCAGAGTTGCTTGAAACTTGCAACAGTCCAATAAAAACATCAAGCGTACACAGTTTGATTTTTGTGTGTGTGTGTGTGTGTGTGCAATACTTCCCTGAGCATTACTTGTAATAGGAATATAATTTTTCAGAGACACGTCAACCAGAGGCGAAGGGAAGGGGACCAACGGGAGCTTGGCTCCCACCAACATGCAAAAAAAAAATTACCCCTTGATTTTCTATCTTAAAAAGGATGTGCTACTATTGTATGCTCCCCTCCAAGCACTAACAAGTAGCATATGCCATGTGTGTAAGTCAACGATTCCGTTTTGAGAAAATACTCTGTTTGAAAGTTAGATACTATAGCAAAAATCAAAAATCACTTTTAGAAGCCGTTAAAGAACAGGCCTGGAACTCTCCCTCTTTCTCTTCTTTGGCGCATAGAAAGAAGCCAAGAATAGGTACAAAGATGATTGGATGAAAGATCCCTTGCCTCCATCCCTTAAATTGCAAGGTTAATTCTACTATTTGTCCTATTGCTTTTCAGATTAGGCCCTTTTCATCAGATGATTCCATTTGTTTGACATGTTCAACCCCCCCACAAAAAAAGGACAGTCTTAAACTTTTATTTTAGGTAAGTACTACTACCGATCTAGCATATTTCGAACTTAACAAAATAAATTACTGAATCCGATACTAGTGCTAAATCTGTTTAACTTCTTGGTGTATTAATCTTTCAAGGATAAGCATGACTATAAAAAGGAAGACAATTTATCCTTTTTTTCAAGAAGAAAGATAGAGCTGATGGTGTATCAGGACAAATCGATTTGACTCCTCCTTGCCCTCAATTGGAAGAAATTGTTGAACAAAAGAAAAAAAATTAAGCTCAGCATATCAATGATGCACTAGTGTTTTGGTAGTAGAGAGGGATCAAGGTGTACATTGCCAAATTTAGGATCACCCTCCTGATGATCAAGACCAAGCTCGCAAAGCATACATAAAGCATGGACAGTATCAATTTGGCGTACATTGCCAAATCTAGGTCCACCAACGCAGGTTTCAATCTCATTGGTTCAAGGTTTTCGCTTAGTTAGAATATTCACCTACAAAAGATGCAATCTTCTGTCTTCCATGCTTTTAGTTTTTAAGAAACCAACTAGAAAAGTTGGATCGGATGCGTTTACAGTGAAAGTGTTTGAGCTTTGGAGTTCAGCAGAAGTTTGTGGTTGGTGCCTCAGTGGAAAAATTTAAGGACAAGAACCTTGTGCCAAGTAAAGAACATAGTGATCGCTTAAACCACAGGAGTTGACTTGTCAACACTGGTTTAATAGCTGCTCAATTCGATTGAACCTCTACAGGCTGAGGTGTGTTGATGCTGTGAGAGTTAGGTATGCTGCGGATACCTAACAATGGTAGTGTTGGCTTAAAACGGCAGGGGAGGTTCGGGAGAAACATGTGGCCGTGACTGAGCGATGCTACCAGGTAGAGTCTATATAAAGCGGCGGCAAAGGAACGACCGGCTTCCTTAACTCAGTCATGAGGGTTAAGGAATCGTGTGGGTAAAGTTAAGCAAACTCTGCAGAGTGAATTAATGGTATTCGAATACGCCGTGCTTCCGGTTATTGAAGCTGTGTTAATTGGGTGATTCCAACAATGAGGCATAAGTAGATCTTTGGAATTGAATTGAGATATGGATGAAAGCTTTGATGATTAAAAACCCCCTGATCTTAAGGAGCAAATGTTTTAATTTTTGATTGTTTACAAATAAAACTGCATCCACAAGTGTAATAAACCTCTATATTCCAAGCCTTGAATATCCTTGCATATAGTAAAGAAAGGATTACCCTTGTGGCTTGCTGGGTACGGTGGTACTCATGACTTCATGAACAAATTACCAGAAGGACAATGGAAGGAAGGAGATCCAGAAGAGGAAGAAGCCCTGGAGGAGCCAGTCATTTCAGATGATGATTGGTGTTAGGTCTTAGCCGCACTCAGGCCGCCTGGTGTGTGTTGTGTAATATAATGTGGTTTGTGGGCTTACGCGCCCGTTGTTATACTCATATTAACCCTATGTTGTAATAAAGGAAGTCTATGTTGTATGCGTGTGCTATTGTGATAATCGCTTTACAAAAAGGAACGTTGTTACTGTGCATTTCTGTACGGATACGGTGTTCCGTAACGTCTCCAGAAATGGGGGCGTTACAGAGTGGTATCAGAGCAGGCATGCTTGACTGTAGGACGAGACCTAAGGATAAGTGTAAGGGCTATTTTGTGGCAAAACCTAAGTTCAAAAGGTAAAAAGAATTTACATAAAATATAGGAAGTACTGTTGTCTTTTTCTTCTTAGATGCACTAGATTGTTTTAAATTTATTTATGCTTAAGTTTTCGCTTTCTGCAAATGTATATATATGTTAAGTTGTATCTAACAGTAAGTTTTTATTTGTTTAAACAGATGGTTCATATCATCCACTCGCGAGCCGAGCAGGTGGATGGGTGGTCGCGACTGTTGTGGGAGATGCAGCAGTTCCTAGGTGCGACAGCTTGGCACCGCCCAGTGTTCCATGTTGTGACCCATCAGCTGCCTGATGGAGGTCGAGAGTGGAGAGCCAGAGTCAGTTTGACTCCTTTGCCTGTCCGACCTGACAGGGAGAGGAGATTCGTGAGACAGAGGTTACAGGAGTGGGACTCAGTGCAGGATGCAGCGAGGAACGCCGTGCTGCATCTGAGGCGTTACTACGACGCGGAGTTCACAGACATGGCCTACGACCTGGTACCTCAGAGGATTCACCAGGGCGGTGGGTACGTGACACCCGAGCCGCGTCAGGGGGATGATGTACGCTTGAGGATCGCCTCTAGGTACATTGTCCAGCAGGAGGTGGTGTATCACCGAGCCACCCAGGAGTCCCAGGAGTTGCGTCAGCAGCTCAGCCAGGCTCGGGACGAGCTCCGAGCCTTGCAGGAGGAGCTCCACCAGAGAGACATGGTGGAGGCAGGAGAGTTGTCAGTGTGTGGGGAGTCACCGGATGCTCCAGATGACGACGATCAGGTCGTACCGGAGATCCCCGAGGTTGTGGAGCCAGAGGCACTGGTTCCAGAGGTACTGGTACCGGAGGCCCCTACGACTTCACGACGTCGACGACGTCCTGACACGGGAGAGTCCGCTGGTCCTTCGACACCACGGCTTCGACGACGTCTTACTACGGTAGAGTATAGTCAGCTATTCCGTCCTGCTCCTCCTCCAGCACCAGCAGCAGCTGGAGAGGATAGGGGGAAGGCACTTGCTGAGGATACTGAGACCGAGGAGGACCCTGAGGAGGTCGTTCGCTACACTGACAGCAGGCCGCCATCCAGTGGATGGTGATGGTAGAGTGCAGCGCGGTTAGAGTTGGACAGATAGGATGTAGTCTCACTTTTGGGTAGAGTAGTGTAGATAGAGTAACCCAGTTTGTAGTAGGACTTTTGGTTGTATAGTAGGTGTTAGTGTGGACAATCAGTAGTGTATTTTCTGTTTGTAAAGTATGTGGTGTATGGTTATGTTTGTTTGTAAGTTAACTGTTAATATAAGCTATGCTTGTTGCTACTGAAATGTTTTCACTCGTTTAATTTCTTTTGATTTAAGTCACATTAGGTACTTTTGGGAGTCCAAACCTGTCTTACCTATCTAAAAGTAGTAAAAAGGAAACCGCTGTAAAAAGTTAACTCCAATTTTTCCAACTGCAGCCATACAATGGCAGGGATGGAACCAAATCCTGGTAATCAGCCATCAGGATCAAATGATGCTCCGAATAACCGAACGCAATTGCAAATATCCTGGCTATGATAGAGCAAAACAGACATCAAGCATAAATGAACCAGGCTAGAATGCTTGAGCAACACTCCAAAATGCTTGAGCAGTTAATTTTGCGGGCAGCTACTCCATGTGGTTCTCCTGGAATAACAACCACCACGGGAACACCCGTAACATCTAGGTGGAATGATTTCCAGAAAACCAGACCACCGGTGTTTTCCACTTCCCCAGATCCCATAGCTGCAGAAGATTGGCTGAGGGATGTGGAAAGAAAGCTAAATACTGTACAATGTGATGACAGAGAGAAAGTATTGTATGCAACAC
Source organism: Bonia amplexicaulis (assembly GCA_036346245.1). Classification (NCBI taxonomy): domain Eukaryota; kingdom Viridiplantae; phylum Streptophyta; class Magnoliopsida; order Poales; family Poaceae; genus Bonia; species Bonia amplexicaulis. The sequence continues at coordinate 17,732,728 of CM070757.1, forward strand.
ATCAACTCCAAGGGCAAGCTGCCACTTGGTGGATCAACTATCAAGCCATGCATGAAGAACAAGAAGTAACATGGAGAGAGTTTGAAGAACTCTTTAGACAAGTTCATGTTCCTTCTGGGGTGATGCAGGCTAAGCGCCGAGAGTTTCTGGCACTTAGGCAAGGAGGAAAAACAATCATGGAGTACTTGCATCAGTTTAACCAACTAGCAAGGTATGCTCCAGAAGATGTGAAGACGGAAAGTAAGAAAATGGAAAAGTTCAGAGAGGGTTTACAGAAGTCCCTGAAATTCCATATATCAGCTACAAGGTTCAAGGACCTGTCTGATATGATTGACTGCTTGGTTACTTCAGAAGAGGCTAGGGGTGAGATAGAGGAGTCCAAAAAGAGAAAGGCCATGCAGCGACCATCTGCTTCGTCACCCAACCCTTAAAGATTGAAAACCTTTGTGCCTAACCAGAATAGGCAGCCAGCCAGTCACCAGGTGATGCTTGTACCAAAGAAGCAGTTCAATACTTCCCAACAGGGTAATAGGGGACAGTTGCAGGCAGTGAAATGCTTTACTTGTGGAGGGAACCACTATCAAATCAATTGTCCACAAAAGAAAAGCTGTTATCATTGTAGACAAGTGGGACACTTTAGAGATTCATGTCCAAAGAAACATCTACCAGCTGAGGTGGCCAAGATTCAAGCTGGGAATCAATCACAGGAGGCCAAGACCACCATGATACAGACTAGGTCTTCTTTGCCAGCTGGAACCACAGTAATGTTGCCTGCTGGTTCTTCCTCAAATAACCATGCAGGAAAGGGCAAGGGAACAGCCAACCAGATCTTCCAAGGGAGGATCAATTATGTGTCAACGGAGGATGCAGCCGGATCAAATGATGTTATTGTATGTATATTTCCAGTCAATTCAAAGCCTGCATTAATTTTATTTGATTCTGGTGCAACGCATTCCTTTATATCCATGGATTTTGCCTCAAGAAATCAAATGCCCATGGTTGCTTTGCAAAAGTACTATGACATCCAAACACCTGGGAACAAAATGGAATCTCGTTTTGGGTGTAGTGATGTCACTATAGATATCCATGGGTTGGGATTTAAAGCCAACTTGTTACTGTTGGATATGAAAGGGTTGGAAGTTATTTTGGGAATGAACTGGCTTACTAAAAATAAAGCCATAGTAGACTGTGAAGCAAAGATAGTGACTTTGACCAACCCTGAAAATCAGAAGAGGATAGTACACACAAATCATAACCTAATTCACAAGGTGAAAAGGGGTGTACACAGTGCAATGACTAGTGAAGTTGTACAAGTGCCAGTAGTACAAGAATACCCAGATGTATTCCCTGAAGAACTACCTGGCAGACCACCTGATAGACAAGTAGAATTAGCAATAGAGTTGGTACCGGGTACACAACCTATTACCAAACACCAATACAGAATGTCAGCAAGTGAGCTGAAAGAATTGAAGAAACAACTGGATGAATTGCAAGAGAAAGAATTCATTCGTCCCAGTGTGTCACCGTGGTCAGCACCAGTCTTGTTTGTTAAGAAGAAAGATGGAAGTCTGAGGATGTGTGTTGACTACAGGGGATTGAATGCAGTTACTATTAAAAATAAGTATCCACTCCCAAGGATTGATGATTTGTTTGATCAATTAAAGGGAGCAAAGGCGTTCTCAAAAATTGATCTGCGATCGGGTTATCACCAATTGAAAATCCGAAAGCAGGACCGGGAGAAGACTGCATTCACCACAAGGTATGGACTGTATGAGTTTACATGAACCTGGTGTATATGGAACAGTTAGATCGGTTTGTGATAGTATTCATTGATGATATACTGATCTATTCCAAGAGTGATGAAGAGCATAAAGAACATTTGCATATTGCACTGACCAAGTTAAGAGAACATCAGCTATATGCAAAGTTCAGTAAATGTGATTTCTGGATGAAAGAAGTCGCATTCTTGGGACATAGAATCAGTGAAGAAGGAGTCAAAGTGGACCCTGAAAAGATCAAGTCTGTGATGGAATGGCAGCAACCAAAAACTATCACTGAAGTGAGAAGCTTTCTTGGATTAGCGGGTTATTATCGCCGGTTCATAGAAGGGTTCTCAAAGATTGCCCGTCCACTTACTCAGTTACTCAAGAAGGATAGACCTTTTGAGTGGACAGACAAATGTGAAGAAGGTTTCCAAATGTTGAAGACAAAATTAACGACACCAGTGCTAATACTGCCAGATCCAGAAAAAGAATTCCAGATTTACTGTGATGCATCCAAACATGGACTGGGGTGTGTCCTAATGCAAGACAGAAAAATAGTAGCCTATGCTTCAAGGCAACCACGACCACACGAAGAGAATTATCCAACACATGATCTGGAGTTAGCTGCAGTAGTTCATGCTTTGAAGATCTGGAGACATTACCTGCTGGGTAATCATTGTGAAATATTTTCAGACCATCAAAGTCTGAAATATATTTTTCACTCAGCCTGAGTTGAATCTAAGACAACGAAGATGGTTAGAATTGATCAAAGACTTTGATATAGATCTTCAATACCATCCAGGCAAGGCTAATGTGGTAGCAGATGCACTTAGCAGAAAGACATATTCAGGCATGATCAGTGATATTGATCAACCGCTACATTTAGTGGCGTAAATGCGTGTCTGAATTTGTGATGAGTTGAACATGGTATGTTGGCGAAGACTTGAAATTCACACCTGATGATCGATCAAGTCAGCCCAAGATACAGATGAAGCCACACAGCAACTCAAAAAGGACAATCAAGGAACAGATTCGACAGGGTTTGCTGAAAATGAACGTGGGATTTTAACGTTCAAAGGCCGTTATTGTGTACCGGACAATAAAGAATTGAAAGATTTAATTCTGAGGGAAGCTCATTCCTCACACTTTTTATACATCCGGGAAGCACCAAAATGTATCAAGAAATGAAGAAAAGATTCTGGTGGAACAACATGAAAAAGGACATAGCAGAATATGTGACCAAATGTGATGTGTATCGACAAGTGAAAATAGACCATCAAAAACCTTCTGGTCTATTACATCCATTGCCAGTACCAGAATGGAAGTGGGATAATATTGGAATGGATTTCATCACTGGTTTGCCAAAGACAAAGGAGGGATATGATGCTATTTGGGTCATCGTTGATCGATTGACAAAAGTAGCACATTTTATTCCTATCAAGCAAACCTATGGAAAAGATAAATTAGCCGAAATTTATCTGACCAGAGTGGTAATATATCATGGAGTTCCCAAGAGTATTGTCTCAGATAGAGGTGCTCAGTTTACCTCTACATTTTGGGAAAAACTGCATGAAGCAATGGGTACTGACTTAGCTTTCAGTACAGCCTATCATCCACAAACTGGGGGACAGACTGAAAGAGTAAATCAAGTCCTGGAAGATATGTTGAGAGCCTGTGCTATAACTTATGGCGCAGCCTGGAATACATGTTTGCCATTTGCACAATTTTCGTATAACAATAGCTATCAAGCTAGTATACGAATGGCACCGTTTGAAGTGCTTTATGGCAGAGAATGTAGAACCCCTTTGAACTGGACAGAGGCAGGAGAACGTCAGTATCTTGGACCCCAGATCGTTCAAGATGCAGAAGCTCATGTCAGAATAATCAGATAAAACATGAAGATTGCACAAGATCCTCAAAAGAGCTATGCTGATACTAGAAGGAAAGATCTGAACTTTGAAGTAGGAGACTATGTCTACCTCAAGGTCACACCGTTCAAAATCGTCAAAAGATTTCAAGTCAAAGGAAAGTTGGCACCTAGATATGTATGTCCATTTCAGATTACAAAGAGAATTGGTGAAGTGGCGTATGAAGTACAGTTGCCATCCAATTTGACCAGAGTACACAATGTATTTCATGTGTCACAACTCCGGAAATGTTTGATGCAACCTACAGAAGCAGTACCGATGGAAGACATTGAACTTCAAGAAGATTTGACGTATTCAGAAAAACCTTTGCAAATACTCGAGACAACAGAACAACAACTCAGAAACAAGAATGTTAGACTGTGTCGAGTTCAGTGGAAGAATCATATAGAGGCAGAAACAACGTGGGAAAATGAATCGGACTTACAGCGGGATTTTCCAACCCTATTTTCTGAGTCTAGCTAAATCTCGGGGTCAAGATTTCTTTAAGGGGGTAGGTTGAAACATCCCTGAAAAATTTGTGAATTTTTGGAATTTATTTTGAATTTTTGTGAATTTATGAAAAAAGTTACCCAATTCGGAAATTTTTTCGGGTTTACGCTTTCCCTTTTCGGCAAAACCGCCTCCGACAGGCGCTGGCGCCGTTCGCGTGCGTGGGAGCCGCTCCCCTTCGCCCCGAAGCCGCGGACTGCGCGTCGCCTCCTCCACCGCAAGCTCGCCAGCTCCGTGGTCCCACCTGCCAGCCGCCAAAACCCCAGCTCCCCTCCTCGCGCGGTGTGCAAGCATGCTCGCTGTCCTCACCGCCGCTACAGCTCATAGTTTCGCGATCTTTCTCGCGGTCACAGCCAGCTGGAGTCAAGGGGGGTAGGGCAGCTGTGCCACCTCTCCCCATTGCCGTTCCCGCGCTGCCCGGGCTTTCCCCCTTTTGCCGCCGACGTGGGCCGAGCGCAGCCAAGAAACCGCGCGAGGGCAACCGCTTGCACAGCGCACAAAACCTCTTTCCCTCACCTCCCGATATTTCTGGCAGCCACACAAAGCTTCTCACCAAAACAATCGAGCTCTCGTCGCCGGAATCGCCGTCGAGCTTCTCCCCTGCGCCGGTGAGCCCTAACAGCCAATCCAATGATTTAGTTGATTAGAATCCAATTGCATTCGCTAAAACACTCCCTACCACCTACTGATCACAACGGCAAGCTCGCCTGAGGTCGAGCATTGGCCTAACGCTCTGGAGTCGGAGGCCGCCGCTGACCTCAATGGCCTCACCGTGGCCAGCTCACTAGGGTTCTTCCCGAGCTCCACCGTTGCTTCCTTTAGCTTCCTAGCATCCCGTAGATGGTGAAAACCCAGCCGAATTAGTTCAAGTACCGCCCTAGCTCCTTAGCGCCGCCGTGGAGAGCTTTCTCCCCTCGGCTGCCGATAGCCTGTTCTAGCCAACCTCGGCGTCTCCAAAGCCCCTAAATGGAATCCTAAGCTCTCCCACAACCTTTCTGCAGAAGCCAATTTCTCACAGGTGCCCTAGCCTCGCCGATCGGCCACGGGGGCGCTGCCTCTGCCCTCGGCCGGGAAAGGGCCGGCGAGAGGAGGAAGACGACCCGGGGACGACGTGGTCGCATCCGGGGCGTCGGCGTCGTTCTAATCCAGCCGTTCCGGCCAGTTTAAAACGGAGCCGTTGATTCTTCATAACGGTTCATCCGAAGCGCATGACTCTGTGATCGCGCTCGTCCATGTGGGCACGCGTCGCCCATCGAGGCGGGCGATGGCGGCGTCGCTGTTGGTCGACTGCTCACGTGTCGAGCCCAAGATCTTGTTCACAACATTTAAAAATTCAGAAAATGTGTTAAAAATTGTAGAAAATTCTAGAAAATCCCAAAAATTACAAAAATACATTTTTTGATCAGAATAAATTCTAGAATTGAAAAATGGTATTTGTCTCCTTAAAATTAAATTTTAAGATTTTATGAAATTAAAAACATGACTCTAGGTTTAGTAAAATACATTTACTTTTATATAAAGGTTGAAATGTTGATAGTTTTTAAGAAATTGAACTTTAGAATTATTTAGACTTATTTTAAATGATGTTGTACCTTAATATTTATTTGTTTGTATTATTCCCTTGGAATAGCTAAAATTAAGGTTTGACATGTGTTGTTATTTTATGTGTTTGCGTTAGCTCCCGAGCTCCTTGAGGTTGCAGATCCAGAGCCAGTTGCTCAGCTTTACGAGATTGTTGAGATACCATATCAGTCAGGCAAGTCATGAGTTTTTGATCATGTTGAATCCCATGAAATTACAGTATATTGTAATTACTTGCTTTATGGTTAGTTATCAAATGCTTGTTGTTTAAACTAAAATGTTTAGAATGGCATGATATTTAGTTATTCCTACCACTTATAAATGCCCTGTTTATTTGATGGCCATATTCACCTTGACAACCTTAGTAATTATGAATTACCGCATTATAAAAAATAAATCATATCACATGACATTTTGTACTACTAAGTGACTTTGGCAGCTGGCCATTAGAGTTGAAAAAACTTGCACCAAGGGGAAAGTCAGGAGTGGGGGAGTCATCACGTAAGTGATATCAGCCCACGGCTTTACCTTGGGAGAACCAAGGGGAGAGTCAGGAGTGGGGGAGTCATCACGTAAGTGATATCAGCCCACGGCTTTACCTTAGGAAAACTAGGGGGAGGGTCTGAATGTGGGGACTTCACATAGATGATTTCATCCCATGACCAAACCCTAGGATTGGACCTAGGGTAGAGAGGTTGGTGGGGCTCCGGTTAACCGGATTGGGCCTACCGCTTTACCCTAGGATGGAGGCTGTTTGGTTTGGTGGTGGCTGAAGCTTTGGAGTTTAGCAGAAGTTTGTGGTTGGTGCCTCAGTGGAAAAATTTAAGGACAAGAACCTTGTGCCAAGTAAAGAACATAGTGATCGCTTAAACCACAGGAGTTGACTTGTCAACACTGGTTTAGTAGCTGCTCAATTCGATTGAACCTCTACAGGCTGAGGTGTGTTGATGTTGTGGGAGTTAGGTATGCTGTGGATACCTAACAATGGTAGTGTTGGCTTAAAACGGCAGGGGAGGTTCGGGAGGAACATGTGGCCGTGACTGAGCGATGCTATTCTATATAAAGAAGCGAGCAGTGAAACGACCTGGCTTCCTTAACTCAGTCATGAGGGTTAAGGAATCGTGTGGGTAAAGTTAAGCAAACTCTGCAGAGTGAATTAATGGTATTCGAATACACCGTGCTTCCGGTTATTGAAGCTGTGTTAATTGGGTAATTCCAACAATGAGGCATAAGTAGATCTTTGGAATTGAATTGAGATATGGATGAAAGCTTTGATGATTAAAAACCCCCTGATCTTAAGGAGCAAATGTTTTAATTTTTGATTGTTTACAAATAAAACTGCATCCACAAGTGTAATAAACCTCTATATTCCAAGCCTTGAATATCCTTGCATATAGTAAAGAAAGGATTACCCTTGTGGCTTGCTGGGTACGGTGGTACTCATGACTTCATGAACAAATTACCAGAAGGACAATGGAAGGAAGGAGATCCAGAAGAGGAAGAAGCCCTGGAGGAGCCAGTCATTTCAGATGATGATTGGTGTTAGGTCTTAGCCGCACTCAGACCGTCTGGTGTGTGTTGTGTAATATAATGTGGTTTGTGGGCTTACGCGCCCGTTGTTATACTCATATTAACCCTATGTTGTAATAAAGGAAGTCTATGTTGTATCGTGTCTTTGTTGTGATAATCGCTTTACAAAAAGGAACGTTGTTACTGTGCATTTCTGTACGGATACGGTGTTCCGTAACGTCTCCAGAAATGGGGGCGTTACAAGCAAGCCAATGAAAAGCTTAAAGTTTAAAGGAGCATGGGAGCTCAATGAAAAGCATGGGAGCATGGGAGCTCAATGGAAAGTTTAAAGGAGCATGGGAGCATGGGAGCTCAATGAAAAGCCAATGAAAAGCTTAAAGGAGCATGGGAGCATGGCCAGTGGAACGAACCTTGTTAGTCTGTACACGCGGCTGGATTTCGTCGCCTCAAAACGTGCGGTCAGTGGAACGAACCTTGTTAGTCTGCATGCGTGGTGGAAAACGAAGTCTCACGTGCAGTGCGGGTAGTGGAACCAACCTTCATAGTGCGTACATGTGGGTGGAAAAACCTCACTTTCGTCGTGGAACGAACCTTGTTAGTCCGCCTGCGTGGTGGATTTCGCCGCCTCAAAACATGCGGTCGGTGGAATGAACCTTGTTAGTCCGCACACGTGGTGGAAAACGAAGTCTCACGTGCAGTGCGGGTAGTGGAACCAACCTTCATAGTCTGTACACGTGGGTGGAAAAACTCACTTTCTCGTCAGTGGAACGAACCTTGTTAGTCTGTACACGTGGCTGGATTTCGTCGCCTCAAAACGTGCGGTCAGTGGAATGAACCTTGTTAGTCTGTACACATGGCTGGAAAAATGAAGTCTACGTACTGTACGGGTAGTGGAACCAACCTTCATAGTCTGTACACGTGGGTGGAAAAACCTTACTTTCTTGTCAGGAAAAACGAAGCCTACGTACGTGCGTACTCTGTCTCCAGTCTCTTACACGTGCTTCGAAATTTTTTGCTGCAAAAAAAAAAAAATCGCCATGCTTGCAAATCTTCCAGGAAATTAAGAATGGTCAGGTGCAAGCATATATGCCAAGTTGCCTAGACATCACTTTCCGGGAGACAGACGTGGTGTCCGAGAGACACCAGTTAATTTGGATGGAAATAAAGATAGATGTGATTCTAAGTGGCACAATAAATATATAACTGAATTATCATAGACGATTTTAATAAAAAATCGTCTGTGATAATTCTCAGATTATCATAGACGGATTTTATTACAAACCGTTTATGATAATCAACTTACCACAGACGATTTTAAAAAAAATCGTCTGTGATAATCTGAGAATTATCACAGACTGTTTTTAATAAGAACCGTCTATGATAATCCAGTATCACAGACGGTTCTTCGGTAAGAACCGTCTGTGATACTCGTTTTTTCAGACACCAACAATACAGACGGTATTCAAATTAAAACCGTCTGTGATAGTGTACGTCACAGATGGTTTGACATACGTCACAGATGATTTTGTCAAACCATCTGTGATTTGACGTCTACTAATAACATTTATGTAGTAGTGTAAAATCGTTCTAATATTGACACTTGACAAAGAACCGTCTGTGATACTTGTTTTTTCCGACACCAACAATACAGACGGTATTCAAATTAAAACCGTCTGTGATAGTGTACGTCACAGATGTTTTGTCAAATCATCTGTGATTTGGCGTCTACTAATAACATTTCTGTAGTAGTGTAAAATCGTTCTAATATTGACACTTGACAGTGCATTTAATTGACCATGTAATATTGTTCCACACCAAACAATGTGTTAAAATCTCTCTCTCTCTCTCAACTGCTTACAATCAGAAAAGCCATGCGCGAAGCTGCTGCACGCTATATAATATATCGTCGTGTGACAACACATGCAAACTAAACACAGAGACTCATAGTACATCTTCATGGCTCGTTTAGGAAAGCCATGCTCCCAAGGACTAGAACATGTTTCTCGCAAAATAAGAAAGGGATAAAGAAAACCACCATGCATAGCATGCTTTGCATGAGATTAAGGCGGCATTTATATTAGTTTTTTGTTGATAACTTTTAACTATGGCTTATGATTTTTGACTGAAAATAAATAGTAGTAATTAAAATAAGTGGTTTTTAAAAAGGGAAAACGAGCGGTGCCAAAAGTGAGGGAGAGATACGCGAGCGTAACGGGAGCAAAAGAAGTGAGGTAGGTAATGCACCTGTGACCTCTGCATTATTTTCGGGGCAAGACTCTAACGAGAGAAGTAGAGAAATTTCTTCGAGAAGCTAAATTAGATGTACACTACCAGGATCGAGGGCATTCCGCGTCTTGGATCGATGGAAATAAACCCCAAGCTAGAGAGCTAGTTAGGCCTGTTTCCTTTTCCAAGCTTTGAAATGGTGACCACGTGCTGCATAAATTTCACAAATTTTTTTTTTTGAAGGAACATCGTTTTCGCTACTACAGTTTCTTGTGTTCTCTCCAACCACCATTAACGGCATGGGCCTACCTTCAGCTAGCACTCTTTCTTAGCAATTTTTTTTTCAACAAAAAATGCCAGTTAACGTGTGGATGCATCACAAGATACAAAATACAGGTCGGTCTTTTACATGAAAATCACAAGAAACAAGAAAATACAGGTCGGTCTTTTACAGCAGGTGTACATGTATGTATGCCTCCAAAACCGTCGGACACAGCTTTGGAACCTAGGTGGTGATCGGTTCGGCTGAAAGCTGAAAGCTTATAGCTGAAAACACTATATCTGACTGAAAAAACACTGTAGGTGATAAAGGCTTATTTAACATAATTAAATTTAAAAAATCAAAAAATATAAAAAAATATGTTAGCCCATCACAGACAACGCAAACGAATACGAGAAAAAAAAAGAACCGACAAAAAAGCTCAAAAAAATCAAAATTCAGAAAAAGACGAAATTATGAATAGTGCAAAAATAAGCTTTAGCCATATTGAACACAACCTTAGTCCGTACACGTGGCTGGAAAACGAAGCCTACGTACTCTGTATCTAGCTAGTCTCTTACACGTGCTTCGAAATTTTGTACTGCATGCGTTAACTTGATTAATTGCTACTTGAATCCAAATACAAATTCAAATCCCAAAAAATGGAAATGCCAAGCAAAATCAAATTTCAATTTTGCCATCCCACTCTTTCCTCTCTCTCTTTTTCTCTTTTTCCTTCATTCTCTCTCTTCTTTGCCATGTTCTTCTTCTTGTCCATGCCGATGTGGCCCGGCGTCCACGCCGTGCCATGCGCGCACGCACACCTATACTATGCCGTTCGGCATTATGCCCGTGCTGCAAGCTGCGCTGCGTGCCCTACCTCTGCCATTTCCTCTCTAGAGCTTCTCTCATTGATTCCTCCCTCCGAGGGCACCTCCACGATGGTTTAGTTAAATGCTAAGTCTCAGAAGTTTCTTCTATCTGTATCTCAAAACGATGACGTTTTCAAAAATAAAAGAATAGTAAGCCTTTCTTGACCAGCCTGGCGTATATTATTAATGAATTCTATGTGATGATTTGCTAAGTACTTTTATACTCATTGTTGTCAACTTAATTAATTATGTACACGACCTACATAATTGGCAGCCAGCCTCCGATTCCTCTGCCTATATAAGGCCATGTAATGTGTCCCATGCAACTACCTGCACCGTACCGCAAGCATCCATCCCATCACATCTTGCCTTGAGCAGCCCGTTCGTCGATATGGCAACCACACCCCCTGCCTCACAAGATGACCTGCACAAGCCCCGGCCTTACACCCCCAGCCCCTGGGGCGATTTCTTCCTCAACTACAAGCAGCCATGCACTGAATCACAGGTGCATATATATATATATTGCTTAATTCGTTCTATTAATTTACCCTTGGCAGAGATATATATAGATAGATGCTTAGTTAGCTAGCTAGGGATTAACTGTTGTGACCGGCCGTACGTATATACCTCGATCTCCATCTCTTGCAGTACTTGTCCATGAAGGACATGGCGCAGATCAGAAAGGACCAGGTGAGGCGAATCGTATCGGAAGCCAGTGCTTCTCCCGATTTAGCTTTCAAGCTGGAGCTCGTCGACTCGCTGCAGCGAATTGGAGTGGGCTATCACTACGGGAAAGAGATCGACGAGTTACTGCGCGATGTGCACGACGCCGACGACCAGGGTTGCGACGACCTCCATGTAACCGCGCTGCGGTTCTATTTGCTTAGGAAGCATGGGTACCATGTCTCTGCCGGTAAGATCACGACGTACGGCAGAACATGCAGCTCCTACATATATATATATATATATATCGTGTGTATAGTTTTTCGCTGCTAAATATTTAATTATTACAGTGTATAATTTTGAGCTGCCTAGCTTAACGTGAAATTTTATTATGCAGATGTATTTCTCAAGTTCAGAGATGACAAAGGAGAGTTTGCCGGTAATGGCGTGAACTGTTTGCTGACGTTGTACGATGCCGCACATCTTAGAATTCATGGGGAAGAAACACTTGATGATGCCATCGCTTTCACCAAGAGCTACCTCCGATCTGCGATGGAACATTTAGAACCGGAGTTAGCAGAAGAGGTACGGTATACATTGGAAACACCTCGTTTCAGGAGAGTCGGAAGAGTTGAAGCAAGGCGTTATATCTCAGCGTACGAGAAAAGGACTACACGAGATGACACCATATTGGAGTTTGCAAAGCTGGACTTCAACATGTTGCAAACTCTGTATTGTGAGGAGCTGAAAGCCCTAACAATGTAATTAATTAAAAAGACCCGTTACTAATAACTGCTTATATATGTGCATTAATACCAATGATAGTACATATAATACATATATTATATGTACTATCATTGGTATTAATAATAACTGCTTATGTATGCCCATGTGCTAATACATATATTAATTTACAGATGGTGGAAAGACTTCCAATCACGGACTGATCTAAGATTTGCAAGGGATAGACTGGTGGAAATGCATTTTTGGATGCTTGGAGTTGTTTATGAACCTCAATATTCCTACTCACGAATAATGCTGACAAAACTGACTATCTTTGTGTCATTGTTTGATGACCTCTATGACAACTATAGCACCACAGAAGAAAGCAAGATCTTCACTACAGCCATGGAAAGGTTGGCCTCACTTCGTTTTCAATTTTTATGTTCTTATTCCAGGGTACTAAAGTACATATATATAGCCTTTGACAGATGGAAATTAACATGCATGTTTATTTTTATTGTACCATTCTGGATTTGAACAGCAAATGGAATGGAAATGCAAAACATTACGTAATATATATCACATTTCACAAACCATGTGATTAGCAAATTAAAAGTGCAACATATGTATAACTTCACTTTTTCTTTTTTTTTTTAGAGAGAGACTTCATTTTATCTTGACATAGCTAGCTATAACCTTTTCCTTTCTAATTAACGGAATGTTAGCTGGCAGCTATATATTTGCATTGGCAATTATATATTGAAGGTTATTTGGTTTAAATATTGTCTAGCAATCAAAACATTAGTTATACGCCGTACAAAATTCATATTTGCATGAAATGGCAGGTGGGATGAACAAGCCGCGGAGAATTTCCCAGCATACTTGAAGGCGCTCTACATCAATATACTTAACACTACAAATAATATCGAGCAAGAGTTGAAACTTCAGAAAAATAAGCATGCTGAACTGGTCAGAAAACTGGTAAATTTCTCTCAAAATAATATTAGAACAAAATATTGCGAGATACGATATAGGGTGTAACTACACTGGGTGTGAAAAGAGCTATATATATATATATATATATATATATATATATATATATATATATATATATATATATATATATATATATATATATATATATATATATATATATATATATATAGCTGGCTCCTGAACAGACGAACTAATAAACTATTGGAGGAATTGATTAAACAAACGAACAAAAGAACATGACTTAACGAACGACTAAATGACACGTACTGCCGAACAAAACTGAACCTAACCAACGAACGAAATAGTGTCGCGCAAGGTACCAATCGCTCTTGCATGCATGGTATATAGTTTCTATTAGACCATGTCGCGTAGAGGATTTTTTGATAATGAATAACTGATTTTTGGGTTGTATTAAAATTTATGTTTGAGAAAATTTCGGTCGGTGATCTTTTACAGAATTGGAATCGGCAGACTACGACCACGGTAGTACGAGCACCACGACTACAGAGGAACGACCACGTCTGGTAGTCCGATCGGCCTTGTGATGGATGGTCCGATCGGTAGGTCCGCACGGCAGACATCGACCACGTCCGACTTTGACCACATCGGTTTCGATCATAGCAGACTTCGACCACGTCAGACATTGCCCACGTCCGACTTCCACCACGACATTTCAACTATAGTATTTTGACCACATCAAGTTTCAACCACGGTAAGTCGAGCACTACAGATTTCGACCACATTAAATTTCAACCACGGCAATCCGACTATCATACTTCGACCTCATCATTTTTTGATCTCGGAACATCGACTATGGCAGAACGACCATACATGATCGAAGATGGTAAGTTACAGTAAACCAATCGTAGCTACAATACTTTTTAATGGTCGTAGCGATAGTATTTTTTGATGTTCGTAGCGACAGTACTTTTTAATGGTCGTAGCTACAGTACCTGATTGATACTCGATAGTCATAGACTTTATTGATACTCGATACTCGCAGACTTTATGGTCTGCTGTCGTGTCTTAAACTTTTTGATCGATTGTCATAGACATCGCGATCGGTAGTCGTAGGCTTCACGATCAGTTGCCGTAGGCTTCACGATCGATACTCGTAGACTTCATGGTTGGTTCGAGTGCTTTAATTCTTGTTATCTTCGGTCAAGTTGTAGAACTTGTGTTAGGAAAAATATTTCTTTGGTCTTTGCATATGTAGATGGGCGTGGAGACGATCATGGTCAGTGACGAGGAGAACCGGAGACTAGGATGGGGAAATCTGAGGCCCAGGCTGTTGAGGATGTCACACGAGGTTGTCGAGCTCATGCTAGAGTACATGGAGATCAAAGGTGGTGATTAATGTAGAAGCTACGAGTAGTGCGGTCTTGGAGGCTTCGACACCAGCGGTGATGATGCGTGGAAAAGCTATAGGAGGCGCGGTTCTGGAGGCTTTGACACGGAAGTTGATGGTGTATGATGAAGATACAGAAGGTGATGTCTTGGAGGCTTTGTCACGTGATGAGTTAAGAGTTGTGGATAGAGTCCATAACTGAGAAGATTTGAGCTTGGTTAAAACACGTATTTAGAAGGGTTTCGGGTCCCTTATTTTCAGAAGAGATAGGATTGCGTGTCCAGTTTGATAAGGACACGTTTAGGGCTCTAGCATATAAAGGTAGAAGAGAGGCTAAGGGTTTAGCCATGGCTTTATGGAGGCTTTTTGTGCTAGAGTTTTTAGGGGTGACGTGAGGGCGCTTCGTAGCCATAGAACATAATCCAGAAATAATAGAACAGATCTACTCCAAGAAAAGTTAGTCGGCGTTGGTGACGTGTTTTCCGAGCATCATTTTTCCTGTGGCCTCTGCGGCGGTGTGCTAACACATCTTGATCTCGCATGATACAAGCACGTCTTCGCTGTGTTCTCATTTGAGCAAGTGAAGCTTTGGAGCAGAGGGAGATTTTGACTACGTGCATAGGCGGTCAAGCGAGCGGTCTTAGCGAGCAGTCGAAGAGAGCGTTTGAGCGACGAGCGATCAAAGTGTTTATTGAGCGCATGCAAAAGAGTCAAGAACAAGCAGTCAAATGACGTGCTGTCGAAATCATGTATTTAGATTTGAGTCTTTACTTGGTAAAGTTTTGATGAGGCAGCCATCCCGTGGGTCGACACGGCACGGCTCGTTTATTAAGCGGGCCATAATGGGCCGTGCCGTCGCCGGGCCTGTGTCGTGCCGGCCCGATACAGCCCATTGGACACCTCTAGATCAGGGCTACGACTGCTCTAGGGATTTTCACCTTAGCCCTCAAGGTTTCCACACCGAGTGCTTTCATGGTGGGCTGAGGCCTGAGGGGGCCTGAGGATGGGTGGCTTAGGCGTTCACTTGTGGCTGGGCCTGAGGGGCACATGCGCACAGGCCATCTGCCAGACAGTTTCATCGTGATTCGGACTTAGCCGATAGGATAGCTATACAATAGGCTAGTGCTAAAGAGAGATACTACTAGTAAAATTTCTGAACCTTACTGTAGTCTACGCGGCCTGCACAACGCTTGAATCACAGTGAGGGTGAGGCAACCTGCCAGGAACGCGCGCATAGTCATTGCAGCGCCGCAGGAGATGGATCGCCCGGCGCGTGAGAGTTTACTTAAGCACACCGGGTGGTCTCCCCCACCCACGGCATCCCGTTTCCGTCCACCGGAAGTGGACTTTCCCCACTCACAGGCAGGCTCCCTCCTCTTCTTCCCCTTCCACAGTTTCCATTCCATTCCTCCCTTCCCCAGCCCCGCAGATCCTCGCGCCCACGCCAAGAGCGCCCATGGAGGTGTCGGAGCAGGCGTCGTGGCCGGACGACTTCCGCTGCCCCATCTCGCTCGAGGTCATGACGGACCCCGTCATCCTCCCCTCCGGCCACACCTTCGAGCGCCGCAGCATCCAGCGCTGGCTCGACGGGGGGCACCTCACCTGCCCCGTCACCAACCTGCTGCTGCCCCCGTCCCCGCCGCTCATCCCCAACCACGTGCTGCGCCGCCTCATAGCGGCCGTGTCGCCGGTGGCTGTGTCTGCCGCGGCGGCGGGGGAAGGATGGGGCTAGGGAGCGCCAAGAAGTGGTTCCGGCGTCTTCGTCCGTTTCGGGGCTACTGACACTCGCCAAGTCTGGGGCAGCCGGGCGGAGGGAGGTGCTGGAGTCCGGCGCGGCGGCGGTGCTGCTGCGGCACGCGGCGGCGGGGGACGAGGCGGCGGCCAGGGCGCTCGTGCTCCTCAGCCTCGACGGAGACGACGCGCGCGTGGGACTCGTGGCGGACGGCGCCGTGGATGCGCTCTCTGCCGCGGTGTCCGGCGGCGGCGCGGCCGCCGCCCTCGCGGCCACAGCGCTGACAAGCCTCGCTACCGTGGACGTCAACAAGTGCACCATTGGGGCGCACCTTCGGCCATCCCTGCGCTGGCTGCGCTGCTCCGGCGCGGCGGCCCGCGGGAGCGCCGCGAGGCCGCGACGACCCTGTACGAGCTCTGCAAGCTGCCGGAGAACCGGCGTCGCGCGGTGCGCTCCTGCGCAGCGCCCGCGCTCGCCGAGCTGGCCGCCGCCGGCTCCGCCCGCGCCGTCGAGGTGCTTGGCCTCCTCGCCAAGAACCGCGAGGGGCGCCAGGAGCTGTCCAAGATCCCAGACATTGTGCCCGTGCTCTCCGGCGTTGCCAGCAGCGGCAACGCCCGCAATCGAGCAGGCCCTGCTCGTCTTGACCTGGATTTGCTCCGAGAGCAACGAATTGGCAATGGAAGCAATAAAGCTGGGAGCTTTCCACGTCTGTGAGGCTCTGGTGAACGACGCCAACTGCAAGATTGCAAAGAACGCAGTGGAATTGGCTCGGACGCTCGAGAAAGCGTAGCAATGGTAAATCCCAAGATGAAATTTGTTGGAATTTTGATTCGGCGCCTCTTCAAATCAGCGTTTGCCTCAGTGTACAAAGGTAGAAACAGCAAAGGTGAATTTTTTATCTTCCTTTCTCTTTTTATGTTGTAGTGGCGCCAAAAGAAAGGAAAAAATAAGTAGAATTTAGTTTTTGTTCATATGTTTAGAAAAACATGGTTCATGAACTGCTTGGGTGTTTCGGATGGGACTCCCAATTCCAAATCATCCAATCTGAAATGTGACAAGTTGACAAGTATGATACATCTGATCAAGTGATCATATGCCCTGAAGTGGCTCCAGTGCAATCCCAGCTCTTTTTCTCTATGTTGTGTGCCATAATTTGATATGAGGAGGATTGGATTGTGTGTATCTGCCTATCATCCCCTTGTGATGTACTATATGATAAGAAATGAAAATTTTCATTTATTAAAAGTACGAAGGCTGTGAATTCTTGCTTGTTCAGAAATTCGTTTGAGCATGTTAACTTGATGTGTACTTCATCAGATGTTTGCTCAGTGAGGTTTGACATTTAGTGCAATAATCTTTATCAGTGTTACCAGGACGCAGGTGTCGGAGTCCGACTCGGATATGGGTGTCCGATTTGGTAAACTTTAGAAAATAAGATTCTGGGATTCGCCTAATATATATTTTTATTTTTAAATTATATTGAATATATTTTAGATCACTAAATAGGATGTAAATACATATCTTCACACCACTTTTTGTACAGATGTACGCATCACCGCGGATGTGTAGAATCAAACTGCATAAAAAACGGAGCTTAGGAGGTCCAAATCAGAAGAAATCCATTGAGGGAGGGGTCTATTCGTAATTTTTAGGAACTCCGAGGACTAAATCGCAAAAAACCAAAAATCCCAATCCTTTTAAGTTTTAACCCTACTCGCCAACGATCATGAGCCCGGCCAACATTTGTCTTGCTCCTCCGATCCTCCCCAACCCCAAATCCTCTCTAGTCTCCACCACCGTACCGCCTCTGCTTCCTACCGAAGCCCCGCCACCACCGCCATGCCGCCTCCTCTGCTACTCCCTCCCCGCCCCCACCGCCTCTGCCTTTCTCTCCCGCCCCATTGCTCACTTGCCCGCAGCGCCGCAGCATCGCCATCCCGCTTCGTCTCCCCAAGGGCAGCAGCGAGGAGGGACGTCGCGAGACTACTGGAGGGCTGCGCCGCCGTGCCATCGACCTCCTTCACCGGCGACACGGGCCCACGCCCGCCTGCCTCCTCTGTGGGCGGTCGCCGCCGCTATTAGGCGGATGTGTCGAGACACACCTGTCGTGTTAGACACGAGTTGACGTGCGGATGCATGTGGACACGCCGAAATTTTTTTGGACACACGAGTCCCAGTAACATTGATTTTTATCAAGTGGTGCACTTAAAAGCTCGTGCATTGTCATAACTCATAAGTTTTCCACATCTGAATTAAAATAATTTGTATCAGCATACTGTTGTCTATATAATATATCCAAAAGAGATCCCACATCAGCCTTGTGGAGGATCCTCAATATCGCTTGCATCATCATGGAACTTAAATTAATCGGTAGATTGTACAATTGTTATTGCTCTTTTTATTTGGGGAGGGTCTGAGATTGTGATAGGCTTACTTTTGCTCTATAAATTATATGAAGTTCTATATCAGTCCTGAATAAACTGTCAAGTGATCTAATATGGAAAAGGATTATGGGCTTGTTCTTTTCGGCTGCGGCTTTTGGCTTTTGGTTGAAATTTTTGAGTTTTAGCTGTTTAAGGTACAGATTATGAAGAGACAGATACTCACTTGCAATTTTGGCTGGTACAAATGTTGGGCTTTTAACGTGTATATCGTCTAACTTGTAGACACCGTCTTAAGAAAATACTCCGTTTGAAAGTTAGGTGTTGTAGCAAAAGCTAAAAGCCGCTGGCTTGTGAGGTAAAGAACATGCCCTATACCATTAAGAGATGTCACAACCGAGCCATGGGATTCTCTCAAGATTGCTTGTATCACTCTAGCCCTTAAAGAAGTGAGTGGTAATTATGCAACTTTGATTATTATTTTGTTTGACAAGGACATCTTCAATCTTTTAGATGGTCTAAATTTTTGCTACATCAGCTGACTTATACTTTCCACATCAAATTAAATATGAAGAGGTCTAAAGTCGCGTTAGTCGGCAACAAAGCTGTGGGGCTTCTTAAGATTCGATGCGATCGAGTAATACTTCAAGAAATTAACGGTTACACAATTGTTTCCCCTATTTCTTTCTGGGAGGGGAGTGTAGAATTTCCACGCTTAAGTACAATAAAAGTTGTACTTTTTTCTTTGAATTGCTATAAACATATCCCTTTGCTTTTCTAGAACTGCATAGAAAACAATAATACAAAGTGGATTATGCAGTGGTGATGTGTCTTTGATGTTGACAATGTCTGAATGGAAACCTAGCAACCATAAGATAAGGGTTGACCTTGACCACAAACTTTCCTTGGAGGTGGTTGGTATGTCCATTTGGAAGCATGGCTTGTTCTAAACCAACAAAAGTCCGTTTGCATCATTATGTAACACAGGGATCTAATTCGAGATCTTGTTTAGTGGACAGGATTAAGCCATGCAGATAGCAATCATCAACTATCCTGTAACCTGAATTGCTTTGAGTGGGTCACCTCATGCCATTGTCACACTGTGTGATGTGCACAGCTTTTTTTTTCCATGTTCACGCTCCTTTTCTGAACTGATTTGGCCGTGCGCTGTGCATCATTTTGACCGAGCTGTTGAAATGCTCGGACGCTCGAGAAAGCGTAGCAATAGTAAATCCCAAGATGAAATTTGTTGGAATTTTGATACGGCGCCTCTTCAAATCAGCGTTGGCCTCAGTGTACAAAGGTAGAAACAGCAAAGGTGAATTTTTTATCTTCCTTTCTCTTTTTATGTTGTAGTAGCGCCAAAAGAAAGGAAAAATAAGTAGAATTTAGTCTTTTGTTCATATGTTTAGAAAAACATGGTTCATGAACTGCTTGGGTGTTTCGGATGGGACTCTCAAATCCAAATCATCCAATCTGAAATTTCACAAGTTGACAAGTATGATACATCTGATCAAGTGATCATATGCCCTGAAGTGGCTCCAGTGCAATCCCAGCTCTTTTTCTCTATGTTGTGTGCCATAATTTGATATGAGGAGGATTGGATTGTGTGTATCTGCCTATCATCCCCTTGTGATGTGCTATATGATAAGAAATGAAAATTTTCATTTATTAAAAGTATGAAGGCTGTGAATTCTTGCTTGTTCAGAAATTCGTTTGAGCATGTCAACTTGATATGTACTTCATCAGATGTTTGTTCGGTGTGGTTTGACATTTAGTGCAATAATTTTTATCAGTGTTACCAGGACACAGGTGTCGGAGTCCGACTCGGCTTTGGGTGTCCGATTTGGTAAAATTTAGAAAATAAGATTCTGGGATTCGCCTAATATATATTTTTATTTTTAATTATATTGAATATATTTTAGATCACTAAATAGGATATAAATACATATCATCACACCACTTTTTGTACAGATGTACGCATCACCGCGGATGTGTAGGATCAAACTGTGTAAAAACGGAGCTTAGGAGGTCCAAATCAGAAGAAATCCAATGAGGGAGGGGTTTATTCGTAATTTTTAGGAACCCTGAGGACTAAATCACAAAAAAAACAAAAAAATGCCAATCCTTTTAAGTTTTAACCCTACTGCAACAGCTTGAGCCCGGCCAAGATTTGCCCGTCTTGCTCCTCCGGTCCTCCCCAACCCCAAATCCTCTCTAGTCTCCACCACCGCCTCGCTTCCCCGACGCCGCCACCGACCGCCACCGCCAGCCGCCCCTCGCTCCTCACCCTCCCCACCGCCTTTGCTTCCACTCCCGCCTGTCCTCACTTGCCCCGAGCGCGCTCGCCATCCTCGCCGTCTCCGAGGGCGGCAACGAGGAGGGAGGCGACGAGGAGGGGACGTTGCGGACTACCGGAGGATCGCGCGCGTGCCATCCCGACCTCCTTCACCGGCGACAACGGGCCCACGGTGCCCTGCCTCCTCTCCAAGGCCGGTTGCCGCCGCTACTTGGGCAGATGTGTGTCGGAGACGCATCCTGCCGTGTTAGACCCGAGTCGACGTGCATATGCGTGTGGACACGCCGAAATTGTTTTTGACACGCGAGTCCCGGTAACATTGATTTTTATCAAGTGGTGCACTTAAAGCTCGTGCATTGTCATAACCCATAAGTTTTCCACATCTGAATTAAAATAATTTGTATCAGCATACTGTTGTCCATATAATATATCCAAAAGAGATCCCACATCAACCTTGTGGAGGATCCTCAATATCGCTTGCATCATCATGAAACTTAAATTAATTGGTAGATTGTGCAATTGTTATTGCTCTTTTTATTTGGTGAGGGCCTGAGATTTTGTGATAGGCTTACTTTTGCTCTATAAATTATATGAAGTTCTATATCAGTCCTGAATAAACTGTCGAAGTGATCTAATATGGAAAAGGATTATACCATTAAGAGATGTCACAACCGAACCATGGGATTCTCTCAAGATTGCTTGTATCACTCTAGCCCTTAAAGAAGTGAGTGGTAATTATGCAACTTTGATTATTATTTTGTTTGACAAGGACATCTTCAATCTTTTAGATGGTCTACATTTTTGCTACATCAGCTAACTTATAATTTCCACATCAAATTAAATATGAAGAGGTCTAAAGTCGCGTTAGTCGGTAACAAAGCGGTGGGGCTTCTTAAGATTCGATGCGATCGAGTAATACTTCAAGAAATTAACGGTTACGCAATTGTTTCCCCTATTTCTTTCTGGGAGGGGAGTGTAGAATTTCCACGCTTAAGTACAATAAAAGTTGTACTTTTTTCTTTGAATTGCTATAAACATATCCCTTTGCTTTTCTATAACTGCATAGAAAACAATAATACAAAGTGGATTATGCAGTGGTGATGTGTCTTTGATGTTGACAATGTCTGAATGGAAACCTAGCAACCATAAGATAAGGGTTGACCTTGACCACAAACTTTCCTTGGAGGTGGTTGGTATGTCCATTTGGAAGCATGGCTTGTTCTAAACCAACAAAAGTCCGTTGGCACATTACTTAAAGTTGTAACACAGGGATCTAATTCGAGATCTTGTTTAGTGGACAGGATTAAGCCATGCAGATAGCAATCATCAACTATCCTGTAACCTGAATTGCTTTGAGTGGGTCACCTCATGCCATTGTCACACTGTGTGATGTGCACAGCTTTTTTTTTTCCATGTTCACGCTCCCTTTTCTGAACTGATTTGGCCGTGCGCTGTGCATCATTTTTGACCGAGCTGTTGAAATGGTCCTGCCAAGTTCGGTTTGACCATGCACATCTGGTAGGGTTTGTTGGTTGCTTCTGAGTACAAATGTATTGTCAAGTATTCATACACTGAATGAGTGAATGGTGTCAAATGTGATATCATCAGAGTATTTGCATTTGTATCAATATTTGGGTGTGTGATGGTGTTGTGCTCATCCAATGGATCTGCTCCATTTAGGTTGCAGTACCTGAAGTTGCAGATAGCATTGGCGCTGTTTCCTGAAAGGCTCTCCTTTATTTCCTGTTTTTGGTGCCTTTCTTGGTTTGTGGTGTGTGGCAAATCCATGTATGTGTTGCTCCTGCTATGTCATTCAAAGTTCAAGCCAAAGGACAGTGTGTTCATCATTGTGCTCAGTAAGTAAAGACGCATGTATGGTATCACTGGAGTTAAAGCTCATGTCAATGGCATCAATCTAGCAAAAGCTGAAGCTAGTTCCATCATTTTGATTAATTCTCTCCTGTGAACTTTCTGGAAAGCTGCTGGGCTTCAGCCAGTGATGACTGCTCCTGTAGGAATCATAACACTAGTAACAGAAGAGATAAGTTGTACCATAGGAATAGGTGGTCCATTGTTTAGTAGTGAGGGCACCTCTGCTCAAAGATTGAAGTTTCTACAACAAGCGATCAACCCACACTGCCTTTATCCTAAATGATTGTGGGATATGTATTAATCATCAGCACAAAACAACAGTCATCTTTCGCTGGTTCAGAAATGCTCCGCGATAATTTTTTTTTTCTTTGGAAGAACTCCGGGATATCTTACGAGATCATCTCAGGGCATGTTCTTTTCCTCCGATGGGCTTTTGTTTTTTGCTACAGTACCTAACTTTTAAATGAAGTATTTTCTCAAGATGGGGTCTACAAGTTAAACGATCTACACGTTAAAAACTTAACATTTGTACCTGCTAAAATCGCAAGTGAGTATCTATCTCTTCGTAATCTGTACCGTAAACAGTTAAAATTTAAAAATTTCAGTCAAAAGTCATAAACCACAGTCGAAAAGAACAGGCCCTCAAGCCACTGACAAGCGTGGCCAAACGCTTGCGCCTGTCGGTGGGGCCCTTATGTCAAGGACGGAACGATTTCATAAGATTAAATCCCTTTCAGCTCAGGCCCCAGTGCGTCCATGCTCAACTGAACATACAGCAGAAGCATTGGACAACCATAGATTGGATGCCATTGCTGCCAATGCGTTATGGTTTCTTGCCCACTGTGCCCTACCTCTCCTTTGATCAGTGGGGCATTGCTGTAAGTTTGTGTCTTCTCTTGCTTCTCCCATCTCAAACTACTAGCTAGCAGTACCATCCACCATCATCATGTTGGATGATGAACAACTTTGGTAGCCAAATGGAGTGCTGCCAAATTGAAGGTTCTGGATGATTGGGCTAGTTGCTGGCCAAGAACATCCCTTAACAGAGAAGTTAGAGATGGTAGGGACTTGGGAGCCAGCCGGCCCCAATGTGTTGGAACTTGATCTGTTTTACCCTGCCTGCCACGTGTCGACTTGCTATGGATTAGGGATGTCATTGGCATCATCTTAGTGGGGCTAAGTCCGATCGCTAATCCTGGGCATCTTCAATAGTATCATTTCAGCCGTCTATTAGCTATACTACATTAGTAAAATCTTATGTAGGGAAAGAGAGAGGTAAGGAGAGAGAATATGCTATTTCTTATGTAAGAGACAATTCGAACACGTAAAGTAACACAGATAGTGAGGAAGTTGTGTTAAAAATAATACTTGATTTTAGAGAGAAATTATTAGAGATGTTATTTTTAGTATTATCTTTAGGTGAGTTAAAATACTTAGAGACGGCTTTAAGGGACGAGAGGTAAACTGTTGAAACTATTAAAGATGTTATTTCTAGTACTATCTCTAGATGAGCTAACATTCTTAGATACCATCTCAATAGACGAGCTTATTGTACATGCTCTTTGCCGAGCTCTGGCACCTGCCTTCTAGAAGGCAGATGTTACCGTTGTCGTAACAAATGTTTGATACGTACATTAATTAAATTATTCTAGGACATATAATGCCCTATATGTAGCATCGGTAGCCTTTCAGTACAGATTTTAGATTTTAGATGGTTTTCTAGGGAGGGCACGGGCAGGCGCAAGCTAGGTCTTCTCCTAACTTGCGCGGGAGACATTGGACGAGTTAGGACGAGACCGGCCGACGGGGAAATGTCCAAAAGCTAATTGATTTGTTGCCACCCGCTTGTTTCAGTTTCAGTTTCAGTTTCTGACTTTTAATTCACTGTACCTTAATTTCATTTTTTTCTAGATTATTGACTTTTATTTTTGCTTTTTTTTCTTTTCTTTTTTTCTCGTATTCCTTTGAGAAGAAGTGTGGTTTGTAAAAATCCTCTCAGATTTGCCATCTCTCTGCTCGTGGCACGGGAGATCAGAGAAAAAAATGCAAACTTTTCGAATCTGCCGTTTTTTTCGGCACGAAGGTAAGAATTCCAATTGGGAAGCTCATAATTTAGCTAAATTTGCCTATACTTTGGGAAGAAGTGTGGTTTGTGAACCCTCCTGTGATGCTTGATTTATCAGTTGATTGATAAAAGCTTCCTACCTTCTCGTAAAAAAGAGGAGGATGGATTAGATGAGAACGTACTCTCCTTTGATTAAGAGAAAAATATATGTAGGGAGGATCTGGAGTCTAAACAGGTAGATCGTGTGAGGAATGGTTTTCTTTTTAAAAAAAAACAATGGGGAGCTCATGATGCCAAGGTCTGAAAATAGCGATAATATATAGACTCGATGGGCGTAATTCCTTATTGTATATGTGAATGCAAAACGTAGTTGCTTTGAACTAAGATGTATTTTCCTCGTTATAAGTCCTAAAACAATCCGTTGTCAAAAAAGAAGGTCCTAAAATGATCCACAGTACCCGACCGTGCATCACTATACTAGCATTTTTTTTGAAGGCACTATACTAGTATTTGTGTAGTAGCTAGAGGTGAAAACAGTAATAGATAATTCGTTTATTGGCAAGTGGTTTTGCTGCAATGAGTGTACCTTAATTATTGTGCCCCTGATTTGTCGACGGTCAAATGCTTTTGATCTTACCTTAATTATCGTACCCCTAATTTGTCGACGATCAAATGCTTTTGATTTGATATCCCTCTGTGTCAAACTAGAAAAAATGGAACTTAAGAACCACTTTTAGGTCCTGTTCTTTTCAGCTTCTAAAAGTTTTTCGCTTTTCACAGAATAGCTTCTAAATAGAGTATTTTTTAAGATAGGGTCTATTAGTTAATTGTAGTACATACTTTCTCGACTTCATTTATATCATCAAAAATCGCACGTGAATTTCTTACTCTATAATCTCTCGCAAACACCTAAAAGTCATAAGTCACTTAAAGTCACCAGAAGAAAAAGAACAGCCCTAGTCACGATCTTTTGGTCTACTGCTAATGGCTTTTGTATATGTTTTTGAGATGCAGCGGATGATAGAAACACCGATGTAGATGATGCCTTTCAGCTCAGGCCCCAGTGCAGGCATGCTCAACTGAACATACAGCAGAAGCATTGGACAACCATAGATTAGATGCCATAGATGCCGATGCCAATGCGTTATGGTTTCTTCCCCACTGTGCCCTACCTCTCCTTTGATCAGTGGGGCATTGCTGTAAGTTTGTGTCTTCTCTTGCTTCTCCCATCTCAAACTACTAGCTAGCAGTACCATCCACCATCATCATGTTGGATGATGAACAACTTTGGTAGCCAAATGGAGTGCTGCCAAATTGAAGGTTCTAGATGATTGGGCTTGTTGCTGGCCAAGAACATCCCTTAACAGAGAAGTCAGAGATGGTAGGGACTTGGGAGCCAGCCGGCCCCAATGTGTTGGATGTTGATCTGTTTTACCCTGCCTGCCACGTGTCGACTTGCTATGGATTAGGGATGTCATTGGCATCATCTTAGTGGGGCTAAGTCCGATCGCTAATCCTGGGCATCTTCAATAGTATCATTTCAGCCGTCTATTAGCTATACTACTTAGTAAAATCTTATATAGGGAAAAAGAGAGGTAAGGAGAGAGAATATGCTATTTCTTAGGTAAAAGGCAATTCGACCACGTAAAGTAACACAGATAGCCCGGGAGGAAGTTGTGTTAGAAATAAAATAATACTTGATTTTATGAGAGAAATTATTAGAGATGTTATTTTTAGTATTATCTTTAGGTGAGTTAAAATACTTAGAGACGGCTTTAAGGGATGAATGAGAGGTAAACTGTTGAAACTATTAAAGATGTTATTTCTAGTACTATCTCTAGATGAGCTAACATTCTTAGATACCATCTCAATAGACGAGCTTATTGTACATGCTCTTAGATACCGATCTCAATAGACGAGCACCTGCCTTCTAGAAGGCAGATGTTACCGTTGTCGTAACAAATGTTTGATACGTACATTAATTAAATTATTCTAGGACATATAATGCCCTATATGTAGCATCGGTAGCCCTTCAGTACAGATTTTAGATTTTAGATGGTTTTCTAGGGAGGGCACGGGCAGGCGCAAGCTAGGTTTCTAACTTGCGCGGGAGACATTGGACGAGTTAGGACGAGACCGGCCGAC
Organism: Bonia amplexicaulis; assembly: GCA_036346245.1. Classification (NCBI taxonomy): domain Eukaryota; kingdom Viridiplantae; phylum Streptophyta; class Magnoliopsida; order Poales; family Poaceae; genus Bonia; species Bonia amplexicaulis. Next base: position 17,759,600 of record CM070757.1, read on the forward strand.
GGGAAATGTCCAAAAGCTAATTGATTTGTTGCCACCCGCTTGTTTCTTCGACTTTTAATTCCTACCTTAATTTCATTTTTTCTAGATTATTGACATTTTGCTTTTTTTCTTTTCTTTTTTCTCGTATTCCTTTGAGAAGAAGTGTGGTTTGTAAAATCCTCTCAGATTTGCCATCTCTCTGCTCGTGGCACGGGAGATAAAAATGCAAACTTTTCGAATCTGCCGTTTTTTCGGCACGAAGGTAAGAATTCAATTGGGAAGCTCATAATTTAGCTAAATTTGCCTATACTTTGGGAAGAAGTGTGGTTTGTGAACCCTCCTGTGATGCTTGATTTATCAGTTGATTGATAAAAGCTTCCTACCTTCTCGTAAAAAAGAGGAGGATGGATTAGATGAGAACGTACTCTCCTTTGATTAAGAGAAAAATATATGTAGGGAGGATCTGGAGTCTAAACAGGTAGATCGTGTGAGGAATGGTTTTCTTTTTTAAAAAAAACAATGGGGAGCTCATGATGCCAAGGTCTGAGAATAGCGATAATATGTAGACTCGATGGGCGTAATTCCGTACTGTATATGTGAATGCAAAACGTAGTTGCTTTGAACTAAGATGTATTTTCCTCGTTATAAGTCCTAAAACAATCCGTTGTCAAAAAAGAAGGTCCTAAAATGATCCACAGTACCCGACCGTGCATCACTATACTAGCATTTTTTTTGAAGGCACTATACTAGTATTTGTGTAGTAGCTAGAGGTGAAAAACAGTAATAGATAATTCGTTTTATTGGCAAGTGGTTTTGCTGCAATGAGTGTACCTTAATTATTGTGCCCCTGATTTGTCGACGGTCAAATGCTTTTGATCTTACCTTAATTATCGTACCCCTAATTTGTCGACGATCAAATGCTTTTGATTTGATATGTCAAACTAGAAAAATGGAACTTAAGAACCACTTTTAGGTCCTGTTTTTTCAGCTTCTAAGTTTTTTCGCTTTTCCTAGCTCTAAATAGAGTATTTTTTAAGATAGGGTCTATTAGTTAATTGTAGTACATAGACTTCATTTATATCATCAAAAACGTGAATGGAACTAAAAGTCATAAGAACTAAAGTCACTGCAAAGAAAAAGAACAGCCCCTAGTCACGATCTTTTGGTCTACGGCTAATGGCTTTTGTATATGTTTTTTGAGATGCAGCGGATGATAGAAACACCGATGTAGATGATGCATATGATTTTAAACTCGAAATTTTGTCTGAAGAATTTGTTTAAAAAGACAAATCGTTCTATTTATTTTAACTTTTAAAAAACTTAAAAGGGGAAAGAACTAGGCTTTGTTGTCAGAGGTTTCTACCATCAACTTTGTGCGCCGGCCCGGCCCGGCCCGGCCCACTTAACAAAGGATAAAACCCTCGTCGTAAAATATCTTCTGCTCTGTTCACCTTATCCTCCCCAACTCGTAAACCCCACTCTCGAACACACGCGCTCCAATGGCTTCTTCACTCCCGACCGCCGCCGCGCGCCTCGCGGCCCAGGCCCTCGCCTTCCCCGCGAAGGCTTCCTCCTCCTTCTCCTTCCCCGCCACGTCTCTCCCCCGAGCGGCCGCGTTCCCCGCAATCGCCGTCGCCGCGGCGGCCCAGGGGCTCCGGCACGCGCAGCCGAAGCCGCCGGCGGCCGCGGGGCCGGGGAGCGAGCAGAGGGAGACGATACTACTCCCGGGGTGCGACTACAACCACTGGTTGATCGTCATGGAGTTCCCCAAGGACCCCGCGCCCACGCGCGAGCAGATGATCGACACCTACCTCAACACCCTCGCCACCGTCCTTGGCAGGTAACTGCGGTCTCGCTTCCTGCTGATGCTTCTGTGGTTGTGGATGGCCAGAAATTTGGCGTATTTTTCGTGTACCGAGTTGATAACTAATCGCGAGGGCCACTTCTTTGTGCACATTGCTTGAACACTAGTCGAAGAACAAAATGTTGTTTTTGGTACTAGTTTTAAAGAGGCAATGGATGGATGGAACATGCCAATTGAATTGGGAACTGGACTTTGATAAATTGAAAGCATTTGATTTGGTTCTGTAGTTGATTCCATGCTTCGGAAACTGTTGTCCAAATTTTACAAGATGCGCAAGTGTGTGCTACTGTAGTATAGTAGATAATTCGTCAAAGAACAAGTGTGTGGTAGATAGATAGATATGCACACAATATATGCTTTCTAGTTGTCAAGATCCAAAATGTCAACTGTAGACACAGGAAATATCTGTTGATTAGATATACGTAGAACGTTAATTGTTCCAGTTACTGCTCATATGTGAAGAGAAACAGTGCCGTGTGTAGTGTGAGCATGCCTGTACTTTAGCAGGGTATATTGTAGGTTTTGAGTTTTTGTCCTTTTAGTTCATTTACTTGATAAGGTACACTGGAATTACAAAGGGATATGCGGTTGTAACTATAGAGCCTCGACTGAGCATTTTGTTACAATCGCAGCATGGAGGAAGCCAAGAAGAACATGTATGCCTTCAGCACGACCACCTACACCGGGTTCCAGTGCACCGTCGATGAAGAAACATCAGAGAAGTTCAAGGGTAATCCTCGATTTACGGGTTGTTTCAGCGCATACCCGTTTATTCCAGACTTTTTGGATTGCCCTGGCTCAAACTGTTGTTCCATTGTGTCCATAGGTTTGCCTGGTGTCCTGTGGGTGCTCCCTGATTCCTACATTGATGTTAAAAACAAAGACTATGGAGGTTAGTGCAACACTATTATCTGCAGTTGCGCATTTATATGCCTATTGCTTTGTCACTAAGTTCATTCTTTTTTTTCTTTTCCTCCATTCAGGTGATAAATACATAAACGGTGAGATAATTCCATGCACATACCCAACCTACCAACCAAAGGAGCGGAGGACGTCCAAGTATGAAAGCAGACGGTATGAGAGGCGAAGAGATGGACCCCCAGCCAACAGGAGACCAAAGCAACAGGGTGCTCAGCCCGAGTCAGCTTCTTCGTGAGGTAGAAATGCATGCAAATCTACCTTTAGCTACAGATTGGTCTTTAAATCGATGCAAATCCTTATTGTGCCAGTTTTGCAGGCATTTATCCACATACTGAAACAAATGATCACACTTAATTCTATCACTTGGCGCCATGTATGGGTGGGCAGGCTTTTTGACAGACAAATCCATCCTCAGCCCAAACTGAATGTCACAAGAGACTGAAATCCTGATCTATCTGAAATGTTACTCTTGAAATATCTTGTGATGTCTAGTTGTATTGCTAATCGTGTGAAATTTCTTCCCTTTGAGTTTTGATTGAACTGAAGTTGGTTTTAATCCATGGTGAGGATATTCACGTTGTGCTGCTCAAACTTGCAATTTTATTTTGGATTATTGAATGACGTGAGATTGAAAGTTCTTGCTATGTGGATGTGATAAATGACTTGTACACTTCATTGTACTATACCATTTGCTTCAGTTATCAAAAGAAATACAGGGGCTCTTTCGCCTCATCTTGACCGTCTGATTGTAGCTGGGCGACTTAGATTAGGGTGTATGTGCATGGGTTCTTGTGAGAAACCTTGAAGCTCTCATCAGCATTAATCCAAGGTGGTCGCTGTTAAGGGTATTAGAGATAAGATATTACAGAGAAATATGCTGATCCTATTCTATCTCTAATATATTATCTCTAATATCTTATCTCTAATATCCTTAACAGTGGCATCTAATAAGATGGCCTAAGCATAATAAGGAACTATAAGATCTCACAGTTTGTTGTAAATTCTCTATAAGGCACTGGTCTGGAGATTTTGAAGGACACTAATGCCCTCCTCTTGTTGTATTACCGATCGTTCTATGATTATTATTCGTGATTTAAAGTATAAGGACTGTTTATTGACCCTTCGATAGCTAATCCAATGTCACCTAAGATGTATAATCATTGATTCATTGCAAGCATTCCCACGAACTTAAGGAAACGACAGTAGCTCACGTCAAGTCGTCAACCCCTCCTGTTTATATGGTTTTGGTTTTTGGTTCTGGTCTATGAATAGTAACAGTATATAGAGAAATTTATGTAGAGAGATAGTCGCTTGTGATTTTAATCCATATAAATAAAATTATTGTAGTACATACTACATCGATTAGTAGATTATATTTTAAAAAGATACTCTACTTATACGAGCAAGTCGATAATAATCCCGACCAATGAAGGGTGGATGTGGATGAATGCTGGTCCAACAAAAAAAAAGAAAAGGGAGAGAAGGGTCTAAAGACTAAAAAAATAATAAAGGGCGAAGAGAGAAGGGCATTCCGGCCATTTCAAGTATATGAACCCTACTACGGCCGCAGGGGGGCATTATAGTCATTTCATGATTTATCCGCCGGCCCTAAGCCCTTGAACCCCAGGAAGAAGAACCAAAACCCCACCCTTTCAATCAGCGAATTCCCGGCGGCGATGGCGGCGGCTGCGGCAAGGTCCGGATTCCGGCGCATGTTCTCCATATCGGCCTTCGCGCCGGGGAAGCAGCCGACCCCGCCCCCGAAGGCCGAGCCCTCCCCCAACCTCTTCGTCTCCGGTGCGATCCTTTCTCCCCCTCTCTTTCCCGTTTCCTTCCATTCCCGGAGCACCCCTCAGGCGCTGCTCTCTTCTAGAGATTTAGCTCAAAATCTCGCATCTTGGGCGCGGGGAAGTGGTCTCGCGGTCTTAAATTTTGCCCCAATCGATTAGGGTCAGATAGTTCAGGATTTGGTTGTGGTGTTCTGTAGTAATGGCTTAATTATAAGCTTGCGTCTCGGAAATGGAGATTTTTTTGGTGGCATGTGCTCAAATTTTGCACCTTGGTGGTGGAAAGCAGTCGTTACCATGTGCTGTTTCTTATTCAGGACTCTGCATGATTTTATAGATTTGAGCTGTTTGATGCGCATGAATGAATTGGGAGATAAGATACCGATTCCCTCTCTTGTTCAATTAAAAAAAAGGAGTGGTAGCAGTAAAAAACAGATAGGGGTAGTGTGAAGTTCATGCAAATCCTTGACATGAGTTATCTTGAGTAACCCAAGCATGTACGTCGGTACATGTCTAGGACACGTTATTCATGTAAAGTAGAACTAACCACAAAACTAGTTCGTAAAATAATTAGCGGAAGAGTTTAAAAGGGTGTCACATGTATCATTACAGTGAATGGCTACGAAACATATGAGGAATTTATCTGAATTCTTGAGAGCACTAAAACAGGTAAAATTAACCCATGTGTTTCTTAGATAAAACATATGATAGACTTGTACTTGAATCTACACCATTTTGACCAGTTCAATTTTGTACTAGGATGCACCCTATTCTGGTCTTCTGTAGGAATAGGCTAACAAAGCTATCTAACTGAGCTAACAACAAAGAAGTTTGAATCATAAAATTTGTGCATGATACAATGATACATCAACTTCTCCATTCCTGTATAGTAGTTGTGGCTGCTGCTCCGAGGCCCCCTGATGCGACTTTTTGAGCAGATGCTATAGAACAAGACTGAAAGACAAAGACCAATGGAATGACTGATAAACCAGCAAAACAACAACCTTGTTTGAAGGCTACCTAATCCTGGTTCAGATTATAATATCAATCCTCATGCCTCTTCCATCTTCTCTATGTGGCAGCTTTATTCTATCTTTTGTTTCTTCTGCTGCTGGAGGTCAATTTAATTTTCATTTAACATCCCATCATCAGCGGCGAATGTGATGATCAACAAAGCACAAGAAATTGGATCAGTGGCATTGACCACAAGCAACTAGACAATCACTTCACGAGGATAATGTAAACTTATTCTTGAAAGTGTGTGATAAACCATGGAAGCGTTGCCCAATAAGCCCAATTTTTCAATGATCTTTACTTGGGACTGAACCTTTTTCCATCTTGATCCTACATGTACACATAAGAAACTCGATAAGACTATAACAGGAAACTGACAATACAGACAAATAACCTACTAAGCACCATTTAAATCCAGTGCTGTATTGCGGTGCCTCTTAAATTCATCATAGGTCATGACGACATGTGTACAAATTTTTCTTGAGCTTGTAGTTCACAATCTTATTGGACCTACCATAAGCTAGTAGTAGTGTAGTACTGCTTTCCCTGCCCTACTGTCTTCTATTAAGTTTATAGTGTTGCTCCTTTTTGAGTCTTGTGGTGCACAATCTGTGGAATCCCATCTTGACATCAATGATTTATAGGGCTAAGCAAGCGTACAACAACAGAAGGACTTAAAGAAGCTTTTGCAAAGTTTGGGGAAGTTGTGCATGGTATGATTTTATTGTAAAATTTAAATGTTGTCATTCTTTACATGCTTTGTATTTGAAGGTTCTCTCTTTTATTCCAAATTGCAGCTCGAGTTGTCACAGATCGTGTCACTAGTTTCTCTAAGGGGTTTGGCTTTGTGAGGTATGCTACAGTCGAAGATGCGGCTAGGGGAATAGAAGGAATGGATGGAAAGGTTTGGTTTCTTATCATCTTTATTGTCCCCATTTTGTGCAGATCTATAAACTAATGTGTTTACTGTCTATATTTTTGTCTTCCTGCTTTGGTGGTTCTATGATTTTGCTTTATTCTCATTTACTGGAGAAATCTCACTGTTCCTATAATGCTTGGCACCGTTGTTGACCATAGTGCAGCATTACTCACCATTAGCTGGTCTTTCTCTCTCCCTTCTCTCTCTACACATGTAGACAGCAGATATATTGGCTAATACAGTAATACTACTAGTAAGTACTAAGTAGTAGATGTGTGAGAACATCATGCATATGGGTGTTAAGATGTGTCAGTTAAGTTCTTAATGCATGTGTGTTTTGGTCAAAGCAGCTGTTGTTTACATTTAGTTGATATTCCTGGATTAAAAAAATAAATTTGCAATCTTATTTTATTTGTTTCCTGCCCTATAGTCTCCGGGACTGCTGACGCTACAAAATCAGTTGCTATTAGATATTTACATTCTGCCTGTTATTTTGTTTGGTGGCCAATCAGCCAAATTTATGTTGAAATCAGATGATGTACTCTACTGCATGAGGGTGTGATAATCTCATTTGGTTGAGCCGCTTTTAGATATTTGGGTGTTTGGCTAGCTACTAAAGTATTAGTAAATTGGACATTCTCACTATCTTAACATTTTTTTTGGACATTTCTTTGTGATCAACCTGGGTAGTTCATTCAATGTAAGTTTGCCGTTTTTGTTTTGCACAGCCACATAGCACATGTCCTACTCCTATCCCACTTCCAAACTTAGTAGCAACTGTTTCTGCAGGTTGCAGAGTAAGGTAAAGATATTGGCATATTGCAGTTTGTGAACTACTAAGGTCTTATCTATCTTCCATTCCTGTGCAAATGTCTGTCATATTCCCCACACATAATTGATCTTTGCTACTTGTGCTCACTCCACTCATGCACAGGGCACATAACCAGTTGTTTATGTGCCAACAATTCAAAACAACAGGAGGCATGGTTCTAAAGAATGCAGATATCAGCCTTGTATCATATAGACTTGTGATGTACCAGATGCTGAATATCAAGGAATTTACCAATATCAAGCGATATTGTGGTGTGAAAGTGATGAGTCGCCCGCACCTTGTCACATCGCTTTAATAACCTTGAACAACAAAATACAAAACTAAGGGTGACGATGTACACCGAGCTATATTATTTTCAAATTGTACAGACTGCATGTAACTACACTAAATCCACTAAATCATATACACATGTATATCTGCTATATTTAATTTGTTTCTGAATTATAGCCTATATTTTATAGCTCTTTGTTTCTTCACATTGACCACCAAAAGTTTGCAGCATGTTCATTGATTTATTTCATGGTTCAGTAAAAAGCTGAACTATAGACACAGAGTTGGCTCAAAAATATTATCACAATCTATATCCTGCTTGACAAACGAACAAAGAAGGCTTCTAATTAAATCATGAGTTTGTTGTGTTTAATAAATTCAATCTTCGAGGTGTAATATGAGAATGCTTTTCTGACTCATCCATAACAATAGTAATATTCTCATAATTAGTTGTTCAAGAAACTACAACATTTTGTGATGCATTTCTAATTCTTAACCCTATCATTTAAATTATTGTAGCTTTTCTCAAAACTTTCCATCTATAACGCTAATAGCTGAACAAAGTGAACTGTGCAAGTATGAGTAAATAGCTGCAGCTTTCTCATCAACATGGAGTTGCATGCACTGAACAAAGGATCTATATCTGCACACATCTAATTTCAAACAAAATATGCAAGAGGAACAATACAACTTAATTTTGGACATCTAATTTCACCCCATGTCTAAGGTATTTGTCGTCACCAATATGCCCAAGATAACACCACATGGAAAAGGGGGGAAAACTGTATTTATTTGATGTGGTTGGATTCTCTGAAAGCTATTATGGGGGAGATCTCCGCCCATGTTGGGCTTGTATATAGCCTTACTGCAACGTATAATAATGTGAGTTCTTTTGTTTTTCTGACAGCTTCATTTCTGTGCAGTTTCTCGATGGATGGGTTATTTTCGCCGAATATGCTAGACCCAGGCCACCGCCGCAGCAACCAGAGACAACTTCGCAGCCGCAACAATCATGGGGCCCTCCATCTGGTTCCTGGGGTGCACAGTAGATGAAGAGACGATCATGGGGTCCTCTATCTGGCTGTGGGGCTGAGCGGATCAACAAGCCATGGATTCTACATTTAGTTTGTAGCTATGTGGTGTTGTCCCAGGTGTGAACGGTCTTTCGGATCCAATATTCTTATCGTGTTGGAGTGGTCATTTGCTCGTGTCCATGGTTTCCACATGGAGAAGCACTTGTCAAACCGAACATGGACCAAACAAGTATTGCTATCAACGGGCAAACAGACATGAACAGCTCCAAACCTCTGCAAATAATGTTCCCTGCCCTACTTGTCGTGAGGTGGTGTGTTAGGATGACCCTGTCATTTGAATTGTCGTGGCGCTTGTCAGCTGATGGCATGTGCTGGTCTCGTACTGGATAATGACTCAATAACTCAGAACAAGAACACGTTTACAGGGTAAGGGAAGGTACAACTGAATTCCCCTTGATTAATCCGTTTCGTTGATGGCGATGGCGACGCTGATCTGCAGTGCAATTCATTCGTGATGAACAGGGCGTGCACCTGTATTGCTTGCTGTTCTTGTGCCTTGTGTTGATTGATATGGTTTGTACTGTTTGCATGCCTGTCCTTTGTTCTTACGATATATAGTGTCGTCTTTGATTTCGGTGGCGCGGTCTTGTCAGAATTATTGCCACCTGTACCATGCATGAACCTTGTGTTGTTTACGATCGATTTTATCCACCTGTACCCTGGGCGCTTGCCCGCTCGGGCCGGCGCCTCTACGAGCGTTCCTGCGGTCGCTGACGCGGCGGCGTCTGGTCACGCCAACGACCGCCATTGTCAACACCGCTGACGGCGACGCCTCGCCGCTGCGCAAGTGGCAGCATAATATCTGCTCCACCTGCAGAGCGGCACCCACTGTTCCGTGGCGGCTGTTAACCGGACCGGATTTACGTGGAAAATCCCTGAGATACGCAGGCGGAGGCCATGGCCACACGATCGCTCGTCGTCGCCGTCGGCGTGTCGCAGGTGATGGACGATCATCCAGGGAATGGGATTAGTGAGCCTTGAGGTCTTGACTGCTGAGGCAAGGGGCGCCTCAGGGTCAGAACCAGATGTGTGGGGGGGATCGAGAGGTGGCGAGAGACGCCCGCCGCCGCAGGGAAACCACCGCGTCGCGCTACGTAACGTGGGCATGTGCCGACGCGGACGGCCATTCCTTCTCGCTCTGGTTGCCTGCAATTTGTGCAGGATATCTGGTTTAGTAGGGTGTGGTTTAACCTACCCGTCCATTATGTATCCACTCCATAAATTGAATGGAGTTTAATGCACCAACAGTGACTACAACCAAGCTCGCAGGATGAGGAAGGAACTGATGCGTTATTCAGGTGTAGTTTTAAGGATGCATAGTCCAGAATTCAGTAGAATGAACATATTCTGATTTTTAGAAAATGATTAGGGATAGTGTGGGGTATATATAGCTAGGTTCTTGAAATGCTTAGATGATGGGATATATGGGCATGTTTTTTTGTGGCTTTTGGCTTCAGCTTTTAGCTTTTCTACAGTAACTAACTTTTAAACGAATTGTCTTTTTAAGATAGGGTCTACTAGTTAATTATAGTACATACGTATCAACATCATTTATATCGGCAAAAGTCATACGTAAATTTCAGTTACTATGTAATCTCTTAGACAAATAGTCAAAAACCACAAGCTACAGTTGAAAGTCATAAATCGCAACCACATCTGATTTTGAAAGAAAGAGGTGGGCAAGGGAGATTATTCAGTCTTGCTTTTTCCCCCCCTGGTGATTCATCAACTTGAAGCCAACTACGTACGGAGATCGAGAACAGGAAAAATTATGCAAGAATACCATGGATACTCCAAATGTTTTGAAAAGAAAGAGCTTGACAGGTGAGATTGTAGAGACTTGCCTGCATTTTTGGACTAATTTACTTTGAAGCCAACTACGGGAGATCAAGAAAAAAATGCTTTTGCAAGAAAACCAACGTGATTAATTAACAGTGTGCTCCTTAGCTGTGATGCAAAAAAAAAAAGTGCATTCATCTTCCCTGAAATATGATGTAATGACTAAGAAGGGCATGCTCCGATTAGTTCTTTTTAGCTAGCTTATGACTTTCTCTGAAAAAAAATAGGACGGTTTCTCCTTCACCGTTTTGAAGTAGCTTATCGAGATAGTATTTTTAAAGTGGCTTATCGATATTCGGTTTGTTCGCACAAGCACTCGTGCTAGAGTCAAAAACCATCAACTGCAAACATAAACCATCAGCCACAACCAAAAAATTGCACCAGTTTCCATTGGAAGCAGGCAGTGGTAGGACTAGGAACTGTTGATCGACTGTGACCGAGGCCTCATGTAAATTCACAAATCCTTACTATAGTCACAACTCACAAGCTACAACTACAATAATCAATCGTTGAACAGAGGGTATTTGTAGGACCAGTATGGCAATAGATGTGGGGTAAATGGTGCTTTCAAAAAAATTTCCTAAGCATTTGCCATTCAGTCACTCCAATGGATACAGAGCTATGAAAATTTAGGATAGAAAGCCCACACAAAAGCCGGCAAATCAAGAAGCTAGAAATCTGAGGTTTAAACAGTAAAATCGGTAATACAGCTACAGTAAATCGATAGTACCGCTACAGCGACCACATTAGTAATGCTAATGTAACCAGTATCAACGCTATAGTGAAATCAGCCCAATGAATAGTAAAAAAATATTATTTTAAACCCAAGAATACATGTAACTTTTGATCCGTAGATTCAATGTCTGAAAACTTAGCATGTACATTCTTTGGGATATCACGAACCTATTCCAACCAATGACTGAGAGAATTGTTGTCAAAGTTATGATTTTTTTTCATTTGAAGTCATTTTCGAGTATAAGTTATTCACAACTTGACCCATATTAGTCAAAACACGCTCCATGCAACATTAATGAACTACAAATTCCTAACATTCAAGAAATTTCCATCTAGGTCGGTATTACCGCGTACCACAAGCCAGTACTATCACTCCCCGCAACTGGACCACTCTAGAAAATAGCAACCGGCAGATAAACCATGGTATATATATAGTGCTTTAATCTAAAGATTAAGAAAGCTCCCCAAATAGGACCTAACGCATGTCACGCCCTGAGAGCTTCAGAAATCACTGTTGTCCGGTGTGTGCGTGTGTATCATACGTGCACCACACAAATACTAACCTTCTTATTCCCGGGAACGCTGCGCCTAGGCTCGCCCACGCCACGCGACCGCGCCTGCCACCAGCAGTGCCACGCGCGTCCGCCGCCGCGGCGGCGGTCGCTGCTGATCGCGTGTGCGTTTTCCGTGGTTTTCGATATTACGCATGTGTCCTTATTTCTGAACAGGTCCTGGTAGTTTTTAGCCCCGCACTTTGCGGGATGGCCCTGCGGTTTCGAAATTGCGCAGGTCCTCGTTTATTTACGTATAAATCCTTATTTATTTACGCATGGTCCTTCCAGATCCTTATTTTCTGCGGAAAAGCCCTTTTGTTCCTCTTAAATTACGCATCCGTCCTCAGGTTTTTTTAAACGCCCCATCTCGCGAATTTTCGACTCTTTTATTTCGGTTTACACGGTGCCTAGCGGCGTGACGCCGCTTTTCTTCTAGTTGCCATTAACATCAACTGATTTTTCGATCCCTGATTAGACATTACACATGGTAACCAATCCTTCCATTTCTTTATGCTAATAAAGAAAAAGAAAAGGCTAGCTGCCAAGGCTTCTGTATACATACTTCTAGAGACATAAGCGTACTCGCGTATTATACGCGTGCACCTAGACGGAATACGCCTCCATCGACCCCTTCCGTGTCATCATCTAATTATACGCATGGCCGGCCCCACCACCACCCCCTGGTGGGCCCCACGTAACGTACAGATGTTTGCATCCCACTGCACCACGCGATGGAGAAACGCCTGGAGATCGACGACAATTAACCTTTTTTCCCGCCAAAAAAAGAAACTCCATTTTTTCCCTCCAAAAAAAAGAAACTCCTTTTCTTCCCGAGACTACCCCCGGTCACTCTGCTACAGAGCGAGGGCATTTCGGTCATTTGGCACCCTGCAAACCCTATAAAGCAGCCCCAACACGTGACTCTGCAGCTACGCTCGATCTCACGCTCAACTGCTTAAAAAGTTGGTTAGCTAGCTCAGGCCACTCGTAGCCAGTGGCATTCCCGTAAATAGACGCAGATTTCGTTGCCCTAGAGAGAGAATCGTATCATATCAGGAGAGATCTGTAGAGAGAGAGAGGAAGGGAGGTCAAGATAGAGGGGAGGGTTCGCAGGAAGCTGATGAGGCTCCTGTCGTTCGTGCCCTGCGGCTGCCGTGCGGGACCCATCGACGACGCGCCGCCCGCCGCCCTGCCGGCGGAGCAGCAGTTGGCCATGTGCTCCGGCGACGGCGGCGCGGCTGCGAGGAGGAGGAGGCGGAGGAGGGCGAGGTCGCTGGGCTCCCCTCAGTGGCGGCCCTCTCTCGGGGACATCTATGAGGAGTACAGCACCGCCGAGGCGGGCAAAGCCGCCGGGCTCGTCCCGGCGAGGGCCCGCAAGACGGCCGCCAGGGTGCTGCCCCGCGCTCACAGCGACGAATACCGGTATGCATGTGACGCATGCCATCTCTCTCTCTCTCTCTATCTCTCTCATGGTGTAACTTAATTACATGCATGCGTGCAGGCATATCGATAGCGCGTCGTCCGTGCCGGCGTTTGCACCGGCGGCGTTCCTGTTTTGATGACGATGGTGGTGGCATCGACCATCGCTGACGACGAAAAGTCCTGAAGCGAGTTGGAAATCTGTATACAGATTGTTATTATCTACTCATCGCAGGATTCGGATCTGTTCATATTGGTTTTTACTGATGCCTTTTGGCTGTGGCTGATGTATAGTAGTGGCTGATAAATAATACTGTATTATATAAGAAAGACGGTATAACAAAATGCACTACAACAAAATACGAAATATATTATAATATATAAAAGCAAAAAGTGATAACTGATGAATAGTAGTGACGATAGAAGCGACTTATAGAAACTGAGACGCTCCTAAGACTTCAACTTCGACTCACTCCGGCGGTTGCGAATCCTCTAGTTCTTCAATCTCTGAGCCAGCCGGCTGGCCGGATCTTCTTCAACCACGGTGAGAGGAGGGGGTGCTCGAGCACCCATAAGCACCTACGATGGATTCGCCCCTGCTCCTACTAGCTTTTGCTTCTAGAAATAATCCATCTGCTTCTATCTTCCGTATGGCCTGCATGTACGTGTGATCTGTGATATCGTACTGTACATATACATGCATGTGCATGTGGCATGCATCACCATTGGTGACCTTGTAGATCTTCTCCCATGGTGTAAATGGCATGTACATATTAATTAATATAGTGGTGATAAAAGAATGTATATTATTTTATCAAAGTATTCATCAAACTATACATGCTGGACCCTTTTTTTAGAGGATATATGTTGGAGCTAGCTCTTAATCTGTTGTGACTGGTATAAGTTATACTGTCGACATCTTGTAACATAGTCGTGAAAAATAAACAAATTAAATCCCTATTGTCTCATGTGTGCTTTGTGTGATCCGCCGGTTCCAACAATCTCATCGATTATAGATCACATGCACTAGGCCGGAAAAATTATGAATTCTTCACGACGATACACATCAATACATATAGGGCCATAACTGCAAAGTAATGGGCCATGGCTGCAATTTGGGCCCATACCAACTTGCCACTTTTTTTAGAGCAAGTCACATTTGCTCGTTGCTAATTAAATTTAATTAAATCTATGAGGCACAATGAAACCAAACTTGTCAATGCCGTTCCAGTATTGATTGGTATGGCCGGTAGGCACCATTTTACCGCCTAAATTGATACAGTGGAACCTGCATTTTGTATCGGCTTCGATACAGGTCAATATTGTCCATACTAGGTCAATATGATTAAACCGCACCATTATAATCTAGCGTCACCAAATAAGTGGTGGATATCATTCTTTTTTTTCTTTCGATTAATGTGTCAATTTCTAAGATTTTCTTTAGGATTATTGTGTGATTTTCTTGCCTCCAAAACGAATGAGATGCCTTAAAAATCACCAGTTATTTTTATTTACATGGATATATTTATGTAATATAGCTTAAATAAAATTATCATATTATGAAAGTAATTTTTTAAAATCTAAAGTTTAGAAAGTTTGACGTATCTAAATAGATTAGAAGAAGCATATATAGCGAACTAGCTAGCTAGTGCCGGCAAAAGAGTGAATAATGGCTGAAAAGAGTATGCACATGCGCCTTAACAAACCAAAAGCATTCGATTCCACCAGCAAAAAATTTCAGTAGTCCTGTTCTTAATTTGAAACGATCTTCTTCAGTCTGGACACATTAATTTGGTTGTGCATCTATCTTCATTCAGTTTAGGCAAATTAAGCAGGCATGGGTCGTTCTACGTGCGTGCCACTTGCAGTGTTTCACTTGTTTTGGCATCGGATCGCTAGACATATATATATATATATATATATATATATATATATATATATATATATATATATATATATATATACAGATTCTAATGCAAGAAATTACTGGTAATTAACTGTACGTAGCAGCATGTTAATTATAAACACATGACAGCTCGATCTTAATTAGGGACCTTGCATGCACATGGACATGGATATAAGAATTATAATGCCTAGCCCATCGACCTTGCATATTACTTATAAGAATTCATATATATGATTATATGAATTATAATCATATATATATGGGAGTGTCTATACAATATGTGACTATTTTTGGAGGTAAAAACAGTCAGATTTTAGAACATTGGATGGTGATCTAACGCTCCAGATCTTTTTTTTGGAGGGGGTGCTTATATTTGATTTTTTTTAGAGGGGGTGCTTATATGAGTGGATCCATTGGATAGAGATCCAACGTCTCTAGATCATCTGACTGATTTTACCTCTAAAAATAATCACATGTTGTATAGCATTTCCCTATATATATATAGTGGAACCTTGCATGCATGCACATGGATATAGCATGCAAGATCCCGTACTGCGTACTAGCTTACACAAGTCACGCATCCATGTGAGCAGCACGGCCACTACGTACTTACATACATGCGAGTACATATATGTAAGTTATGACGACCATGTGGCTTTGCTCTCGTCACATGTATCTTAGTATCAGCTGGTTGGTCACAAGGCTAGCTAGATATTATGGGTGTGTTTGGCCAAACACATGCAAAACAAGCTGTTTGTATATCAAAAATTGTAGGTTGTAAGTGTGGAAAAACACGATTGTTTGGTTCAAACAAGTATAAAACTTACCTCTATCTCTATTTTCCTTGAAACAACGTAAAAGACTCTCTATTTTCACCATTTCAAAAGATATATCATATTATAAAAGAAGTCCAAGGTGCTATCACCAAAACCTCTTTGTGTTACACGACCGTGTTACTTATCAACACCAAGTCACAAAAGATTCATTCGTCGTCACCAAAAGCAGCTCTTTTGGTTTGCACCACCTGTGGTTTATTTTGGTTTTTTTGAAAGCAAAATACTATTTTAAATAAAAAACTCAACCAAAGGCACCCTATATATAATGTTCTATGGCCAAACACATGCATTTACAAGCTGTTTACATGGGCATGTTTGTCCCGGCTCTAGCTAGCCTGGGTATCTTCACCGGCCCAATTCACTCTGCCACCAACACCAAGTCGCTACCAATTCAAAATTTTTTTGTCTGGTATAAAATTTTACCGGTCCTTGTCGATAAGGCCGGTTACCGGTAAAATTTTGGTGATACAAATTTTTATGAATAGTGGTTAATAGAAATAACTTATAAAATCTAATGTATTCGTATTGCTTTTGCTCTATAAAAGTTATGAAAGTAGAAGTCAAAAACCAAAAGCTAAAGAGATAACAGGCGAAGTCAATATGGCAGTTGGACATGTACAGGCGAAGAAGTAACAGGCTGTACGTGCGACTGCATTTGGGCTCAGATCGAAGGCAGGTGTTAATTTGGTCAGCAACCCATCTGCTTCCTGAGACTTGGAGCAAAATGAGAGTAATAATGCCTAGCGCTTGTGAAATTAGGAGAGACATACTGTACTAGCTAGCAAACTAACTTTCCCCACTTTGGGGGCCGTTTACATAAACTTTTGATGATAATTTTTTGCCGTGACGTATGAATTTGGACTGAAAATATATAATAGTGACCGAATGGAGTGACTTCTAGAAAAAAGGGATAAGCATGTAAAAAATGAGGAAGAGATATGTGCGCGTGATGATAGTGAGTGGAGTAGATGTCTTTTATAAATAGAAGTCAATATAAACAGATCTAAAAAAGCAGAAGCAATACGAAAAGGGTCTATAATACATGATTTTTTTTGGATCAGTGAAGTGATTTATGTAAAATTCCGGTGAGATTTCCAAACGGGTCGTTGGCTTACTGACATGAATTCATTTACTCGTAAAAAAAGGATTAATTAATTCTGCAATTCAGTCGATGGGACAATAATTTCAGGAATACTCCATACATACACGAAACAGGTGTGCCAGATCACACATTTACCGATGACACGTGGGCCACGAAACGTCCGGGCCCGTCTGTCAGTGAACCAGACGAGATCGTACGACCCATGGTTAGTTGGCCCTCCCCCGCCGCTCCTCCGTCGGGAAAAGTCAACAACCGCCGAAACAAACGTGGGGACGAACGGTGTTTTGGTCAATTCTCGTTTCTTTCCACCTTGAAAAAAAAAGAAAATCCCGTTTCCTTCGAATTCATTTCCACAAAAATCAAACGGTTAGGAATTACGTGACCTGTTCTTCTGTGGATACGGTTTATGACTTTTGACTGCGGTTTGTGATTTTTGGCTATTCGTATGAGATATTACAGAGTAACTAAAATTCATGTACGACTTTTGTCGATATAAACGGAATTGGTATAATATATATTACAATTAATTAGTAGACTCTATCTTAAAAAATATTTTATTTAAAAATTTGTTACTATAAAAAAACTAAAAACTAAAACCGAAAAGATAACCCATGGTCCGGCCTCTAGTTGCTAGATTTTACGCGGTTTACTGTGGAATTTACGGACTCGAGTCCGTCACCTCTCGATGCTCCGTTCGACGTGACGCTCAAACAAAAAGTCGATGGGTTCATCTCACGCTTTTAGAGCAAAGCAGGAGCACCACTTGCATCCAAAGCAATGGTCTAATGGAGATTTCCCCTGAGACGAAGAAGAGGAAAGGCAATAGATGATGTGATTGGAGGGATATGCCATGGATTCAATTAACCACACTGCATCAAGTCTATAGCCCAGATGACACGTCACGTGTCCACATCAATAGAAAAAATTGCCAGAAAAATGTACTGTTTAAAAGCTAGTTACTATAAATAATATAAACTCAGGCTAACTCTTGATGCATTTGAAACTTTCCCTAAGGTTAAAAAAACGTATATTTAAAAGCTAGTTGTTATAGATAGTATAAATATAAATCTATTTAAACTTAAAAGAACCCGGTAATGCTCTTGAAACTTCCCCTAAGGTTAGGACTTTAATATAGTATGAATTCTTTTGGATAAAATGTTGTGGCTTATAGTTTAAATATTTAAATTCTCACTGTTCATGAGAGGTAGTATGTAGAAAAAATAATCACATACGATTTTAACTGGTACAACTGAACTTAGTACGCTTTTTATTATAATTTTTCTATTAACCTCGCTATGAAAAAACGTATTATTTAAAAGCTAGTTATTGTAGATAGTATAAACATAAGCTAATTTTAAGCCCAAAAGAACCCGGCAATGATCTTGGACTTATAGTCACATTTACAAAACTACCCTCAATTCCTTGCTTTCTCTCCTTTTTTCGAACTTTCTTTCTTTTTTTTCTCGGCCCTTTTTTTTTTCTTGTCTGCTTTATTCTCCACAGGAAGTTACACTCACAAAAGTCGTCTCTCTCGCCTGTCTTGAACCCCAAGCGAGCACCAAACCTCCCTGATCGATTCCTCCCCCGACCCGTCGGCGTCTGCGACCAGGAGCGGCGCCGTCGAGATCTGCACCTCGCGCTGATCCGAACAAGCACGGATTCGCCCGCCCCCTGGTTCCATCTGCTCCCGCATTTGGGTAGTCCTTGCTCGTACGTTTCTTGGTTTCGGTTTCTTCATCTTTGGATTCGTTTCACCGGTTAAGGCGATCTTTTCTTGGGCTTATGTAGTTCTTGCGCCGGCTTCAATCTTGCTATCCTGGGGTCCTTGCCCCTTCGATGTTGGATCGTTTTTAGTGTACCTGGAGGAGCTTTCATGGTGTTTTTGGTCAGAAGTATTCTTGATTCGTGTGTGAAAGGTGACATCTTTTGCAATTGTATTGATGATTTTAGTGCTTGTGGAGATAAATTAGGGCCATCCGGTTTGTAATTTGGAGTTGATTCTCTGCGACGATGTGGGAACTGTGAGTTGTATGTGCTGCGCGTAGGTTTACAGTTCTATTGCTCTCCTTTGCCTGCTAGCTACGAAATTTTCCCAAACTTTTGGTATTGTTGGTCTAAAACTACTGAGAAGAAAGTAATTTGGTTCCTTAAGAGATGCATGAGGGGAGTTCTGATGTGCATTGAGATATGTTTTCACTGGTATTAATGCCAAATTAGTTTCACGAAAAGAAAGTTATCACTTTCCTTTCAGAAACTAAGAAAAATAATGTCAAAGTATGGAAGTTAGCTCACCAATAATATCCAACTCGTTTCTGTCCAACTGTGTTTTTGGTGTAAATTAGTCCTTAATTCTGTGTCTTACCAGTGCTGTCACCGTAGTTGTCAAAGTTCTGATATTTTGATGTGACAGAAGTTGATATGGCAAAGTTTGACAAGAGATTATTGTAACTTAACAATACATCGTCTCCTTCTAAATCCCTTTTCATGGTTTGCATTTCAATTTCTTGATGTTGACCGAGATAGCCACCTACCACATGGAGCCACATACTTCCACAATTCAACACTTCCAATTAACTATTCTTCATTGTACTTCTTGGCAGGATAGATATAGCTGTTGGTCTTCTTCATCGTTGGATCTGTGATTGAATGGGGAGAATGAAGGGGGTTTCTGAGGGTCTGATCATCGGAATCACCGTCGGTGTGGTGATAGGGGTGCTGCTGGCAGTTGGAATACTTCTGTGCGTCAGGTATCGGCGTTCTCAGGCGCCAATAAGGAGTAGTAGCTCAAGGAGGGCGTCGACAATCCCCATCCGTGCCAATAGTGTTAATGCTTGCGCCGTGCTCTCGAACTCAACTACAGGGCAGGAATCCCCGAGGGAGTTTGACGACCGTGGGGCATCTCTGTGTCTGGAAGGGCCTGGTAGGAAGAGTGTAATCTCAGCTTCTGGGATACCCAAATATGCATACAAGTATGTTTCCTTAATCCTTGTGTATTCTCATCCTTACAAGATTAATTTGCTTATTGTACAATTGATCTAGTTTTAGTACCTTGATAAGGTAATTAGATTATCTACCCCAAGGGTTTCTTCTTTTAGTGTTGGTCTTTTGTCATGTAAGAGTGGAAGTTTCCATGGGAAAGTGGCACTTGGAGAAAATACTGATGGAGGGCTTGTAATAGAAAGATAATTTGCAAGGTTTATTTCTAGTTTTGTAGATGGAGAGAAACAAGAGTGAAGGACAGGAAAACATGTCAAACACCCATATAGGAATTCAATGATGTGATATGTCAAATAGCGCATGCGTAACATGCGTTTGAATTTTACTATGGTCAAATTCATTTTGGTTGAATGGTATAAACGATGACCATGTGCTTCACTTACTAAATGTTGACCAAAGCATCCAATCTCATGTGGATGTTTTGTTGAATCAAA
Organism: Bonia amplexicaulis; assembly: GCA_036346245.1. Taxonomy (NCBI): domain Eukaryota; kingdom Viridiplantae; phylum Streptophyta; class Magnoliopsida; order Poales; family Poaceae; genus Bonia; species Bonia amplexicaulis. Next base: position 17,780,102 of record CM070757.1, read on the forward strand.
CTATGGATGGTAGGAACTAAAACTGCAAACAAGTCAAGAGTAAGATTTCCACCCAATGTAAAATAAGCACAAGAGTTTCGAACCCATGTATTAGTTCATTGTTTTTTATTTTGCTTTCTAAATCTCACTGAGAGCCACATGTTCGACTATGAAGGTAGGAATCGTACTTCCAGTGAGATTTGCACAGTTATAAGTTATAAATGTAAGGAGGCTACAATTAAAACACCAAATGTCAGTAACTATTAGCAAGCAAAGGAGCTGTCTATCCATGATTTCAACAAGAATGCAGAATTCTGTCATTTCAAAGTTTATTGTTATACTTTCTGGAATTTATCATCTCACAGTTGACACTACCAATACAGTTATGGTCACGAAATTGTGTCTGGTACATAATCATGCACCATTCACAGGACATGTTGTGTATTCTTTCTGAAGTCCATGATTTTCTCTTTTCTAGAGAACTGCAGAAAGCTACCAGCAATTTCACAAGACTGTTGGGTCAAGGAGCCTTTGGTCCTGTCTACAAAGCTGATTTGTCATCTGGTGAGACACTGGCTGTTAAAGTGCTTGCTAACAATTCAAAGCAAGGTGAAAAGGAATTTCAAAACGAGGTAAGCAGCTAAGTGCTAACATTTATACCTTAGTAACTCTGACATGTTTGGTATTTGATAGTTTCTTAATTTCAGGTCTTACTTCTTGGGCGATTGCACCACAGGAATCTGGTGAATTTGGTTGGCTACTGTGCTGAAAAAGGGCAACATATGTTATTATATGCATACATGCCTAATGGGAGCCTTGCGTCACACTTATATGGTATTTTTTTTGTCCATATGATCCATTGATAAGAATCTCTCTCCTTCGAGTCCTGAGTCCTGACAGAATTTACTTCGACACATTTGTGCCTTGTATCTGGCAGTGTTACCTGGACACGTGTGTCCGAAATTTTTTACTGCGTTGACACGTGTCCCGGTGTCGATGCGTGTCAGACACGGGGCGACACGCATCAGACTTCTCCGGCGTCGGCATCGGCGCAGAGGAGTTGGGGCGAGCGCCGGTGTGGTGGAGGAGGGGGCAAGGGGAGGCGCACGGAGCTGCTCCGGCGAGAAAGGAGGAGGCTGTGGGAGGGTTCGTCACCGGCGACAAGGAGGGGGCAGCACGGGGTGGGAGGTGGCGAGGCCGGGGTGGGAGACGGCGCAGGGTGGGAGACAGGTGGGAGGCGGCGGGGTCGGGGTGGTAAAGGGTTAGGGTTAATGGGGTTATGTAGTATAGGAAAGGATGGGCTTTTGTAATTTAGTCCTTAGGATTCCTAAAATTACAAATAAACCCCTTCTTTAATGGATTTCTATATATATATATATATATATATATATATATATATATATATATATATATATATATATATATATACATATACATATATATATATACATATATATACATATACATATATATATATATATATATATATACATATATATATATATATATATATATATATATATATATATATATATATATATATATATATATATATATATATATATATATATATATATATATATATATATATATATATATATATATATATGAAAATCTTAGAATCTTAATTTCTAAGGTTTGCTGAATTGGACACCCATGTTCGAGTCCTAGTAACACTGGTTGCTGGTATAACTTTGTTTGAACTCAGAATATGATTAAAAAGGACCGATAATTTTGCTTGTATAACTTTGTTTGGCTTCATTGGATAGTTATGGACTGAACCTTCATTCGATAGAAGCGTCCAATTCTTAAAGCACAACCAGGATTTCTTATAGGTCTCGCAATGTGTCAATGCTTGATGTCTCCCTTGTACCTTGATAGTTCTTGATTGCTGACAAACATAACCACCGCTCTTCTAACTGCTTTTTATCAGATAAAGCATACAAGTGATGATTCATGTGACTAAAGTCGATAGACACTAGTTTAGTCATTGATATATTTTTTTCAATCCTTGCACATTATTCTTGAACGTTTATTGGATCGGTTATTCTTGATTTCTTGACAATCTATCTTTTACAAAGGAGTAGGTCTAGAGCCAGAATTTAACATGTTACATGTTGATGGTGTGTTTCTTTTCCTTTCTGAATATGTTTTTGATTCAGGTGAAAACAGTGCCCCACTAAGATGGGATTTGAGGGTAAACATAGCTCTGGATGTTGCTAGGGGTTTGGAGTACCTACATGACGGGGTAGGCTGTTGTAACACATAATTGGAAGCATGATACATGATGAATTGCAAAGAGATTTCTTGATCTGGTTTAAATTTAGTGCAGGCTGTTCCTCCAGTAGTTCACCGTGACATCAAATCACCGAACATTTTGCTGGATCAGTCCATGCATGCTAGGGTATGTTAAACATCTCTGCTATTCATCATATTGTCCATCACATGTTAGGCACCTGCATTTATCAACTCAGCAGCCAAATAGCTACAACACTGTCAGTGACCTCTTTTTCTGTTCTTACTGCATTCTGCAATAAGCCTTAATTTGTACTGTCGATATTTTGTTTGCACTTGATGCTGCATACAGCCATACACTGAAGGCAGCATCCAGACTCTGTTCATGCTGTTGTGTGCTGTGGTCATTTGTTCCTTCACTCAGGTAGAGCTTTGATTTGAAGTTAAATAATAAACTGTTGATGTTTAGTGACATATCCAGTGTGGTATGCATACTCATCCAATTTTTTAAGAAATTTACAAAATTTTCTTTAGCCAATCAGCCAGTTTTTAGAATAGCATGTGCTTATAACGACACAGAAGTGTTTTCTGATATGTGGTGAATGCTTACTATGTGAACAACCCTGCGGTTTTGGTAGTTCAAACAAACCGGACATTCTTGCACAGCACTGCATCTGTTGCTTTTTTTTGTTGGTTTTGTTCTCAGGCATAAGGAGCATGCTTTGTTGACCAGGTTGCGGACTTTGGATTATCAAGAGAAGAAATGGTTACTCGGAATGGAGCCAACATACGGGGAACTTATGGATATCTTGATCCGGAGTATGTGTCCTCACGATCATTCACGAAGAAGAGTGATGTGTACAGCTATGGTGTTTTGCTGTTTGAACTGATTGCTGGCAGAAACCCTCAACAAGGTCTAATGGAATATGTTGAGCTTGTAAGGATCACCCCATAGTTCCTTACCTTTTGTAGAATTCAGTCTGAGGACACTAAGATTTGTAATTGCTTACTACAATGCAATCTATGATCAGGCTGCAATCAACGCTGATGGCAAAACTGGATGGGAAGAGATTGCAGATTCTCAGCTGGAAGGCGCGTTCGATGTGGAAGAGCTCAACGACATGGCTGCTGTGGCTTACAAATGCGTAAGCCGTGTGTCCCGGAAGCGCCCAGCGATGCGAGACGTTGTCCAGTCACTGATCCGTGTGGTGAAACACAGCCACAGCAGGAAGCACCACAGTAGGGGCAGGGCAGACGATGAATCCATCGATTTGGAGGCGTCCGAGGTTCAGTCGTCGGTCTCCGGACATCAGAGACAGGAATCAGTTGGCAGCGTCTCTGACCTGCCAGATGTCTGACGGAAATTAACAAAAAAAATCACTATTGCTGTTCTCGGCTCCTTTTTCTTTTGGTCTGTGCAATTCTTTTTGTTTTGCTGATATGAAAAATACTAGGATCACGGGTGAATCTATTGGATAGAGAGATGCAGTTTTGAGCAGTAGTGGTGACTGGTGTGGAGGGCTGTCGATTGGATAGGTATTCACTGTAAATACTTGATGAATAGAAACTGATTATTACCATCTCTATCTTTGCCATTGCCTTCCTTTCTCTGGAGATGAGGTACTGCCGTAACACAACAATGGCCTTGCCTTGACAATTATGTTTTATTCATGAAGAAAATTCGCCCACTGACCAGTGGGCCTAGGAAAGCATATTCTAGTGCGAAATGCCCATAACGTGTAAAGTTGCGCAAAAGTACCATCAACAAAATTACTGAAGAAAGGTATTTAAGATGTTTTAAAACTGATACGAAGACACTGTTGTATTACATATCAAAATACTAGTATACCGGCATTATTTTTTTAGATTAGTTTCAGACTTGCAAAAGATCCAAGTTAATTACCATGAGATAAGTCCAATGACGATTGCTGCCAATGTCCTGTAAATGGATGCCCGCTGCTGAGAGCAGATGCAGCCACAGCCACCGAGAAAGCTGGCCAATGCGTGGGCAGCTACAAGGAGCGCAGCAGCTGTGAGGCCGACTAGTCTCTCTTCTACAGCCTGCCAACAAGATCAAATACCAAGGAGAGTCAGGTGAAAAATATCATTTCAGGCACCTTCAACTGCTTCCAAGCAAGAACCATCATGCAGTAACAACTCTCCGTCAATTAATGTAATGAAGAAACTTAGACCACGAGTATACACAAAATCTTTTGATTTATCAGATATAAATGGTATTAGTAGGCTTTCCAGCGAAAGTTCTTCCATATCATTACATTTTATTAGTTTTTACAAACATAAAAAATAATTAGCAGAAAATACTGGTCAAATGTGTGCGGACAGTGTCAATGCACAAAATGACAAGTAAAAATAACGGAGGGAGTACATTTCATGCAGCCTTTCCTTACAAGTACGCAGTACCGCGCGTGTTATTTCACGAAGCATTTCATTTATGAAAAAGCCCTTCATGAAGCCAGATGCAAACTATTGTATTGTACCTCGTTCTCTTGAGCAACCTGAGCCAGAAATTCCTATAATGCCGGCAGTGACATCCAGGGCTAAAATCAACACGCAGACAACAACAGCAGCAGCTCCCATTCTAGCCATGTTGTGTATTCTCAGACTTCTGTCGGCTGAGACAAGTTATGGGAGGAAGATTGCCTGCTTACAATGGAGGGAGTAGTGGCCCTTTTTATTGCTAATCACTGAACAAAGAGGTGAGGCAACAGCACAACAGGAGAATTATTTCTCCAACTATGATGCAGATATTAACCGAGTAGAAACAAGCTGTCAAAAGATGCTCAAAGCGTTATGCTTGCCTTCGATCCTTTGACACATCTGAGCTTTATTTCTTCCTCAAATGACACAAGTAAAGATTGGCACCTCCGCCAAGCAACACATATTCAGGCTAATTTTTGCAGATTCTGCTTATACGTACACAAGGAGGGTTTGTAAAGCTAGTGGAAACGCAGGGAAAACTACCGATCTGATTTTGCACAAAAGAAAACATTCTTTTACTTAGCACTGTCACAAAAGCCAGGTTTTCCAGTGATAAAAGCATAGAAGGTGCTTCTCACCAAGATAAGCACAAAGTTTTGCTGACAGTAAAATGAAAAGGGGGGAAGAAAAGCAAGCATGCATATCAGTGAGAATCAAACGTGTAATTTACTCTTTCAAAATCTGAAGGAAACTAAAAATTTCTAAACTTACCAAGCCTTATGCCCTGCAAATAACTGAGAAACCAATCAAACTGCTTTCTCCTCATAAATCAAAGTTTTTTCTTTCCATTTCATCGTTGGCTTCAGAACCTCTGAAACGAGCAGCTGTCGGCAAAATTTGTGTTAGCTTAATATACTATAGGATTAACCACTCCTGACAGTGAAGCCTAAACAAAGTATATTTAACCGTAGCATATTATCACATGTCATGCTACAATAAAATTAGGTAATCAAACTGAAATCTGCAGCTGACTGTTATGACAGTGAGGACAGTTTTTTTCAAGTAATAATTTCTAAAGAATGCACGCCTAGGTACATGTCACTGTTAGAAATTAATCTTGATTTGGTATTTGCTTTGAGTAAGTGCTTGCAGTTTCTAGTGAGTTAGTGATTGCAGTTTCTAGTGAGTTAGTACTTGCAGTTTTTGGTCTTTAGTGTTTGCAGTTTTTCTTGGTCATTAGTACTTCAGTTTTTGTTCTTGTATTTGCTATAAAAGGAGAAGAAGTAAATCAGAAAATGCTGCCAAGTTCTGCAGCGCCAAATCCTATATGAGTTCATCATGTTCTTGTGTTGTGTTCCTTAGGCGTTAGCAAGAGTTTGGCCAACAATTGGTATCAGAGCTGTGCATCGGTTCTGTGGAGATGTCCGGATCGGAGTCTCCTCCCCAACCGAGTATTCCAAGCGATGGGATCAACCTTGGTGGCAATGGAGGCCATGGGGACGACTCCGGCAGCAGCGACGATCGACAGCTAGGGGTGTAGAGGACGAGCCAACGCTACTTTAAATCCAACATGAAGTCTTCATTTTTTATTTGGTGCATTTTAGTTGGGTTCGTGTATGCATTTTTATTTGGCACAGTGGGTGTGTTGCATGTGTCATTTGGTTGAGCACGTAGGAGGTGTGTTACATACGTGCGCATATTCGTATTGTGCTCGTGCACGTAGATGTGTCAGTGCATGATGTAATGTGTGTGAGTCCTTGTAGTTGTGTCCAAGTTCTCATGTATGTATGCTCTGATGAGAGTCTCCATCGTCGTCAAGTTGCGTCATCGGCGAAAGACAATTGAGTCAAGTCAAAGTCGTCGGAAGGTGTGTCACCGACGGTGAAGAAGTGAAAGACGCCAGCAAGTTGTGTCACTGGCGGCATGATCAACAAGAAGAAGGCAAAACTCCTTAGATATGCGTCAGGAGATCGGACTTCATCTTGTGAGGTTTAGCAAATCAAGATTAGGGGGAGATTGTTAGAAATTAATCTTGATTTGGTATTTGCTTTGAGTAAGTGCTTGCAGTTTCTAGTGAGTTAGTGATTGCAGTTTCTAGTGAGTTAGTACTTGCGATTTTTGGTCTTTAGTGTTTGCAGTTTTTCTTGGTCATTAGTACTTCAATTTTTGTTCTTGTATTTGCTATAAAAGGAGAAGAAGTAAATCAGAAAATGCTGCCAAGTTCTGCAGCGCCAAATCCTATATGAGTTCATCATGTTCTTGTGTTGTGTTCCTTAGCCCTTAGGCGTTAGCAAGAGTTTGGCCAACAGTCACAAACTTCATTTCTGCAAAATAATAAAAAAATCGCAACAATCAAACCACAAACGTATCTCTTTTGATTTACCTTTGATACAAGACGGAACTGGACGCTTACATGAGTTGTAAATCTGAATCACAAACACAGACAAAACAACAACAAAATTTTTGTCCTAAACAAATTGGGTAGGCAAGAAATGAAATCTCCTTAAAGTCAAAGAAACGAGAGCCTTGTAGTAAAACCAATAAAACAAAAACCCTAAGCTTGCATCATACCATCTGAGCAGAGAGCCTAAAATACTGTTGGACTTAACCACGTCGCACCTACAGATGTTACAGTAGTCTTAGTCGTACTGCATTAGTGCGTGCGTTAAGTGAGTTAGTGCGTGCGTTAAGTCACTTTGGGAGGTGATTGAGCCTGGAGACGCCGTCGACTACCACGACAACCGCTTGGCGTTGTCCACAATTTTGCGTGCTGTGCCGACCGAGATGTTGGCGACTCTTGCCGTCAAGAACACGGTGAAATAGGCATAGGACGCCATGAAGGTAATACGCATGGGCGTTGAGCACGTGCGCGAAGCCAAAGCGCAAACGTTGCGCTCAGAGTTCGAGTCCATGAAGTTCAAGGATGGAGAGACCGTCGACGACTTCGCGATGCGGCTCACCGGTCTCATCAACAACCTTAATCTGCACAGTGACAAGATCACCGGACTCATCATAATCATGAACCATGCTCCTGCTAAAAACCGCGTGCCACGAGACAAGCCTTGTAACACTCAAGAGAATCGTCAGAGCGGGTATTAACTTTATAGACCCACTTAAACGTGATAGAAGTAACACGCGCAGAAAGAGGAAAAAGATCCCACATGTTGTACGCTCAAGAGCAACGATCTCCTCTGCCATCACATGCTACCACTCCAGACGATATTTTTTCTTTCTTTCTTGTTTTTCATTTGCTTTCTTTTCACCAACTCCCCCTCTTTCTTATAAGATACGGTTAGCAAACCGTATCAAAAAACGCGTGAATCACGACAACGGATGTGGAGGTGACGACGGTGGCTCCCCGGTGGTCGGCAGTCGATGGTGGTGACAACGGCGGGGAAGCACTAGATCCGGAGGTGGGGGAGGCAGGCACGACGTGCGCCACGGCGGCGATGGCTCTGCCGGGTCGGCGCTACAGCGGCTCCGGGTCGACGACCGCAACAAATAGGCGGTGGCGTCAGGCGATGGTCGCAGCAGATGAGCGGCGGCTCTAGGCGGCAGCCGCAGCAGTAGCCGGACAAGCGGCTCACGGCCCAAAGCGACGGTGATCCGGAGCAAAGACTGCAGGAGAGATGACGACAGATCGAAGAGCCCGGCGAGGTAGGACTCGACAGCCTCCTGCAGCACGGCGATGTCAATACATGACAGCGAGCGCTGTGGAGACAGAGCAGTGAAGAGGATTCGGGCGACGAAGAAAGTCACAAAGGATCTGGCAAAGTCAGGCGACAGCGGCGACGGCTGGAGAGACTAACCAACGATGGTGAGCAGCTTGACGAAACCCTTGGTATGGCTCTGATACCATGTTAGGAATAGCGCTTATATTCATTATAGGGCCAATGGGTCAATATATATACAAATGCATGTATGGCATATATGCAAGTAACCCCTTATACAACAGACAAAATACACAGGTAATAATACACATCTAACACTGTGCAAGTCAAGAAATGACAAGGAAATTGTTTTGAGATCCTCAAAAAAATTGCTTTGGTTAATGGACAAGAAAGAACATTGTCAGGACTCAGGACTCAGGAGTGAGGTATGTCATTTTAGTACCACACTGGGTACAACATTTTTTTATCTAGAAAAAACTTGCATGTCACTATTGACAACTATACACTATTTTTCTACTCCAGAAAGTGAGAAAGATGAACATTGCTGATGATTAAACATAATTTGCTTTGTTTTAGTGCCAGCAATTTGCAGTTTAGGCCTAGATAAACCCAAGACTGAACAATTATCCAGTTGGCCATACCTAGTTACCAGTAGTCACCGCAAGAGCAGGTCCCGAGTTTGAAGTGGTGAAACCTGCTACCATCCCTTACAACAATTTCCCTCTTGGTAACTTGTGTCACATACTTGATTACCTTGTGGCAGTCACGGCACAACCGATGGCTTTGGGTGATCCTCAAGGTAGTAGATGGAGATGTGCTGATAAGGCCAAAAGCGAGGGCAAGTTTTTCACTATGGTAAACTTTCAATGTCTTTTGCTCATCAGGAAGAATATCAGGGAGCAGCTCATTCTCCTCAGTAACATAACCAAGTTCTTTTATCTCCTTCAATATTGTATCTAGCCTCCGATAGATTTCAGAACTTTCTGGGTGGAGACTATCTTCAAAGAAAAACATGTGATCTTTTTTCTTGACTGTGACCCAGCTACAAGCAACACTCATACGTAAACCCTTCCTCTTCAATGTCTCAACTACCTTGGAGGTGTCATCCCGTCTCCCAGAGCTAATATACAAGTTAAGAAGCACAATATAATTGTTTATTTTCCCAGGTTCCATCGCCAATAGCTGCTCAGCAGCTAATCTAGCAAGCTGCATGTTCTTATGAATTCTGCAAGCAGTGAGCAACGCCCCCCACATGTTCGCGGTTGGGGTGAACGGTGCTTTCCTTATCATTGAATAGGCTTCATCTAGTAGCCCTTGTCGACCAAAAAGCTCAATAACACAAGCATAGTGCATGGCCCGTGGCTTCGTTCTTGGATTTTGAGTCATCAACTGGAAAATCTTCTTCCCTTTCTCTACAAAGCCAGAAAACCTACATGCATTTAGTACTGCTAGAAATGTCACATGGTTCGGAGCAATTCCCTCAGCTGTCATCCTCTCAAACATCTCGATAGCCTTATCTCCCATGCCATGGTAGCCATAGCCTGCTATTAGAGCATTCCAAGAGATCAAGTTCCTGCTAGGCATCCTCTCAAAAACATTCCTCGCATCCTCCATCCTACCCCACTTGCAATACAGATCTACAAGTGCCGTACTCCCGACAACGTCCAGAGGTAATCCTCTGTGAATAAGGCCAGCATGGATTTGCTTCGCATGCTCCAGCAACCCCAACCTAGAGAAAACCCTGAGCATCGTTGAGAACGTGAACTGGTCCATGGCAACACCACTCTCGCACATGTCGTAGTATAAGTCCAACGCCTCCTCGCTGCACCCATGAAGCGAATACGCTGCAAGCATCGTGTTCCACACCACGACACTCCTATGAGGTGTCCCATCAAACACCTGCCTTGCCTCATCGATCCATCCGCACTTACTATACATGTCAATGAGCGAACACAAGAGGTACTGGTCCCCACACATCCCCATCTTGGCAATGCAACACTGCAGCTGCTGCCCGGCACGCACCGACCCCAACACCGTGGCCGCATGGATGGCCACCACGACCGCCCTCGGCCCAGCGTCCCTGCCTACCTCCTCCCAAAACTCCCTGAACAGCACCAGCGCGCCACGGGGGCGCCTCCCATCGACCAGCCCGCCCATCATGACCCCCCAGGTGACCCGGCTCCGTGTCGGCATTCCCTCGAACACCTGGCGCGCCTCCGCGAGCATCCCGCACGCCAGTTGCATCCCCAGCACGCGGTTCCACGTGTACTGGTCGGGTTCGAACCCGGAGCTCTCCATGTGCCAAAGCACCGCCGCGGCGGCCCCGGCCTCCCGCAGCGCAGAGGCGGCGGTGACCAGGGCGTCGTAGGTGGACGCCGGCAGCGCCGTGAAGGGGGCGCCGGCGCGGGCGGCCCGGAACGCGTCGCAGGCCTCCTGGTGGCGCCCCTCGGAGACCAGCCTCTCGATGGCGGCGCAGAGGGAAGGGAGATGGATGGGGCCGGGCCTGCGCTTGTGGAGGGGCTGCGGTGGGAGCTGCGGCCGGGGCTTGAGGGCTTCCGCCAAGGAGGCAGAGGAGGAGTACGGCGCTGTGGTGGCCGTGACCTTGTGGTGGTAGGCGGGGCTGAGGAGCCGGAGGTTGCAGAGGGCGGTGAGGTGCAGCTCCATGGATGGAATGGGGACTTCGCTCGGTTTTGAGGGGATTTCCGAGTCGAATTGCGTGGAGGGATTTGGTGAAATTGCGGGGAAATCTGCCGAGATTTGAGGTGAAATTTGGAGAAACTGAGGTGAAGTTGGAGTCTTCGTGAGGGGTTTTGGGTTGGGTTTTGCGGATTGGCCTTGTCAGGGGGATCGAGCTGGCACACGCAACCGGCTACTCGGGAATGCTTCCATGACAGGTGATGGGAGGGCTGGGCAATTTGTGGGACCCACTTTCAGCGACATGTGCGGGTTCGTGTACCCTTGGTGTGATCTGGTGACCGATGACTTATGTGCGGGTTCGTGTACCCTTGGTGTGATCTGGTGACCGATGACTTATGACTTATGATTATATCTAATGATTTTTGATTCTAGCGTATGCGAACGAACCGTAAATTAACAAGTTATTTTGAAAAAGCTATTCCAATAAGCAATTTCGAAACAGTGATGAAGAAGATATTGACGTCTCGTTTGTTTATTCGACAGAAACTATAATGCATAGGCTAAAAAGAATATGGCTGTTAAAGAGAGAGGAGAGTTTTGGCGGCAGTTTTCAAGATAGAGCTACAGTTGATGAGGATTGAGTCAGGATGCAAGTGGGACTACTGGCACTCTACCCGCACAAGCCTACATAGGGCTCAAGATGTTTTGCAGGACAACGTTGTGCGGGCTATCCGGCCCTACGTGCTTCATGACTTATAAACGTTTTTTTAGCTATTATATCTATGCAGTCTGAGCAAGTTGTGAGGTCCTATATAGGCTATATTATGGTTTAGTTATCGAGTCTCAGGATATCTACGGATGCGTTCATTGTTATTTTTTTAAATCTAAGCGACATGCATAATCACTATATTACATCCGGGGTTCCCGGCTTCCCAGCGTGGCCACGTCACCATTTTGCGATAAAGTCTCTGCATTTTGCAAAATTACGTAGAGGTCATTCGTCCTCGCAAATAGGTCCCTGCTTCTCGCAAACAAGTCACTGCCATGTTTTTTTTCTGAAAAACACCCTCCACTTCACCGATAACAACCCGCAGTTTTCAAAATTATGTATAAGTCCTTGTTTAATTACATAAAAGTCCTTGCGGGTCTCTGCTTTTTTACAAAAAAACCCTTTGGTTTCTCCGAAATTACGCATACGTCCTAGATTTTTTTTTATGATACGTCTCACGACTTATCGTCTCTTTTATTTCAGTCCACACAGTGGTTAGCGCGATGTCGCGTCGCACTTACGTGGCTAGTTGTTATTGTTGGCCGATGTCTATCGGATGCACCAGCTCAGGATCACGCGACTTCATGGGCTGCATGCTTCTGTTGATGTGCATCCAAACGCAGCTCATGAAAACCAGCCGAAGATATTAATGGCAGATGCGCTAATTCAATTGTGTTCAAAGAACAGTTGCCTATTTCTACAATTTGTTTTACCTAGTCTTGCACCACAGCAACGCATCTCTGTATACATACGATGTAATTTATTTGAGCAAAGCAATAGTGCAATACACGAATGAATTATTGAGGTGCATAAGCTACGTTCCAGGTATCCATTGCTACAAGGCGCGCAACTTCAGCCGCTTATCTCTACGTCCGAGTATTCAGAAATCTCATTTGCAAGTTGTCGCTTAACTTTGGATCTGTTTTTTTTCCTGAGATTTATGATTTTTAGCTACGGTTTGTGGTTTTTACTGTAACTAGTAGATCCTATCTTAAAAAGACACTCTATTTAAAAGCTAGTTGCTATTAAAAAAGTTGAAAAGTAAAAGTCAAAAGCCGAAAATTAGGAGCGGCCGAAGTGGAATTGCGGATGACAGGTGTTCACTTTCATCCTTAGGATTCATGCCTCGATAACCTATTCCAGCTTCTTCTTTTTTTCACTTCTGAATTCCTGATGCTTCATACAGCACTGGTCATTCAACCCGTCAACCTGGAGGACATTTGTACATATTCGCGAATATTTTGTGGTGCCAGAGCAGCTTCAACTTCGTAATGCGATGTTGGTCAACGGGTAGAGAATTAAACAATTTGATAGTTTCCATGTGAAAAAAGAAAGATGGCGTGGGTTCCTATAGCCAACTCCAATCACATTAAGGAGGGATAATTCTCTAGAAATGTGTGCCTATTAGGCCCCATGCAACCATTATAAATTTATACAACCTCCCCGTGAAGAAAGAAGAAAATGTAACGTTGGATTCCTAGGAACATGGTGATCAGCATGTTTCCAAGCTCAAATTTTGAACCAATTTCACATCTACAGGTAGTTCGTGTATTAAACCTCCCATGTAATAAATAGCCTGCCATGGACTAACAAAAACAGCAAACAACGGAATTGTATTTTGCAGTGGCAAAATAAGCAATAGTTCAAACTTCTCTACTGCTCACTGGAGCCATTGAGCATAGGTCAATGCAATTTGGGAAGGATAAATACTACAAAGACAAAGGCAAATAACACAGTCCAACCTGAATCGCCTCTCTACTGAATTTCCACTTGCCAAAACCTTTACACGAGCAGTATTAGGAGACTCCTGCAATAGTTTTAAGGTAAAAATAAGAACGAGCCTTACAGGGACTAAAGAACCATTTTCAACAGCCTCAACTACAGAATCTCCTTTTTATGAACTACACTGTAATCACTACTCACTAACCAAAAAAATCAATGATTCATTTTATTCTTCTATTTTAAGCTATTGAACAAGATCAAAGAAAATAATGGTATGCTTAACTCTTAACATGTTACTCCCTCTGTTTGCAAACAGGTGTCATTTGGGACATCAACATACTAACAGATGTCATTTGAGACATCAACATACTACAATATACACCTTTGACTATTTATTTTTTACAATTATATATTATATTAGTAATAAAAATTATAAAGTATACAATGATATGTGTTGTGGCTATAGACCAAACAGAGAGAGTATGGTAGTAGAGAGTTAAGTTAGTAATGTCCTAGGGTTTTCCCATGACCTGGATAACACACACACATATATATAGTTACATGGGGAGTGTTTTACAATTATACCCTTGCACTCAAGTATCCCTCTTAGGGGTATTTATGTCATTGTACATGTCCCATTTTAAGCTTTACAACCTTCTAATATGACAGCTGGGTTTAGATGGGGGCCACCCCTACAACAATATGGAAATACTTTTGATGACAAACCTACCAATATAATTTCTATGTGACAAATCTAAATACTTGTGTGTATTAATGGTTAAAGTTTTAAAAGCTAGACTGCACAAATTCTAAAATGGCATCTATTTAGAAACGGAGGGAGTATAAAACAGGATGATGTCGATCCTAATTTCTTTCTGAAGAAAAAAGTACCTCCAGTACTTCTTTCTCTAGGCGCTCCTTTAATTGCAGAATTGATGATGAGCCACCAGAAAGCTATCCAGAATACAAGTTTGCAAATGTTAGAAATGTATTAACAAAATCTAACAGGAGAATTATTATAGGACTAATGTCCGTATATCACTAAGCTCATGCATGGGGACATCTAGAGACAAGTAGCAAAATGCAGTTCTAAAATTCATAAGTGATTACCAAGATGCTACTGAGTAGCTCCTTACGAATGTCAACATCGCACCTATTTACACTATCAATGACCTGAGGAAAAATAACAGTAATAGCAATGTCAGTATTATGAAGAATTGCCAGAGATGCACAGCAATATGTCACCCATATTTAACTCACCATTCGTGGAAGGTCACGAACTGACGTGGAATCTGCAAATCCATTGATCCCAGGAATAGTCTATTGATCACAACATTTGCGTGTGAGTAAGAGAGAGGACAAGTCAGCTAGGTTCAAAAGAATTTTCCAAACCATTAATAACATCTACTGAAGAAAGCAGTGAACTAATTTTGTTCTGGAATAACATAAGCTAGTACCAGCACCAGTTACAAATCCTGCCTAAAATACATGTATACAGCAAATACTATCCCTTTCCTCACCTGAGAGAGAGACGGATTAAACAGAATGTCAGGAATCTTGAATCTATCCGCACCAACTTCAATAGTTCTGTGCAGATATAAGATAAATAAGTTATAAGCTCTTAAACAATACATTGCACAAAAAAATATTTACCACAGAATTACAGATGATTGCGGGGAAAGTGGAGATATATCAGTGCATCCCACCACCCTCTTGGTGCTACATCGTGCAGCTGACCTCAAAAACCATGCAAATGGCCATGAAAATTCTAAAATGATTGGAATACAACAGGTCATGAGATGATCTACCAATCTGCAAGATATCCATGTATATTGGAAGAGAAAAAATGACAATTCTCAGTAAAACAGTAACTTCTCAATTTTTCCGTTTAATTTTTAGACTTCCTTTTAACTGAATTTTGAGTTGAAATTTTGTGGCATGGTTTATTGCTTTTATGTCAATATTGTCAATTATTTTGGTGGCATGCCATATTAATTTCATTTAATAGTCAACTTCTTTTTGGAATTTTTCATGACCATTTGTATGGTGTACTAAGGTGGTATGGGTGGATGCCCTGGGCACGCTTGTGCGGACAAGTAGCGCATATTCTTTATCTAATTGGAGAGGAACTGACTAAAAACAAAATAAAACTATTCATCTTACGAAATAAATCTGTGGCCAAATAAGTTAGGTATCCAACTTACTGTCCATCTGGAAGCTCATATGAAGTTGTAGGAACATTGGCATATGCCACTTCTGCATGAAAACAAAGCAGGGAAAGTAAACAACAGAGCATAAAAAGAAAATAAAGCAAGAGAATGCTTAAAACTAAAAGACATAAAAGCCGAGTC
Source organism: Bonia amplexicaulis (assembly GCA_036346245.1). NCBI lineage: Eukaryota > Viridiplantae > Streptophyta > Magnoliopsida > Poales > Poaceae > Bonia > Bonia amplexicaulis. Next base: position 17,795,905 of record CM070757.1, read on the forward strand.
AAATCAGTCACTAAAGCAAACATAATTTATGTTGCGGAACATAAGATACGCATAAAAGTAGCCAACTATTTGGTGGTAGTATTCATCGATGGTTTGAATAAATAGACATTCCTCATTGTGTGTATAGGTAATTAGTAATTACATAAGGTGGAAACACAATTAACCAAGCTTGTGTATTAATAATAGAGAACAGTAAAACATGCACATAAAGTAATAGCTAGCACAAAAATATTGTATTTATTTATATTATACCATCAAAGGCAGTATCTGGAACTCTGCAAACGGACTCCTTGATGTCACTAACAATAGCTCTCTGTGATACAGATGAAGCATCACCATTAAGGCATCAAGACAAAATTAAACAATACAGAACAAGAATCAAAGATTTGTCAATGAACATACCATGCAGTACAACCTGTAACTCTCTGTTGTGTTTGGATAATCAAGATCTACAACCTGAAAAGACAAACATGGAGTCACCAAATTAATACTGCAATATTTGCTTACATTTGTCTAGATATTGTTTCAGCTGCAAAAGTATGTCAATGCTTGGTAACGCATAATGCTATTTGGAATATAATAATAAAGAAAAATAGTAAAACTATAGCATCCAAATGTGTCAAAAGTTGAACCATAATCATGATTTAAGTAACATAATGAATTCAGACCCTTATGGACCAAATGAGTAGCAAGAAGAACACCAGTATATTTGTGAAGGACCCGATAGATACAATAAAAATAATCACGAGATCACCTAGCATTCCTCTATCTGTGAATATTGACATAATTACACAAGGAAACTTTTGGAGGTGGGGACTGGGGGCAGTGGAAAGAAGAGAAAAAAGAGTAACTTCTTGAAATTAAAAATAGTAAAGTAACTTCTTTTCTTTGAGTCTGCTACTCTGCTGACACTTGGGGATACCAGGAATTACACATATCCTTCATAGGAATGAGTACAAGGTATATTTTGGGAACTATGCGGTATAGTAAAACCCAATTGGGTTATGGAAATGAGGTCAGCAAAAAAAAAAGGCTGTCTCTCGAGCTCTCTCACTTTCTGTGCCACCTGGATCTCCAAGTAATCAAATGCCAATTCTTGTTTCCTTTACTAGTTTGTTGATTTCAAGCATATCAGCAGCTCAGCTTACATGTTAAGTTTCAATCAAGGGTACATTTCAATCGTACAAGGAGTTCTCTCTTCATTTGAAAGAATCACACGCAGACAAGAAAATATTTGAATATTAACATAATGTTGAAGAAATTACACCTTATATTCTCCAGGGCTGACTTCCTTCTTCTTAAATGAATACCTGGGCCTGATCTGCAATGCAAAGTGAACAAACAAGACATGAACATATACTGGAAATACTAGTATGCTATCTTAAGAGCGAGAGATGCTTACAACAACGCCCTTGCTCTCTAAGCTTTTCATCATACAGTCAGTTAAAAATTCACCGCCAATTGGAGAAGTAGCCACAGACTGCAACAAGAAAAACAAGTTAGCAAAATAATAGGGAAAAAAGTAAGCTTCAGAAGAGGCAAGGCGGAAGTGATGTCAACGTGCATAAGGGTCCATGTAATACAACTTAACAGCATAATTTATTGTCAAAAATCACTAATGAGGCACATGCAAGAAGTGCAATGTACACTTTCCCTTAACAAACAGTATGTTAATAACATAACATACCTTTTGCAAAACATAACCATCATGCACAGCAGAAACCACAGTAGAGCTGCCACCACTGCACCAAAAATGACCACATTGTCATATTCGGTATTCCAGAAATGGCTCTCACAATAAAGCTCCAAAAGCCGTGAGAACTAAGATGAAATGAATCATCGATAAATGTTTGACACCAATGGAGTCCAACGCACATGCAGAATTCCAGACCTCAAAATTGAGACAATCTAATACCACGGCTTAGAAAATGCTGAAAGAATTAAGATAATCGAACCTAAGCTCAAAAGCAAGATGATTTTCTAGTACGAAAAAGGGGAAAGAAGAGCATCAATCAACTCAAGTACAATATTAAACCTGATCAAGTGATCAGTAAAGCATAATAAGGGCTCCAGATTCCTAAATGGTATGGAGTATCAATACAAGAGTAGAGGGCAAAGCATTATGGTGACCATAAAATGAAGTTGGCAGAATGAGATAATTTTATTACTGGAGACAAATGAAGCTTTGCAGGCCAATCTACAAAGAAAAAATGCCAAGTTGCAGAACATGAGACAGGCAGCATCTCTCATTGAAGTCAGCAACTAGCTGAATACAAACCTTAGCATCACGATCTCAAGATGCCAAGATTAAAGTTACATCATAATATCATATGCACATTAGCCTCCAATAAAAGAGAGATGTTTTATAACTTCAAAATGAGGTTCACTTCAAGCAAACTGAAAAAGAAAATTAGCACTAACAAAATGAGGTCTATTTTTTGCCGGATGGATTATTGGATTACACAATATCTGTGCACTGTGCCTAACCTATTGGTGATAAACAATATATTTCAAATTCAGAAGTTATATAGCATAAAGCGAAAGATTAAGAACCAAAACAGACACTACAAGATGAATCATTTGTTCATAAACTAATCAGGTTAGCATGAGAAAAAGGAGGTACATTTGATCTACAAGGAAGACAGTAAGTTGCAGAAATAAAATGTAACCAAGAAAATGCTCACCTGTCGACCACCAAAGATGTAGCACGTCCAGATGCAAAAGATGTGAGAACCTGACAAGCCAATCAACAATTAAAAATAATAAACTAATTGCATCAAGAATGACTTTTGACAGAGACATACCGCATTTTTTGCTAGGAACAATGCCGGCACTTTGTAGTTCTCAAACATAAGTTCCGCTGCTCTATGAAACATGGAAAATAACAGTCAGGCATGAAGGTACTAAGTCTTTTATATAGAGACATGCAAAAAGATTACGTAATGGATTACAAGTACAATGGTTCATTTTTGCTTAGCTTGTGCTTATTGGTAATATTACAAGTTTTACAGGGTTATCCACAACTCCATGTGTTAATACGTCCAGATGGTAGTTCTACCTTAGATTTAACATGATATCATAACTAGTACAGTAAATAAAAAAACAAAACCTAACATGGCTATTGCAAAATGGACAATTAGCATGACATTCAGCCAAGTTTTCCAGATCCTTCTGTGCGTGCGTGCGTGTGTGTGTGTGTGTGTGTGTGAGAGAGAGAGAGAGAGTTTTCAAATCCTTGTACCAAAACAGATTTGTCATAACAGTCATGGAAGATAATCTAGTGCAACTCATCTAGGCCTTATAATCAGTATTCAGTAATGCTCTTTCATGATTGATAAGTGTTAGTAATACAAATATTTTAAATACAAAACATATACACATACTTCTCTCTTTGCTGTCCAGTGTTTGTAGCTGGTTCGGCTATCAGCATAGGATGCTCCTCAGGATTGATCAATAGCCGCTGCCTGAAATGTAGAACAAGTCAGTGTGACAATAAAGTGGAACAAAGCAATAACTTCAATAATTACACACCCACATCATAACAAAGAAATCATGGTGTTTAATCAATGTTAGCTAATAGACAAGTCATAGCATCCCAACAAATTAAATTAATCAAGCGAGAAAACAATAAATTTTATCTCATTTGCAACCATACTAAGGAATTTCACAACCACTATATTCAATCAGCACATTATGTCAGGTAAACAGAAAATGGTGGGCATAAAGTAGTGAGTGACTATGTTCAAACTCAAAGGGTGCCCTAGAAGATAAAACTTTTTTGCTGATTCTCGACAAACCATGTTAAAGAAGAGAAATTGCTCAGTCAGAGGTCAGATCTGCATGAAGTAGATGAATCGACTCACCTGAAAGCATGATTCCATATACTGTCAACAATATCCCAATCAGTAACTGTTCCATCTTTCATTGGTGAAATCACCTGTTAAGTGGGGAGGGGGAGAGAATCGATAAACATCAGTTAACAAAATCATGAGCATCAAAATCAATCCTTAAAATGTGCAGATACTAACCTCCATACGATCCCTCCTGAATTCTAATTCTTGACCTACAAAGAATTTGCGCTTTGTCTTGGCTTTGTCCACATCCATAGGCTTGGCTCCATTCTTAGAATCTGATGCAGAGTCAGCCTCCTTCTCTGGCTTGGCTTCATCCGTAACTCCCGTATGTTCAATTGAACCAACAACCTTAACATATCAAATCCAGATACTACGCACAGTAAGAATTTGTTACTGACCAAAACTTCCTCATTAGGTAGCTCACATGTACAATCCCATGAACCAACAAGCCAATAGAATTTCCAACCACTGCCACTGTGCAGGCAAAGGAGAAAAAAATGCTGATCACTGAACAGTGGCATTAAATAGCCAAATTCAAACACTTTTTCTTAATGTTATTCACACAGCATTTCTAGTAACATACAGATGATCCTTTTTGCTTAATTTCAACACATGATTTGTTTTCTCATTTCCTCAGCAACAAAGTAAAATTAGCAATCTACTCCCAGAATGCAACATAAACCCAATAGGCCTATTAACCAAAGGGAGAAAATCCTGAACAAAAAAAGGATGCTGTAGAATCTAAGACAAATAGAATATTTAACAACTTGTACATAAAATGTACTTGGCATCTAAAAACAGTAACCAGCACCAGTCACTTGCCATGGGATCTCAAGTTAACCTGTAGGATCAACAAGTAGCAATTCCACACAAACCGCAATGCAGAAACTTCCAGCACTTGAAAAAATCAGTTTCGGTATCTGATTCACAATGCACGTGCCAGCAGGTACGCCTCACACGAGCTAACACTGATAACTACAAACTATGTGGACCATGGCACAGGCTTGCAGCAAACACAAAGCTGCACCATGAACAAACTCTGCTGTCAACAGATCAAAGCTTTTGCACGCAATGTCGAAATCAAAAGGTAAGCACAGGTCTTATCCGTGGATCTATTCAATGTCTGAATTCAACTTGACCTGCTATTAACGTGTGTATTTCTATTTCCAGAGTAGGATCCGCAGCTCAAATTGAAGCCATAAAACAAGTGGCCGGGATTGTATCTGTTGCAAAGTTCATAAAAAAAATTGACCCAACCCTATCAAAGTCACAAGGAAACCTGACAGATGTCTAGTATATAGCATGAAGTCAAGTGACAGTGTGACACACTAACGCGCCATGTTTGAAATCAGAATTTGAAGTCAACGACCTAAAATTAATAGCTCCAAAACTCGGAAATAAAGCACTAACTCGCCAATCCGAGACAAACATCTGCAGAATTGCATTGCGCACAAGATTAGCCAGCACCAGCTGTCCGTTCCGATGCCAATTCCACGAGCTAGAGCCGCATCAACACAAGGGAACTTCCCCGAAAAACTTGTAGACACCTCAGAAGCAATCAGTCAAAATCTGCCGCCCAAAACATAACCGAATTTTTGTAGGGTTTCAGAGCAGGAAAGGAGCATTTGTCTCACCGAGGGGAAGACGGCTTTGGGGGTGTCGTCGCCCGCGTATCCCGCCTTGCAGCTGTACGAGCCCACATCTATGACGATCGCCGAGACCTCGTCTGCGGGCAATAGCGAAATGGAGCGGTGGGTGCGAGAGATCTCTAGGGTTTAGCAGGGACGGAGGCGAGGGACCTTACCGCCGCCGTACATGGCTGGACTCGAAGTGGCGCGGCTTCGGTGAAAGGAGGCCTGGACGCTTCCTCTACGGCGCCGGCGAAGAGAGGGTTCGGCGGCGCCGGCGAGAGAGGGAAGGGAAGAGAAGAGAGGGAACTGGGGAGGGGAGGAGGGCGATAAAATAAGGGAATCTGCGCAACATCTGCACATATAAATCTAGATATTTGATATGACCTTTATAATCCGATTTAGATAAGTGAACAGTTTTATCATATAAAATAACACATTAGTCAAATAGGTCAAAGATAGCTTCCAGTTATGCTTCTATAGCATCGCCCCTGTAGTTTCTTCCCTTTCTATTTCGATTTAGTAGAGAAGGCTATATGGCTTGATCAGTCTATCATTCTACATGGTAAAATTATCCACTAATCACACCACACGGGCAATACCACCATCCGTAACGGGTCAGGATGTTATTTAAACTGGATTGCAAAGTTCGGATAGTCAAATATCTGATTTCATAGTTCAAGATGTTAGACGGACTTTCAAGCAAAGTTTGGATAATATATAGATTTTTTCCCTAAAATAAAACATCTTGAGGAGATGTCCATGCTCACCCCTAGGAACTGCAAACATATTTGATACTATAATGTTTTTTTTCAAATTTAGCCTCCAAACGTCCATTTTTGCAAATATAATCTTGTCTTCAAGCTCGACAGGTAACAAGTGTCACCTATCACGCCACTAGAGCTCAGCAGGAGCTAGCGACCGCGACAGGCAAGGCATGTGTGCTCCTTTGGCTCGATAGGGCGTGCCAGCTCCTACTGAGCAGTGGGAGCTTGGTAAATGGGCAGGCTTGGCAAGGGACTGACTGCAACGATGCGCCAACGTGACTTGACGCGACGCCTAATTCCCATCGCATTCAGTAGGGGATTCCGTGACCCTCCACACCCACATGTACACGTGTACCACAACGGTCGCAAACATCTTCCCGTGCATATAAAATGACTCACGTCACTCTCTGACCTCTCATCCAAAGCCGCACACCTCGATTTCTTTCCTGCTGAGCTAGAGAGCAACGAGGAAAAGAAAGAAAGAGTGAGAGTAGAAGACCAGTTTGAAATAGTTTTTCGAGGTGGTTTGACTGTGATTTAGGAGATCTCGCGGTTGTTAAGAGTGTAAAGTCGATGAAGACCTTCAAGAAAAGGTATATTTCATTCATATATGAGCAATGCGCTTAATATGTGTTTCATTAACATAACGGTGGTTTGGTAGTGTGTAATGCGCCATCTGAAGTATCTCCGTTCTTTTTTAAGTGACACACTAAAATTCATGAGTCAAATTTTCAAAGTTTGACTACTAATATGTTTAAAACTATCTAGATTGGCTACATGAAAACTATATTATTATATTTATTGTTAAAACTATTTTCATAATATTATAATTTTATTTGTATATACCAAGATAGCTATATAAAATAACAGTCAAAATCACATTTTAAAACCGTAAAAAGTAAAAAACATCACTTCAAAAAGAATGAAAGAAGTGTTATTAGTTCCAACAACTAAGGAGGTGTTTGTATTGGCTTTTAGCTGTGGCTTATAACTTTTGGTTAAAAATAAATGGTAGCGACTGAAAGAAGGAGAGCGCGAGCGGTGGGGAAAGTGAGGAAGAGATGTGTGCGTGACGAAAACAAGAGGAGTGAAGTGCGTGATGCATCTGTGACTCCTGTCTTATCCTCAGAGTGAGACGGTAGCGAGAGGAGTGAAGTTTCTTTGAAAAGCTAAGTGTCCGTATTGACTTTTGACTTTTTTAAATAGAAATCAGAAGTTGAAACCAATAAAAAAAGACGAAGTCATTACCATCGTCTTATGCTGAAACACACAGCTACTTGTGTTTTGTCTTGGATCCATCATAATTAAGCAAAGGCGTGTGTAATACACAGGCCAAATTTTGCATGCCATTTCACAAGAAACAATTCAATTTTGCAGAAAAAAAGGAAAAACCTCACAAGACCTCATTTACTGAACACAAAAGTTTCATAGAAGATAGTTTAATTTTGGCATGAATCGAGAAGAATTCTAGAGTGAACCTAAACTCTGTTTACAATGCATAAATTTAACATGAAACAGCTTAAATTGTTCATGTACTATGGTGCGTGGGCTTTGTTGCTACGGTGCTTTTGTGGCAAGTGGATTTGATCCTACCTACAATTTTCCATCCTCTAAAAACAGCTACAATTTTCCATGGATGCAAATGCAATTCCTTATGGTAGAGTAGTATTTTATATTAATACAACTGCAAAAAACAAAGTTAAGTTCGAAAAACATCTGTGTCATTCAAAAAAAGTTCTTAGGTGACAACAACTGTCGCCAAATTGATGACATAGTGTTGTTGGCGGTTAATTTCCAGCCGGTTTTAATTGACTGATTTCCTTTTGGCAAAAGTTCGAAATCAAGTTTTTTCCCGTAGTTAGTGTTTAGGCTACGTCTAATAAGCAACAATATACCCATTTCTGTATAAAAACCGAGATCAAGGGGTAGTTTGGCCTTGAACCAAATTACTTTTCAAAAACCCGAAGTACTCCGTAGGTTCCACCGAAAACCAGCCAGTTTTTGCCTAACCATCGATTTTGATAGATGTGTAAATTAACCAACCATGTGCCCCAAAAGAGCATATAATCTACTCTGGCGAAAGGTGATGACTACTCATCAATCAATTATCTCCTAATCAGGCTCTATTTTAGAACGTGAAAATTGAACTGTTTCTATGATATATCTTTATCTTTACTAATATAAAGAGAAATTTGTCTATTCACCTCCTCTCCCGCTTCCTATATGCACGCAGCACAATGAACCGGCTCCATACACAAAGAGCTTGCTTCCCGGTCCTCGTAGACCAAGTGCACTCCCAATCCCTCCATTCGATATCCCCGTATTTCCGTCCCCTGACCTCCCTCCCTCTCCCCGCGAAGCCACAGACCGCGTCTCCGACGATCTCCGACCATGGCGACTCGTCGAGCCCTCCTTCTCCTTCGCCCGTCCCCGCCTCAACCCCCGACTCCCTCCACTCTTCCTGGCCCTCCTATGCTCCACCTACCGCCTCAACCCCGACCTCCTCCTCCCTGGCCTCCTTCACCCGTCTACCGCCTCAACCCCGACTCCCTCCATTCTCCTTGGCCTCCTTCACTCCGTCTCTCGCCTTAACCCCAACTCCCTCCAATATCCCCCAAAGCCGCGACTGCATCTCTGGCAATCCCCAGCCACGGCGACTCGTCGGATCCCTCCTCCATCCTCCGCTCCGCCTCCCGCCTCAACCCCCAACTCCCTCCTCTCCCCGCGGAGGCGTCAAACCCTAGATCTAGACCGCGTCTCCGGTGATCCTCGGCTATGGTGAATCGTCAGCCCTCTCCTCCCTCCTCTCCTCTGTGATCCTCGGCCATGGCGAATCACCAATCCCTCTCTTCAACCCTCCTCGGCTATCTCTAACCGTCGCCTCAATGGCGGCAACGGCAGCTCCAGCTCCCTTATTGGGACCCGCTAACCGAATCCCATCCATCCATCCCCTTCCCTACCAACGCGACAAAAACCGCGATCAGACATACACGACAGTTGGAATAGAAGAAGGGACGTGCGCAATGGGCGGTTGCCTCAGGAAAATATACGTGGTAAACACTTCCCGCTACTCTCTCTTTCCATTTTTTTCATGAAGATTCTTCTCATATACGTGGTAAATTCTTCTTGGCAGTGTGTTGTGGTGCCGACGCGGAGGCGAGTGCCGAGGATGGGGGCGACACGACGGGCTCCAGCTGTACAATGTGTGTGCTGTAGAGTCTTACTGTTTTCTCTGGTGAGTTCAGGTAGAGATAATGAGAATTCTTCCCGGAATCGGCTTTGTTGAATTGTAGT